>VZTU01019877.1:343024-401082 GCA_013400835.1 Zapornia atra | reverse complement strand
TGGCTTGGTCTTTATCAGCCCTAATGCTTGTCAGCACCTAAACAAAAAACATACAGTAAGCCTTTCTGAAAGTCAAATAATATTGCTGTTACATTCCTGAGAAATATTTTAAAATCCATTCACAAATGTACATGACAAAGAATAAGTAGTAAGTTTTCAAGACTCAGGCAGGTATTTTAAACCCATTTTTATGGAAATTTCCACCCCATTTCCTAATTTATAGGTTTATTTTTAGACTGGACAGATTATAATATTATATCCAGCTTTCTCTCTCAAGTTAACAAAATGTTAGCTGATATTCTGAAACCATAACAATCAAGAGAAAAGAACAGGATGACAAATCCATTTTAAAATTCCATGCCACAAGAGTATTTTGAGAGTTAGAACTAGTTTGAGATTTTTTAAAACATATAGCTTAGTTACAGGTTTATCCAAATTCGCAACAGCCAGAGAATTAATATACTTACATATCTATCAAAACAAAACCAAAAACCACCCCACAGCAATGAAGATCAGGATAAAGGCACCATGTTCCTTTAATACCTTGTCTAGATTTTCAGCAGTTGGCATCAACGTGAGCCATTCCAGTTTTAAGTGCAATTTTCCTTTGGACACTTCATCCAAAGTAAACCACTAAAAGTTAAGCAAAATAACGTGAAATAATCTGACACCAAACAAACCCATGATTGCAATTGGCTCTTCTGGACATTTAGGAAATGCTAAACTCATAGAAATCTCATAGAGCTGAACTCCACATAACCTGAAAAGACCTGATTCATTGTTTGCAACATCCTATTTCACACCAAATATTACAAGACAAAATAACAAAACCAGCTACACAAACCTCATGAGAATTCTTTAAGTTCTGCNTACACAAACCTTATGAGAATACTTTAAGTTCTGCAAAGGTGTTCTGGAAATACAACCCCGACGTAACAGCACTACAAAATCTCTCTTACATATAGGATAAAAACTAGTCTGTTATGTTTAATGGTAGTCAAACTGGGCAATTAACTGTTCTCTTCCTAGAAAAAGCTCTCACTAAATATGTAAGTTACTGGTTTTACATTTACATACTAGTAATCACAAAACCCCAACAAAGAAGAGTGATTTAATTATTCTTTGGATTTCACCAATTCAGATATCCCTTAAACCACTGTACTGATCAACAGGGAAAAAACAGTAAGAGAATAACTACTACATCCTTAACATATGCATTCTTTTAACCCAAAACACACTGAACACTTACCTCATCTAGAAGACGCTCCTTTTCAACTTCAATTAAATCTATCATCAAACTAGAAAAAAAAAGAAAAAAGCCCAATCAGTATTTTAGCCAAGAAGCAAAAAAATCTAATACAGAACTCAAACCCCACCCTGTGCTCGCTGAGTATCCAGGCTTCCACTGGGATCAAAAGAGCGGAATACTATTCTTTTGGCCCCTAAGAGAGGAAGAAGTAGGGAATGAAATGGCTGAACAAAGACAAATGCAGGATAACAGAAAATATGCCTACAGTAAAGCCCACTTGGTAGCAACTGGCAAAATATGGCTCATGTACATATGATCAAACTCTCAAAACAGTGACCACATCCAAATTACCCACTGGAAATAGCCCCTGGACATACGCTATGATCAAATTCATGCTTTGGCATTGTCTGGGAGAGTGCTAGTTCACACAAGCTAAAAATCTACCAGGGAATCTGCTAAAAATTAAACATGGCTGACAACTGCATGCCAGTGCACGAACATCTGTCATGGCTTTTTATTTTATTAGTCCTGATGTACATATTATGCCACTTCCTCCCCCCACCACTTCAGTGTAAGATTAGGGAAGTGCAAAGAAAAAAAGCCTTTGTACTACCTACTTCTTTATTTTAATGAGAAGAGAAGTAGGTACTGTTGCTCCTGTTAAGAGAGAAGGAGCTGGAAAGATAAGGGAGTTCTACTCTGTATGGAAAGCAACAATGGGAAGCTCCAAAACTCTGCAAGAAATAAAGGTGACAAATTACTGGAGATAGAAGCTGACTAAAACCCTGAAATGTTTATGGGTAAACACTAAAGGTAGACCTATGGAATCTAAGAGTGAGTAATTTTTTGCAAAAAGCATTACAGCAATATTTTTCTTTAATCAAATAGTTAAGATCAGCTCTCACAGAAAAACAAGCTGTGAGCTAGCTATTTAAAAACTATGAAGATGAAGAAGATACACAGTTATAAAGCTATATTAACTTTGCCCGAAGAAATAATCAAGACTTAGTGCTAGCTTACAAACATTAAAGCAGGTAGGGTAAAATTCCTAAAAACAACTACGAACCCAACCCCTCACCCCTTTTTTCCAGGGTACCCACAATACTTACCTTATTAAAAAAAGATCAAATACAAACATATAGGTGTGCGTGTATATATATATACACAAGCACATTTTTATATTTATATATAAAGGAATAATTATGGAGCTACTTACTACCATCATTCTGAAAATAAACTTAATTTATAAATATAGTACTATAGAACAACTACAACTGCAATAAAATACAAAAGGAAATAAAACCCCATCAAAATATTTAATCTTTTTCAGTACCTACAAACATATTCTGCGTAACATTTACCTTCCCAGGAAGTCATCTTTATCTGGATCTTCGTCAAAGAGCTCAATCTCTAGCTCCTGTCCTGGATGTTCATATACTAAGGCCTGGAAGTACAGTAAGATGGCACTGTCAAATGGCAAAGCTAACTAGCTGTGTTAAATGGCATGGTAGTAGTAAAATGCTGAACTGCAGTGCCTTTGTCTATTGAAACATATCAATAAGCAAATGCTTTTAAAAAGATGCAATTTAAAGTGTAGGGCAAGTACAAGCATATTCCAGATGCAAGTTGCTAATGCTGGCTTTAAGAGACTTCTTTTCAGAATTACGGATGCTTACTCTAGACAGAAGATGTATACAATGTAGAATTGTTGTTCTGTTACAGAACTTTGGGGTTTGAGAGGCACATCAAGAAGCTCCTCACAAAAGTAGCCAAAAACTGAAGAAACTTTAGAACACAACTTTGCAGAACACACAACAAGGAATTTTTATTGATTGTACCTCATAAACTTCATTCCATTTTGGATTGAGATTTTCTTTGATGACTTTGCTTTGGAAAATCTGGTTGCCCACACGTAGGATTCCATAAGGATCTGACTTTCCTTTGACAATCCCTTTTAGGTAAGTATCTTTCCCCTCCAGGTCCTGAGCTTCAATAAAGTGTATCCTTAGAACACCCTGAAAAAGGCAAAAAATAAGTTTATGTAGTAATCTGAAAGCTACCATTTCATCACAATTTATGCAACATGTATTTTATCATTTCCCCCTGTGATTTCCTTAACATGAAACCTGGTTTGGACACCGTGCAAATGGTAGGATATCAATGATGATGCACATGCACAGCAGACCTAGTACTCAAGAGATTCCTGAAAAGGAAAAATGTCATATTGATGTGTTATATCAAGAAATAACATGCTAGTGGCAGTAAGTACCAATAAGCAGTAACAACTTTCAAGTAAAGAGCAATATAATACAAGGATATTTTGCAGTGATAATATGAAACATATGATACCTAATTTTTATTCTATGCAGTTAAACTATATTTTAACAAATAATATGTTTAAGACTAGCAAACTAAAAAAAAAGTTCTAGGCATTATTATGAAACATTTACCCCACAGAAATAATTTCTAAGATAAATCAAGTGACTGAATTTACAGTAACTTGACTAACCTCAATAAGTTATTGGAAAACAACCAAACGCAAATAATTAGTATTTACAGAAACATGCTTACCTTTGGTATAGGAAACCGCAACTGAGCAATCTGCACTTCACTGACAAGGGGGACTGTAATTCTGTTTGGAAGGACCAGGTAATTGGATATTATGTCCAATATGATTGTATCTGATAGGCCACTGGCAGAGAAAACAATCCTCAGTTACTTCATGAGAATTAAACACGTTATGTCACACTAATATACTCCTTTTGCTGCTTAAGGACCTAAATGGAGAAAACATTTGCCTTGAGGGGCAGGGAGGTGGTAGGAGACACCTGGTTTTCCAAACAGGTGTTTGAAGTAAAGGATTCTTGCCAAGATGACCACCAGGTGGAAGCAACTGACGCTCAACACCAGCAGCCACAGAGATTAATAGGAACTTCTCCTTTCCCCACCAGGCCAAGTTCCTCTCTCGCTCCCGCCTTCTAAACCACCACGGGTAAAAGCCTATTGCCTAAGTTTTCTTGCCTGCATTGCATGTAACCAAGCAGATGTTAATCTGCTTTTGTGTTTCAATAATGATTTAACTGTCCCTGAAAGTTTGGCTAACCACTCCTGTATTGTTATGAAACAAGTTGTCCTCTGCAGCTGGGAGGACGGGCACTTAAAACAGAAACACAAAGAAAACATGCTCCTGGCCGAGTAAAACATAGCCTAGGGAAGCAAAACAGGTTTTGTTCTGGCAGAAGGGGAGTGGCAGTACAATCACACTGGCGATGAATCATTAAAAAACCCAAACCCACACCCCTACAAGCACAGAAAAGATTTCCTAAGCTACAAGTTCACCCAGTTTGGGTCTGAACTGACAACAAACCAGACTGTTTTCAGACAAACACCACTGGCAGTACCGGAGTAGCACAATCCATCACAGAAAACAAGTAACCAGGAAGTGTTTATGGGTATGTTACAAAGGTTCAGAGAGAAAATTACAGAAATAGTTGAAATATTCAAAACCTCAGGTACACTCTTGCTTTAGCTGGTAAAGCTTCTCCTCCTATATACACTTTTGAGATTGGCCTTTAACAGTCTTTATGAAGTTAAAACACAGATGTATTTAATAACAGAGAACATGCTTCAGGTAAGTTTTTCCAAGACTGACTGCAGTCAGGAGCAGCTCTGACTCAGCAGCTAGCACATAGCACACAGCTGCAGTGCAATGTAATACATGCTACATTTTTGCTTGGGAAGAAAGTTTTGTCAAGACCAATAAACATATCACAGGAAAGATGGGTAACAGAATTAACCCATTAAATACAATCTGGCCTGTTTCAAATTCACACTCATCTTTCATGCCAGAGATTCGCAACCTGTACTGCCTGCATCCCCATGGCTGCCCATTCCCACCACAAATCCAGACAAATTATGAGACATGATGGAACACAGCTGATGGCCTGGATGCCATTAAAAAAAAAAAAACCACCAGAAGAAAGTCAAGGCTGCATCAAGATCAATGGACAGATCTGTGCTGACCTCGGGGTATTCTCTGAAAAAAGCAGCAGTAGACAATGTTAAGAATATGCACAGAGGAAAAGTTTCCTCTCCACTTGTGGAAGTTAATTCCCATCTGTCCTAAACATGAGTCTTTATTCCCTCTCCCTTCCCGCAGAGCTTATTCAAGCATATTTACAAAGGGTTCCATTCTACATGAGCGCTGAACCAGAGAAATTATAATTTCAGTAACTCTTAAGACAATTATTACAAGAAGCTAATCACATTATTTTAAAAGAAACAGCTTCCTTTAGCCAGCAGTGTAACATGTATTGAATTTCAAACTTTTTCAGTTCCATTTTGCTAAACATCATTTTCCACTTACATATGCTGAGCTAAGAAATTAGAACCCATTATTTTGTCACAGTTGACTGTAAAATTTAAGATAAGCATCTCAAATAGTCTTAACATTAAAAGGAAAAGAAAAAAACTGAGGTGCTGGTAACTACACAAGCAACAGTCGCTTCTTCAAATACAAGTCTGATGACAAATCTCCATTAGATAGATCAGATATGGTTGTTTTGTTCCTTCTTTTATTACTGGCCCTGCCCTACAAGAAGAGAAACCTCTGCCTTTCTGCTCAATAAAATGCATGCCTTAAGAACAGACGATTAATGAAGGAAACTAACTGACCTAGGGCACAGAAAGAAAACGAGCAGTGAAAGAGAATATAAATACTAGAGAAGAGCACAATAACCTCTGTATTTATCACAAACATTATGAAATAAGCTATACGGATAAACCTATCATAGGCTAGCAAAAGTTTCAGAGATTGAGTATCATTAAAATATAGATAAAGCACATCTCCTTAAATAAGAGAAAGGAGCCTGAGGCACAAGGCAGCCCAGTCACAGGGAGGATTCGCAATCCTTTATGAACCCTGAGATACCAAAGGTCTCACAATTCTACCCCAACACAAAATGCTTGAATTTCACTAAAACATCTCAGAAATGAAAATTAAAAATAACCAGCATTAAAGGAAGTTCACAGAATTTTACACCAATAAAACAGCCTCATAGGAGGTAGCAGATACTCCATCTTGAAAAAGAGAGAGATGAAAAAGAACTTCAAAGATCATAACTAATGAATTAAATTAATTCTAAAACAACGTGACACTTTCAAGCTGTTTAAAACCTATCTCGCCAAATGTTATGGATGCTCCCAGCTGGAAAACGTTCTTCATTAACACAAGGCAAACCCAACAATCTTCTTTATTATTTTACTAAATTAAGCGTTCCAATCTATGGAAAAGAGAGGCAAATCACTGACCAAGCAACAGAGAAAGATGCATCAATTTAAATCCTTATCTTTATGCATCAGCAACAAACAGCTTCTTAAGACCATAAAACTCTGAAGTCATTGATTCTAAGTAAAACTATTTTTTCAGTTCACAAAAATGAGAGAAGTGTGAAATGCTTCAGATAGCTTAGCATGCCTTCAAAAGCTCAATGTCATTGCAGAAAAGTAATTGGCAGTTACCTACTCTGTTGTATTGCTCTGTATGTAGCTCTACTTTTTAGTGACAGAATAAGCAGCTACATATTTTTCCTGTACTGTCTTTATTCCTACAGCAGAGACAGCCCATCTCTGACCACAGAGTATTTTTACTACAACCAAAGCAACCATAATAGAATTCATCTTCCCATCATCCACATACCCTCCCGACAGCACCTGCATATTCTCATAGCCTGGCTCCTCCTCACAGAGAGATTTTAATTCCACTCCTCCGTAAACTATACTAATGATGGAATACAAATTACTTTTGTGTCCCTCTCCTTGTGAATTCATATATGAAGAACAATGGAAGTTATTAACAGACAGGGAAGCTTCCAGCAGCAAATACAGAAAATTAATTTAGCAGAAGATATTCACAGATTGCAAATACAGTGCAGCAAAGAGCCGCAGGATGAAAAAGGTACCTATGGCAGCAGCAGTATCTTGTTCATCATTGTTTATAACAACTACAATATGTCAAGCTGTCCTACCAAAATACACAATCTACCTATACAAAAAGGATAACCAAAAACAAATACACTGAAGAAATTTCTTGGCAAGGCAGAACATGAGTCACCTCAGTTACAGTTACTATAGAAACTATACCCAATCTAGATGGCCCCTTTATATGCATATGTGGCCAAGCTTGGTTGCTCTGGAAACCATAAACTTGAGATACATAGCGCGACTTTGTTTGCATCTGAGGTTTTGCATTTGGAGTCAGGCAAATATGTATCAGGATATGAATCTATGTAAGCCTAAGTACCAAACGGAAACTTATTAGTGCTGTGTCAAAAGAGCGAATATGACTCAGGAGCTGTATTTTGGAAGCCATTTTCTCACTCATCAAGACAACCTCTTTCCTCAGAGGCAGTCTTAACCAAGCTTGAAACATAAGCAGTTTTTGCTACCATTAACCTACTTAATGCAAATTCTAATTTCAAACTCTTCAGCTGGGATTCCATGCAATGGCTTCACATGTCTAAGTAAAGAAAAAACCGTTTCGGTCATGCAACTGAGCACTAAAGGATTAATTTGATAGCTAAAATCAAATCTTGTTTTTAAACAATAAAAAATTAATTCTGGAGTCAGACAGCTCTTGAGAATATGGGATCCAATAAAAGGCCTAGTCACAAAATTCAAGTGCATATAAAATCCACTATTATCCCCTTAGCTATTGTCGCAATATTAAAAAGCCCCTGGGTAACTACTACAATTTGATAATTATGATTATATTCACAGATTTAACCTTATCAGGATCACAATGATTCAAAGTAGCTTGGTTTTCACCTCTACTTCTGCTTTTTCTTGTGGTTTTTATCATGCACTATTCTGAAAAGCTCTAAATAGGCCAAGCGTATTTCTACCTATATATGGTCAACATTTTTGCTACTCCATCTGATCCTCACATAAAAAAGCTTTAGTACTTGAAGAGATTAGGAAGTTTATTAGACCTGATCACTGTCTTAAGGTATTTCTGGCTACCTTTACACAAGCAACTAGAGATATATCAGTATACAAAGCCATGAGCCAAAATGCTGTGAACCCACTGGCATGAAAATTAAAGCTTTTTTGCTTTAGGAGATGGCAGATAGGAAATTCACAACAATTTGGAAATCTGGAAAGGCTGAGAAGATAAAAAATTATTTTTTCAAGATGTTTTTAACAAGACCTAATAGATACACATTTTATATACTTTCATATGTAATGAAATCATTACCTTCTGCATACTGAGCACTTTAATGTAATTCTGCATTAAGAGATAACTGCTCAGAGTTATTTAACTTAAAACTATTTAGCTGACAGTCTTCAGATTTTGGGAGGTTTACTGGGATGGAGGAATATCAAACACTTTACATATACTCACTTCAGTCCTGGAACATCCAGAAGATTGGTCAATCCAGTCCAGTTAATTTCCAAAAGCTGTGAATGACAGACAAAGGGAAGGGGGGGAGAAAAGCAATTTAGAATTCACAGCACTGAAGGAATAAACATGATCATGACAGATTCTGATCAGTGAGGAGTTAAGAACCAATTTCCAGGATTTTTTTAAACAGAATACCAGAACCACGGTTTTTAAAACAGAATTATAAAAACTCACCATTCTACACATACACAGAAATATACACACAAACACCCCAATATACACATGCATGTACCATCCACTATATACAACCAATATCAAATAAAGAAATGTGGTCTTATTTTCTGATGAAACATTTTCATATTCACCATAGACCTGTTGTAGGTTCACCAACATGAATTTGCCAAGTATAATAAGCTGATAAGAATTCCATTTGAGATCAGGTATGTAACAGAAAGAATGAAGGATTTGGCTTAAGAAGGTGGATGAAGGATGTGACAACAGCTTGCAGACACAGAGGCAGCTGTTTTCAATGACAGAGATAAATTCATTCTACTGCTGATGCAGTAACAAAGAAAGGTATCAACTAATTATCAAAGTGAGAAGAATCCTGAGAAATAATAGGGATAACTCATTGATGGATCAGACACTTCCTTCCCTGAGAATCTTTACAGAATACTAGACATACAAATCCTTTAAATACGCTTCGTTTCAGAGCTGCTGGCATTAATGACTTATTTTTCATATTCTTTCAAACCTATAACCTTCTAATTCTAGATAACAGAACTAATAGAAGTGTCTTTATCTCCCTTCTCACTGAAATAAATGACTGAAACAGGATGAAAAGTCTAATGTAGGATGAATAACTTCAGCTTTGTACTACTTCCTCAATCCTGCAAACCCACAAACATAAGTAATATAACAAGTCATATAACACAGTAAGTTACAACAAAGTAGCTTCCCAGTAGCTGGTTAGACTAACAGCAACTTGTGTTTTCAGACTGGTTCTCATGTTCTAATCACAAGTAAAAATCCATGTAGACTACTAAGGCACTGGAAGAAGTAATTTTATACTGTTTCAAGACAAAGAACCCAGATTATTACAAAATTTATTCATACCTGTATCCCATATTTAACAGTTTTACATGTTTTCAGAATAAATAGAACGTAGAAAAGATTTTCATTTCCTTTTGATTTTTTCATGCTTTTTTAGGACATTGCATACAGCAGTTAACATGGCAAAGCCCTGTGCTATCTCCTAAATAGACTTCACTGAACTAAATTAATTGAGCAACATAATGTGTGTTGAAATTCAGCATTGAGAAACACCTGCAGGGGGACCTCATTGCAGCCTTCCAGTACCTGAAGGGAGCTTATAAGCAGGAGGGGATTCAACTTTTTAAAAGGGTAGATAATGGCAGGACAAGGGGGAATGGATTAAAACTAAAGGAAGGAAGGTTTAGATTAGATATTAGGGGGAAGTTTTTTTACAGAAAGAGTGGTGAGGTGCTGGAACAGGCTGCCCAGAGAGGTGGTGGATGCCCTGTCCCTGGAAGTGTTCAAGGCCAGGTCGGATGGGGCCCTGGGCAACCTTGTGTAGATCCAGGCCTGAGGTTGGTGGCCCTGCCTGTGGCAGGGGGGTTGGAGCTCTATGATCCTTGGGGTCCCTTCCAACCCATGCCATTCTATGGTTCTATGATCTTCCACACTAGACTAAAACATACAACTAGTAGCTTCTGTATTAACTGCCACAATCCGAAACAAAAAAGGAACCTATGAGGTATCACTGAGAACTGAAAGATTTTCAGTCTAAGTGACCACAAAGCATTTCAAAAGGTTGCCACACAACACATGAAACACATACAGTGCCTATGGTACAGGCTCACTATCAGTACTTCGACTGTGACACATCTCTTCTCAAAAACAAGGCTACCAATTAATTCTGACATCGGTCTTTAGAGTATTAAATAAGTAAAAAATAATTTCATGAAGAAACTGAAAAAACAGTGCTACCAAGAGTAGCCATTTAGATAAGAAATCCAATTAGTTCATATAATATCAGAAACTCCTATTCATCCACTTATTGTACAGGAATAAATACAAAGACAGAGCTCAATTTCAGCAATGTTAAAGACAAATCCTTTTCCATTCAAACTTGGAGCTAAGAAATTAAAAAATATCATTAAGACTAAGCACTTTATAGGATTACTAGAAAATCTGTGCAAATAAATCTTAAGTCATGAAACGTTTTGGAAGGAATACGAGTCTTCAAACTCCTGGCATAAATCAAGCTTTCACTCTTGGGGTTTTGAAGGTAAGTTGTTCTTGCAGACAGGATTTGCTATGGCTGCCCACCACAGTGCTTCCTTTCCCAGCAGTAAGGAAGCACAGTGGTATCACTGCAGTAACATACACTTTCTAATCTCAGTCTACAGATACCGCCACAAATGCTTTTTTCTTTTCATGTTGGGCTTTTTTTTTTGTTTTTAGTGTTCTCCCCCCCATATCACCCCCACATTCCTCTCAGTAAGGTTGTTTCAAGTCTGCACTTTTGCCTTCTCAAGATAATCAGCCTTCAGCACCAGATACATTTTGTAACATGGGAAAAGAGTTTTCTAAAAAGCAACACCAAGCTCAAGCAAAAACTTAGACCTGCAGTAGTATGGAAACAGAACTGACAGCAGACAAACTCTCAGTAGAGAGAGAAGACGAAATCAAATGGACAGCATTGATTGATACCCAAGAGGGATGGAGTCCTTTCAGCCAGTCCAGCCAAATAACAAGATTTTTCATCCTACATTTTGGGCATCGACATGCCATGACTTGCCAGAGAAGATGACAACCCCCAAATTTCTTGTTCTGACATTAAGTTAAAGCAACATCAGCACCCTAATGAACTGAAAATTCCTATGGAGCAAGCAAAAGACTGCCAGCTGATGAATCATTATATGAAGCATTGAATATAAAAAATTCCATGCTTAAAAAGTATTGGCCTATAACTCTGCAAAATAACTTAATATAAATTTCCTTCTGTCACTGCTCTGAGCGATGCAGAACTCTCTTAGTTTAGCTAAATTCAGGGAATGCCAGCTGGTTCTCTGCAGCAGAACTAGCAGGGCACTGGAAAGACTGTGTTCAGGATTTGTCACCAAGGGAAACTCTGCCAGAAGCCAGAAACAACGTGGTGTCTTTCCACAACACGCTGCAACTGAGAGACGTGATATGCCTCGTAGACTCTTACCAGCCAGCTCACTGGCCTAGAGCAGGATTTCAGACACCAGTTACACTTTCTGATCAAGTAGTATGTGTGTCATTACTCAAGCTCTTTCCTCTGCTCAGAGAAGTGAAAACAAATTATGCTTCCTTCCTGAAAACCAAGATGTTTGTGTCTTATCAATGTTCTGTACTGAGAACTAATGCAACACATACATTGAAAGCATTTTATAATATATGTATGTGCCTTTAATAAAAGGTAGGCTAAAAACTGATAAGTATTTTTACATACTTGGTGTCCTCAATATCCTAGATGCCTTTACAGAAGAATGTACTGGAATGCAGAACACAGAGGGCCATAGCTGAAGTTCAAAGAAGTACAGAAGGCAGTGTCTAAACACTGCCAATCTTGTGGCTTGATTTGGCTGCCATAAGCACTACTATTTCTCAGAAAAGAAGCCACAAAGTACTTTAAAATGATGAACAACTTCCTGTTAATCAAGTTATGGAAATAAAAGATTTCTGCAGCACACATTTAACATCTGTTGCAGGGCACCATGATAAAATTCCATGGGATAAATTGTGTTTCTTCTCAGGAAGTTACTGTAAGGAGGGGACTTGCACGTCCTCTTCTGTTACTTGTGGATGGTGATACAGAAAAACAGGGCAAGTTGTCTGTTAACAGAGCACACTCCATTACCACTGCCATGCCAAAGAGCTAAAATTATTGTAATACCACAGCAAGTAGAAATCACTAGCTTTCATCACCAATAATGGAAACACAGCATATCTCTGCACAGAATCTGTGTTTAACAGTAGGAGACTTTTCAGTTGTAACTATCTAAAAATTTAAGCGAGATAATTGCAAAAGATGTGTTGCTGTGGGGGCAGGAAAGCAGACAAAGAGTTTGAGTTAAGGTAACCAGAAGAAGGATCATGGTTAGTCTTACAAAAACGCAGTGCACCCTGCTACCCTCCATAGTATCAGCTACTCAGAGCTACCGTTCAAGCCATTTCCCCTGCTTCCTACTGCTTTCTACCCTTCCTTCAGTCCTGCATTTTGGTTCACACCCTCATTCTCCTCAGCAAGCCAGCTCAAGGTGCCAAAATGTATGTGCAGGACTAATCACTTCTTGCAGTTAATATTCCAACTGCTTACATCCCTCAACCAGCTTCCTTCAGGGGTGGGAGCTTCAACAATGGTGTAAGAGAGACACTAACACTGAATGGGAGGGCACAGGGAGAGAATACAGTACTGGGGAAACCTCAGCTGTGATGGCTCTTAAAACATCCTATAAGATCTTAACACTAAAAATTACAAAAATACAAGTTATAAAAAATTGAAAGCATACAAAGTCACAGAGCACATCACTCCCAGTTTATAGGCAACCGGACTAAGTCTTAACATATATTATTATAACAATAGCTATGGTTCAGAATTTATTCAAGTGTTTCACAAACCCCTTTAAAAGAGGTTAAAAAGCTTTGAAGCAAAGACACCAACAGTCACATACATTCTGAGGGCATTTTTAATCAAGTATAATCGAACCAAAACATCATTTTTCTGCATTCTACATAACCACTGTATGGATTTTACTCATTCTTGGTGCAAGCACTCCTTTTAAGGCTGGTTTTCATCAGTATTAGTAATTTTGAAAGTCACACCCAGCACTGAATTTTCCAAAAGCAGACAATATTAAATGAAAATGAAACAGTATTAAATAAATCAACACTACAAAACAGAACCAAGTGAGTAGAGGGAGAGCAGTGCTAAAGTCAGAAAATGGCAGGAAAAGCTGTGAATATAAAGGTGAGAGCTCCAGAATTCCCACTTTTTTTGAAGGCATACTGGATTCCATTTTTTTTGTTGTGTTTTAAGAACAACAGAATTGTCATTTTTGTGTGTAGTTAAAATAGAGGGAAGTGCTGGGTTAGGACACACCTCCAATATTTTGTATGTCACTAAAGAGACTTCCAAAATGACCAACTTGCAGTATGGCTATAAGCCACATAGACTTTAACCAAATCAAAAATCAAAATAATTAACCAGTGGATACTTTGTTCTCAAAGTAAAGGGTAACTACACTTAAAGAAGCCAAATATATAATAAATATACACTATACGTAATGTTAACATGAGATGCCACAGAGGCCATGAAGATGAAGCAAAGGTACCAGGGAAGCCTCACAGCAGCCTGCCAGTACCAAAAGGGCTACAGGAAAGCTGGAGAGGGACTAATTACATGGGCAGGAAGTGACAGGACAAGGGGGGGGTGGCTTTAAACTGAAAGAGGGCAGATTTTGATTAGCTATGAGGAAGACTCTTCCCTGTGAGGGTGCTGAGGCCCTGGCACAGGTTGCCCAAGAAGCTGTGGCTGCCCCCTCCCTGGCAGTGTTCAAGGCCAGGTTGGATGGGGCTTTGGGCAACCTGGGCTAGTGGAGGGTGCCCCTGCCCATGGCAGGGGGGTGGGACAAGGTGGGTTTTAAGGTCCCTTCCAAACCAAACCAGTACATGATTCTAAGGTGAAATCCTTTACAAATCCTGATTATTTACACAATGCTAACTTCTCTCTAGAAGCCAAGCTTTGAGATTTAAGACTACTTCAAAACATTACAATGCAAGTATTTCTCTCTCTTGAAATCTCTTATATATTTGGACATACTTTATAGCTGATGAAATTTTTATTACCTTCTTCAAAATAACAACAACCAAATAGAGTATTTTGGAAGTTTCATATAAAGTAAGAAGTCTTGTATTACCAAAAACTTCAGACATTACTCAGAAATATGAGACTGGTAAACTCATTAAACAAGTATGTTTGGAACAATTAATTTAGACAGCGTTGCCTTATATAGCCATTAAAGCCAGCAAACAGATGATGCAGAGCAAGAGGAATTGTTGCCAGTTACTTTAGACTGGAAAATATGAGAACAAAATTGAATGCTAGTTGCCAACTAATTCCTTTTCTCTTCTAACAAAAATATTGAAGAAAAGCTTTCATTGGCTGCAGCCACTCGCTCTCTAGTAAGAGGACAGAATGTGGTTATTGCTATAATAAGCATTATTTTACATTTTTCTCCTGAAGTTAGAAAAATAAACACCAAGACGACACAGTGCAGTAGGGAGAGAAGTCTGCTTGGAAAAAAAACCCTAAACATCCATGTATAACTGTCAAGATTATGGAATAACTTGATTCAGAGATACATTTTTTGAACAATCCACCCCTAAGTTTGCTGGGACCTGGACTGCTATCTTAGTTTTTAAACGAAAGGTAAAAACACTTTTAAATTGTTTTTAACTGAAAACTTTTGGGGAGGGGTTGACCTTTTGAGACCTTTGATTTTCATATTCCAGGCTACCTCCTATCCTTTTTTGTCCCATTAAGTCAACCGGACTCCTAATAAAGTGGCATGAGGGTAGGAGTAGATAAAATTACCTTGGACAAAGTCTTGCTCAAAGTTCAGAAAGCTATTGACCACAAATGAGAGGCATTTCATTTGATATAGTCTCAGTTTACTATCTAGGCACAAGTTGTCAAAGTCAAGCACTTTGCAAACGCACACTTCGAGGGGATTAGCTGGGAATATAAAAGTGAGAGTTCCAGAAGAATTCCCTTGTTTTGTGGAAGGCATCCTAGATGGATTTTTTTTTTTTAAAAGAACAACAGAATTGGCATTTTTGTGTGGTTTATGTTTATAAAATAGAGAAAAGTGTTGGGCTAGGACACACCTCCAATATTAAGCATGTCACTGAACAGACTTCCAAAATGACCAACTTGCAGTATGACTATAAGCTACGTAGACTTTAACTGAATCAAAAATCAAAATAATTAACTGTTGGATACTTCGTTCTCAAAATAAAGGGTAACTATACTTAGAGAAGCAAAATATATAATAAATAAATACTATACCTAATGTTAACATGAGAAGCAACAGAGGCCATGAAGATGAAGCAAAGATGCCAGGGAGGCCTCACAGCAGCCTGCCAGTACCTAAAGGGGCTCCAGGAAACCTGGAGGGGGACTGGTTACAAGGGTTGGGAGTGATAGGACAAGGGGTAAAAGCTTTGAATTGGGACAGAAAGGGCTGGCCACTGGTACAGGAGCTACAGTGACTGGAGAGGTATCTGGAAGTACCAGAAACTAAAGGTTCAGACAAATGCTACCGGCACATGATGCTAAGAAACAAATGGTGTCAGGAACTACTTATGAGCAGGCCTGCTGCTGCTCTCTCCCTCCCTATTCCCTGCCAGCTTTCCTACCTCTCCCCTAGAAACCAACAAAGCAGCTATTGCTGCAGGAAGCACCCCAGGAATGCAGTCCACATATACTGCATCGAGTCACGGCTCCGGCACCAAGTAGCTTCTGCAGAAGGACTGTACACGGTTTTCTTTCCCAGTGAATACAAAACAGACCTTGGAGAGATGATACAAACCACATCTGCCACACACGGAATGGTCATTCCTGTAGAGAAACATTTAAAGTCTGTCTCCACACAGCTAAATTCTTCTCCCTTTTCTTCTAAAATAGAGTTTGCATTTAATTTAAGGATTGGATGGTTCCTGCAGAGGAACTGTGGGCACTGTGCTGAGTCTGGAAATTGTTTGGGACAGCACTAAATAGCAAAATAGTATCAGAGAGTACGTTAACAATTACACAGTGCAGACTACCCTAAAGCAGTGCTCAATCCTTGTCATGGCTCTGCCTAGTTTGTTAGTATGAACATGAACATTAACAGATGCCCTACACTCATACTGCTCAGCCAGAGGCTAAAAATGAGACAAAATTTAAGCAGACTTCTCCTAATGTTTAGACTCACTTCAAAGAAACATGTGGAAATCCAAACTTGTTTCATCCCAATGTACTTTCCAAGTAAAAGCAATGCTGTTTTTATCAGTATTAACTATTTCTTTTACAAAAAAACCCCTCACTAAATTATCCACAAAGCATTTCCAAATTCTCACATGCTTAAGACTTAAGTCTACACTCCCTCTACCCAAGCATACATGGTGTCTCTAAACAGATGAAATAAACCACATGGAAGACACAAAACACAACTTAAGTTTTCCATACATAAGCCCCCTTACAAACCTAACTTTTCAGCAAGTTAGCAAAAATTTATCATAGGACATTTGTTCAAAAGAACTGGGTTACATGAACATCATTTAATCAAAGAAAATAACAACATACCTTTGAAAGCTGCTGAGATAAAGAATTCACTCTCAGCCTCAAAACCTTAAAAACTAGATCAACTTTTTTAAGAGTTGCAGTCTGGTGAGGAAATCAAGACTGTCAATCTGAGACTGTTTCAATGTGCCTAATCCCATATACTTGTAATTATGACCTGGCAGAGTCTGACAGTGTTGAATCTTGACTAGGGTGGATACAACCTCAAGAGGCCATCTGTATGAATGGTTCTGGAAAAGCTATTCTTAGGTCAATCTTGGAGGCCCAGTCTGTTCTCCAGACACATGCAATGCAGAGATTCACAGTGTCTCCAGGCAGCCCATTGGAGCACTTCACTACCACTGCCATTTAGGCCTTCTCTCATCCTCCTTGGCCAGTCTGAACCTTCCTTGCTGTGATTATCTGTTACCTTATCTGCCATGGATATGTAGAATAGATTGTGTGGTTTTGGTAAGAGCCTTTCACATTTTTAAGGGCATTTTCTCCTTGGTCTTGCCTAAACTAAACAATTGCCACTGTTTGGGTCTGTCCTCAAGGGTCAAGTTGATTCTCATATCCCTACTTTGGACACACTTGAACTGGTCAGTATCTTTTTTTGAAGTGCTTTGCCTAAAACTGAGAGCATCTTGTGGTTTATACCAGTCTACCTATATAGTTTTCATACCAGCAAGGCTTTGTTGGCTTGCCTTTGTTTTGCTATTATTCCTGCCCAAATGCACCCTTTGGCCTAGCACATATTCCAACTGAACTATGTTGACACCCTCTCCCCCTCTAACTTCTGCTACTGCCACGATCACTTGGAATTCCAATTACACCTCACACTGTGCTTCATCCATTCATGTGCTTGGGTCATTGGTAAATGCAATGGAAAGTGCCCACCTGCAACCTAGGATAAAAACTTTAAGCATCGTAATGGGTAACCTCAAGAAACTCACTTTGTTTTTAATTTGCAGTAACAACAGCCTGGTCTTCCAAACAACCTTGCACAAACATTATGGAATTTTAGCTTCCACTTGCAGACTGCCACGAGAAACAGCAACAAAAGCATTTCTATAAACAATGTAGATAGTATCTATTGATATTCCCTTATCCAGAAGGCTTGCAAGAAAAAGTTGAAGGCTTTGCAAAACCACACAATTCCAAGGTAATTATTATTCATCTTGGTTTCTTCTAGTGGTCATAAAATTTGTCCACTATTTTTCTGAGAAAATGCAACCAAATGGTAGTGATTTCCCAAATCCTTTCTTTTTGCTGCTTAATTCTTGCTCAATTTTTTTCCAAGTACTGTCATCAGAAACAAAGATAAAAGTACTTACAGGTTTCCTAAGGAAAAAAAGGGATAGTGCTCCAATTAGAGGCATGTCTCCAATTAGTGGTTCCAGGATAACCCTCATAGTGCCATGGATCTGTAGGAAGGGAGGAAAAAAGGCAGTGGAATTGAATTTAATTAAAGATTTGAATAAAATTTACTCACTGGCAATGCTCACACTTTTAATTCATTAAAATTTTGATTATGGAAGAACTATATATATTCATTTACATGTCATCCAAGCCCCCCCAAAATTAACACAGGTACTAAATACTTGGGCTGGTTTACATTACATTCATCTACATGATGCTGTCATGTTAGTGCTAATCTTGCTAAAGATAGGAAGTAGATTATTTATATAGTTTAATGTACACAAATGTGGCACAGACCAATAGAGGTATGTCAAGACACACACACACACGCACACAAAGAAACATACTATTTTTTCTCACTAGAGAGAGATCTTTTACCAGAGAGTTAAGGAAATTTGAGAAACACTAATCAGAAGGCAAGGCTGCTAATAATAATCGCATCTTAACTAATAATTGCATCTAACACTGAAATATTAAATAAAATTTTAAGACCCACGTTCCCTTTACAAACCTACAAATCAGGTAACATTAGCTAGATGTGAAACTATGTCCATCTTTCCCAGGAGAAAACGCTGTATATTTAAAACAGTTCTACATCTGAAAGGAGTTTACCCTTTCAGCTAAGACATGTTCCTGAAATTACCATGCAATACTAATATTATGCAACTGAGAAAAAAAGGGCAAGCAACACAACTACACAATTACCGGTTCTCTTACCTGTATACTTTTCACACCAGCTCTGCAGAAGTATCTCTTGATCTCCAAATCAATTTCACAGTTTCCAACAAAACTACAATAAAAAAGTAATGTATAGTTTCATTTGGATGGACTAAGCTGCAATACACCATTAGTTCTGTTTTGTACTATGACAATGCTTTTTGTATTTCAGTCTATAGATAAAAAATATGCTAAAACATAACGATGTAACAAAGTGTTTAAAATTATATCCCCTTCAAAACATCACCAGTCATCAAACTCACTCAAACTAATACACATGAATGTTACCGTCTCCAGAAGGATACATGAGAGAATACACACACAGGTAGCCTTACTTTTGGGAAGTAACAGACACAGCATTCACACCCTCATTTCAGAAAAGCTGTTACACAGATTTCATTGATAGTACAGGTTCCCAAATCCACTCTCACCTAATAAACTCATGATGGTTATTTTGCTAAAAATCGAAACAGTTTGAAATATTCACACTTGCAAACCCAGTCGCATTTGGAAATTCAGTAAGCTGGGCATGCTGAGCAGGATGATCCATTAAGCAAGGTTTTAAGTCAAAATCATTGAGCTCTTTCTGAAGGGAGAGAGGAGGCAAAAAGCTACTTAGAAAATGATGTATTAAAAATGATGCAATTTTCTTCCCTGAACAGTTCTTGCATCCCATTTTTGGCCCAGGGCTTTAAAGTTTGCAGACGCTGCCCTTATAAGAGATGGCAAGAAAGAGTCCCATCTACTTTGCCCATGTTCCAAGGCTAAAATACTATTTGCACACAACTCAGACTATGATTTTGGCAGCTGTTTTTACTGAAGCTCCAGGCAGATCAAGTATGTACCAGTAGAGCTGAGCAGATCTTTTCCCAGAACTGCTGCTGCAAGCCACATTGGATCACAAAAGAAACCAATTAACAAACAATTCTGGAAGTAAGCTTGAAGTTCTAATTTAGCAAGGGAATTGGTCAATGAGATTGAATACCAAGCTACAGCTAGGGACATACGGGATGGACGAGATGGACTGGCTAAGATGATACAAGTTATAATGAAAGGACAAATGAAATCTAAAGAGAACAGACTGCCCAGTTAAAGAAAATGAAAAGCAGGAACTAATTAGGCAGGAGGTAGGGCAGCTTAAACAAAGCCTGATATGGAGCAGGGGGATTGGGGTGGTGGTGTGGAATTTGTTTCCTCTATAGGGTATCCTGTTCCAGATTCTGCAGTAGAGCCCAGGGTTCCTCACAGCAGGTTCCTCAGACCTAACCTGCACAGTGGAAAATTATCACACCATGTTTAGGACTCTGATGGAATTTTATTACAGAAGCTTCTGAAATTACAAAGAAAATAAGAGTTGCTCTCACCACGGGGCCATTTTAGGATCAAGTCAAGATAAAATAAATTACTCTCATAGTAAGAGCAGAACAGCAGGACCCTTGCTGCCTCCCCGTTGACAACTGATGTCCACAAGGTACTCTTGAAAGAAAACAGAGGTGAGAGTTGCTGCACTGAAGATATCCATTACTCAAATCATCTGTAGCCTCCTGTACTCTGTATGAGATGGTGCTGTCTGTGGGATTTCATGCAAATGCAAATCTTATCAATCCCTTAAACAGAAATAAACAATAGTACCAAGACCTTCTCGTAAACATCTAACTTTGGAAAATTTTTTTTGACTATTCAGAAGATAACACTGTAGAATCATTTTGGTACAATGGCCAGTTTGGGGAACTGGAAGACAACAACATAACAGGGGTCTGCATGAAAGGAAGGAAGGTGACCGTTGCTTTCCCTGGAAAGAACACAGTGTGACTGTACAGTTTAAAAATAGGTATATAATTTTTAATACACAACTTAAACCGATGTAATTTCTTTTTTTACCTATCTAACTATATATAGAGATAGTAGATATATGTACCTATAAATACACATGCACATTTATAATTGCATAACAACATGACACAGAGAAGCAAGGTCAATTAGAACCTGCAACTGAAACCTCAACCATGGTACTTCATAGCATCAGAAATATCTGTGTTATGAAGACTGGGAAGTAATATGCTCGTTTGAAAATCTGTAACAACATGATGACAAATCGAAGTAAAAATAACATCAAACTGTGTTTGAGGGCAATAGGTCAAAACCTTTTAGCTTTAGAATAAAGTTAAACACTGTTTTATCACCTAAGATATTTGGTTGGGTCCAATAACTGCCAATGCTGGACAGAATTCCACTGTAACATAACATGCAACTCATTCAGTAAGCAAATTCTGTGCATTCTGATCATAATGCCCCAGAAAATATTTATGACCTCTGTAATGTACAGATCACCAAGAGAGATTAAAGTTTAATGAGGAAGGTCTTGCAATAATATAACAGCAGCTGTACTGAATCAGATGAGAAGTACAGTACACTTATGTGGACACTGCAGCCCATAAAAGATGTCCAGAAGAAAAACAAATAATGCGTATTTCCCAGATTACAGTGGTCTGGGATTTTGCATTTTGGACTGTCTTCATTATTTTTAGATGGTCTTTTGACCCCATTTTTTTACATCTGTTATTCCAGTAAAATGGTAGCAAGCTTCTCCATTCCCACTGACTGGAAAAGGGGAAATACAACCCCCATTTTTAATGAGAGAAAAAAGGAAGGGCCAAGAACTACAGACCAGTCAGTCTCACCTCTGTGCCTGGCAAGATCATGGAGAAAATCCTTCTAGACTTATGCTCAGGAACATGGAAAGTATGAAGGTGACTAGTGTCAGTCAACATGGCTTCACTAAGAGAAAATGGTGCCTGAGAAATCTGGTGGCCTTCCATGATGGGAGTTACAGCATTGGTAGATAAGGGAAGAGCAACTGACATCATCTACCTGGACTCATGCAAAGCATCTGACACCACCCCACAAAATATCCTTGTCTCTAAATTGGAGGGACACAGATTCAATGGATGGACCACTCAGTGGATAACAAACTGGCTGGACAGTCACACTCAAAAGACTTGTGGTCAATGAATCAATGTCCAAATCAAGACTAGTGATGAGCAGCATTCCTCAGGGACTGGTATTGGGAGCAGCTCTGTTTAGCATCTTTGAGAGAGACATGGACAGTGGGATCAAGTATACCCTCAGCAAGCTTGCTGACAACACTAAGCTGTGTGGTACAGCTGACACACAGGAGGGAAGGGATGCCATCCAGAGAGACCTTGACAGGCTTGAGAGGTGGGCATGTGAGAGCCTCATGAAGTTCAGCAAGGCCATGTGCAAGGTTCTGCACATGGGTTGAGGCAATGCCAAGCACAACTACAACTTTGTCACTACCCTTTTAAACTCTAACATGAGTTTTGAAAAAATATTTTAACATAAAGCTTCCAATAAGTAAGAAAAAGGCAAAGTGCTTCCTTTGGCAAATGTGGTCCTGTACATTTAAATACATTTTAAAATACATTTTCCAGTGGCTGCTTTGTGGATTAGCTAGTCAACCTGCTAACAAGAGTGAAGTTCTTAAATGGATCCTAAGTGATGCATAGGACCTATTTCAAAAGGTTCTGAAAAGCACCCTGAAGAAATAATCATGACACACTTGATATCCTTGCAGAAACAGTAACAACTAGACCAAAGCACACACTCCTTTTGCAATTAAACTTAAAAGGAAAACAACAAAAACCATCTTGAGGAAGACAAATAAGTTTTGGAGATACAGGACATTTAAGTAGTTTCAATGTATGTAAGGTCCAAAGCAAAATGAATACTCAGTCTCAAAGAACAGACTAGAAAGGGCTAAAGGAAGCCACAATGGTGAAATAGCAGGATAAAAGGTGATTATTAAAAGAATTAATAAAATAAAAATAAAATCTTTCTTTCCCTCCTCCCTGACATAGCTCCCCACAGAGCTTGGCTTCATACAGCTATTCTTACGAATGCTTACAGAAATTGCAGATTACGAAACTTCTAACTTTAAACCTAAACCCAAATTTAATTTAGAACAAATGAATTTCACTGGAGATTAAATTTTACAGAGATAGGAAGGACAGACTTTTCTCCTGCAGTAAGAATACTCTATCATCTTGCAAAACTGAACTAAAGTTTGTTTCCTAAAAACCAGAGTTGGTATCCATACGTAACTCGGTATCTAAACAAGCCAAGAACACTTATTACAGACTCTAATTCTTCCTTCCTGTCACTACTGAAACAGTCACAGGGATGGACTGCTACAGAACATTAAAAAAACCCCTACAAACAGTAACAATTGATACTGGGGTGCCATCCATCTTAAACCTGCAGAAGTAAAAAAACCTTTGAAAAAAGGCCCTTTCCCAATAGCTCCATAGTGCTCCTGTTTCCATCTTCCTCCTGGAATCCTATGACACTGGCAGTAGGGGACAGGCTGTTGGGGTAACCAGATTCTACTCCAGCTATTACCACTTCTCTAAGTAGGTTGCAATGAAATGTATGGGTAAAGACTTCCTTCAGGTCTAGGTAATAGAATATTATTGTGAAATTTGTATGCAAACCTATTGTCCTTTTTATGTTTAGCTATCCCAACTTACTTCATGAAGAGAAGGAGAAATAGAAAAAGGAAGAAAGAAAAAGAAAGGGGAAGGAAACGTTAGATTTACATCTCCTCCTGTGGGAATAATTCAGCTTTATAAGGAAGAAGTGGTCCTGGGAGTGGAAGTGACTCCAAAGAAGAAAACCTGAGAAACCTGATTATTCTTCTGGTTATGGCCAGAGAAGCAGCAAGAAACCCAGAAGGCTGCTCTTTGCTTTTCCAGAAGCTACAAACAGGCAAAAGCAGTCACTGTAACACATACCTATGACGGTCAAATGTAACAACATGCTGGGTTCACTGACTGAACTTTCAAAAAAACCTCTGCAACTGCATACTGTGTTGAGACAGACTTTGGCAAATGTTTGGTAGATCTATTTATAAACTTGTATAAAAAGGGTCGTGATGAAAGGGCAAAGAAGCCCAAAGCAGAAGAACACAGTCACTCTGGCATTATATAACACATAGATTTACTTCAGTTAGTGGTATGAGCACAAGTGCTTCAGTAAAAGTTTAAATAAATAAATAAATAATAGGTCTAAGTAACTGAAGAAAGTAAAAGAAACACCAAACATGTTATATCCTAATTTCAGACTAAACTAAACTTCATGGCAAAGTGTGAATTTATTGGAAAAAAAAGTCTAAAATAGTGCTTTAGCTCTAGAAACTTTGTTATTATTAACCAACATTACTGTCATGCTGCAGACACACTGAATTGATACACTACTTCCCTCAGATAAATGCTATTTACAGCATGCAGTCCCATCCTCAATTCATCACGATTAGAACTAACTTAATTTGCATAATGAAGTAATTTTCCTTTCAGGCCAACACTGCCAAATCAAACAAAGCACAGACACAGGCACCATCATAAGAAGATAACAAAGTTTACCTGATCTGAAGATCCAAAATGATCTGCCTTTTGTCCACATTTTCAGTGTACACTTTCACACCGTTTATCCGCAAAGGCTGAAACAATGAAGCAAGTAAAAGCTGGATCCTTCTACTGAGCTACACCACATTAAACTCTTAACTTCAAACTCAAGGTGAATATACAGCATTTGTGCCCAAAGTTAAGAATTGACTGTAAGCATTATTAAAAGGCGTGAAGCAAGGCTATCCATTTAGCTCAAAATGTTACTTCAAAGGTAAAAATTACTTTGCTAGGATCCACTCCAGGACAACCCTTCTGGTGATCACCCTGGGTTCAGACCACTTCATTTCAAGATTTACCAAAGATTTAATATCAAGCTTTCCTTCTCTCCCTAATAAACATAGAAACAATTTCTCTGTACTAGTACACTCCCAGACAAAACATTCTTTTCTGTGCAACTATAACAACAACTGAATTTAATTCACAAAAATGTAGTTGCCTTAAGTGGAATTTAATCAGGATGGATGGAAAATAATCCATTATCCCTACAAAAAGTTGTGTCAACCACTCTGTGCTTTCTCTGTAAACTGCTGGGCTAATCCTCTCCCTACCTCATATAGAAACAAGATGTATCAAACAAACACTGCCAAGACTCAAACATTCATCAAATACGAGGTGGGAGAGGATAACCAATGACCTTACTTAGCACCACCTCCTGCCATGTTTTGAGTCTTTCCTTTCTGGAAAAATTGCCATATTTCTATTTACAACTTTTTAGTAATTTAAGTACAATGTAAATCTCACTGCTGTCAGGTTCCCACTCTGTTTGGGGCTGTGCAGCTCACAAGATGCAACTCAATCAGTGCTGCAATATGAAGTAAGAATAACTGTTTCTTGTGTCTGAGATAACTCATTCTAGTTATAGGAGCATATAGAGGTGTAGAAGCTAGTCTAAACCCTACTTAAAATTAGTATGGCTTAAAAGGAATGTTATTCTACAGTCTGCAATACAGGTGTACCCAGGGCAGGACACATTGCCTGTGTAAAAGGGAAAAAAAAACCACCCAAAAACCACAAACACCACACCAAAAAAAAAAACCCAAATGAACTGTAGTATAAACAAAAATATGAAATAGTCAAAGAGAAAAATAATGCCCCTCCACCACACCTGAATCTTAACTTCAGTTTTCATATAACCCCAGAATAGTAGGAGTTGGAAGGGACCTCTGGAGATCATCCTGTCCAACACCCCTGGTAAAGCAGGATCAACTAGAGCAGGTTGCACAGGATTATGTTCAGATGGGTGGGTCTTGTATATCTCCAGAGGAGACTCCACAACCTCTCTGGGCAGCCTGTCCCAGGGCTGTCACCCTTAGAGTGAAGAAGTTTTTCTTCACATGGAAATGGAATTTCCGACATTCCAGTCTGTGCCCACTGCCCCTTGTCCTGTCACTGGGCACCACAGAGAAGAGTCTGGCCCCATCCTCTTGTCACCCACCCTTGAGATATTTAAAAGTACTGATGAAATCCCCTCTTCTCCAGCCCCAGCTCTCTCAATCTTTCCTCATAAGAGAGATGCATCAGTTCCCTCATCATCCTTGTAACCCACTCTCCAGTAGTCCCCGTCTTTCATGAACTGGGAACTGGACACAGAACTCCAGATGTGGCCTCACCAGGGCAGAGTAGAGGGGGAGAATGTCCCTTGAACTGTTGGCCACTGCCTTCTTAATGGACCCCAGGATACCATTAGTTTTCTTGGCCATGAGGGCACACTGCTGGCTCATGGATAACTTCTTGTCCACCAGTACTTCTAGGTCCTTCTCTGCAGCACTGCTTCCCAGCAGGTCATCCCCTAACATGTACTGGCACGTGGGGTTATTCCTCCCTAGGTGCAAGACCCTATGCTTGCTCTTGTTGAACTTCATTAGGTTCCTCCTGACCTAACTCTCCAGCCTGTCCAGGTGTCACTGAACAGCACCTTCTAGTGTGTCACACTTAGTTTTGTATAATCAGCAAATCTGCCGAGGGTATACACTGTCCCCTTGCCCAGGTCAGTGATGAATATGCTGAACAAGACTAGACCCAACACTGTCCCCTGGGGCACACTGCTGGCTTCAAGCTTCCAACAGGACTCTGCACCACTCACCACAACCCTTTGAGCTCTGCCAATGTTTTCTAACATTGAGGTGGGGGGGAGCTTTTTAAATCCTTATTTAAAATCCAATTTATTACAAGAAATATATATAAGCTCTGTCTCAACAGCAGTAAAGTTCTGGTTGCTACAGGTAAGAGTAAGTAGTTCTGAACTTACTGCAAGCAGAGGTAACAGAGCTTGGGACTGGTCAAACAGGCTCTTGTGCAGGCATTTAAGAGCTAGGCATTATGACTCTTTATTTAATGGGACCCAACGGAAAGTAAACACCTATCTGCTCCTTGACAGTAAGTTATGTGCAGTCCTGGGGAAAGCTGAGCCAGCAGCCTCATCTGTCACTGGACTTTGTACATAACCTGACTGGAAGTTCATCTGTTACAAGAAAGGTGATTGCTCTTGGTCACCTGGCACGAAAATGAAAGTGCCGACCCACTACAAAGCATTACATGAACAGTATTAAAATCATGCTGTTATGACTAGGAGTCACTGTACTTCTGAGTGTTCTCCCAATTCTCAGGTAGATTTGGGAAGCAGAGACCCCAGGAAAAAAAAATAATAAATTCAGCCTCTGCTAAAGAAACCCCACATGTTTTTATCTTAATGCTAGAGCAGAAACCAGAATCAGGCTTACCCCCAAGTGTCACTGAGAAGTATTTCCGTGTAGATTTAAACAGAGTACATGAAAACAAATGTCAGACAGAGCCTTTTAGAAAAGCTTCAGTAGACACTGACCTGATGACCAATATCAATCTTTGTAAAACTGAAGGTACTGAGGTGGTTGTTTGCTCCTCTTACTGCTGGCTCTATGGTCTCCCGAAAGAGTTTCTCGATAAATTGGCAAATAAAAGGCCACATCTGTTTTACAGTCTAAGGAAAAAAAAAATTAAATCTACATGGAACACAACTTCACACATAACCAAAAATATTATTTAAGGCATACAGAAGAAATTTTGTACAAAGTTTTAAAAATACAAGTTTTCTGTAACAGTTCATTCCAGGCATAAGAGCTGGTGGATTTTTACATAGAGGAGAGTTTTCCAGAATTCTTAATTTGTGCATTTCATACACTCACACAAATCTGAAGCACTGAAGGAGGAGAAAAAGAGTAATAGGAAATTTCTCCTTTAATCCCATGAATACATATGCATTCAGAACTGATGTTGAATGTTGGGGAGAGGTGTGAAGAAGGTTAAATTTATTTGCATGTAAAGAGAGGAATGAAAAATACAGGTCAAGCGGATTTCTTAAATACATGCATAATGTTTATAAACAAAAAATATGGTATTTTACTGTCATATCTGAAAACTCTCTATTTTCTTTTTCTCACTATTTTCTAATTAACTCATGCTCTTAACTTCTATGCTCTTGGAATAAAAGATTATTATTTTTTAAATATGCTACATAGATCTCTATCTTAGATTATCACACATCCAAATCAAAAGTGCAAAACTGATTTATTTTTAGATTGTAGGTCAGGAACCAACAGTAACTGGAAAGTATCCCAGACAAGTAGAACATAAAAGACTGTTTACAGCTGCTATGACTTCCCTACAATTATAGCTGTCATTATTTTAATGCCACTTAAAGTCATTCTCCAAACCTCCCAATTTCAAGATCATGAAAATAGATTAAATCTTTCTTGTGACTAACCAGATCAACAATGAGAAGCTTCAAGTGCATAAAGAGCACAGAAAGCTAAAACTATTCTGTTCTCAATTTCTTGCCTCATTGTTTGTGAGTTGTTTTGGGGTTTTTTTAATCTCAGATTTCCCTCCTCCCCCTTCCCATTGGGAAGCAATAGTAATGACTACCCTTACCTTGTTGAGCCATTCTGCCCTCTCTGTGTCTGGAAAATGGACCTTAAAAGCACATAAAAAACAAACAAAAATATTAATACAAATACAAAACATTTCTAATTAATTCTGTCAGGTCATTTATAATACAGGAAAGCTTAGGGCTCTCCCTATGAGCAATGTATACAGTGAACTACATATGAATCAGTTAAATATGAATTTATTTCTGATCTACATAGATACAAGTCCAAGGTTAATAGTGGCATCTGGAATAAAGTATTGCCTTAACACCATAAACTAAAAATAAATAATAAGCACAGCTGGCACAGAGAGTGTCAACCAAATTTATCTCCTACGTTTCAGGCTTTTTGGTTTTTTTTTTTACATGACACACATCACTGCCAGAGTCCTGGCTGCACTTCTACTTCATGCCAGGTCTTTTGCAGTATCAATAAATCACAGCTAGAAATATTTAATCAGTGAAGCTGAAGCTCAGGAATATGGATTTAAGCTCTACCAAAAGCCTTTCGAAAGACACTTTTAGTGACTTCTTTTCTTAAAGAACTGCAGAAATGAGTAAGAAAGAGTATGATGGTATATACACGGCATGGGAAGTACCCACTGCAACAGGAAAAGACCAATTAAACGCTGAGAGCAGAAGCAGTTTTCCAGAGGGAGAGCACAGCTGGTAGCTTTACACCTTATATACACCAAGGGAAGGGGAAGAGAGGAAAAACCTGAAGCAGTTCAGTAGAAGCAGAGTTAAATATTTCTTTAGAAATGAACAGCTTCTACACCAAGATGCAGATCACACTTCTGAAACACAAAGGGCCTTTGAACACACTAAAAACTGTGACCTACATATACTGACTTTCGTGAAGCAATGTCTCTACTTAACTGAATTGCAAAGTCTTAATCTCTTCATAGCATAACAGATTATACCACTGGTTTTAACAGCAGTGCCTACTGGTTATTTTTATTACACATATATCCCAAATGCGAACAGTCAGTTAAATATAGTTTTAAACTGTATTTTAAACAAGGTGGATTTCAAAGCAAGGCCCAGTCATAATTTGCTTAGTTTTTATCAAATTCTTGCATTAACAATAAGAACTAACATATTCCTGAATATCTTCAAGTTGCATTCAGAGCAGTCCTTAATTTCCTCTAAGCATCCATGTTTTAGCTATGCTGGAGGATCGGCCCCTACGACATAATCGATATTGCCAGTCATTTCTCTCACCTGTTTCTTTCCCAATATTCCCAGGTCCATAACTAAGGCAAACCCTACATTTTTACAGTTTCTTAGAGAATTACAAATACTGCTCCTTACAAATACAAATTCCACTATCAAAGGAAAGGCTCTTTTTTTTCAAAAGACTTTTTTTCCCAAGTACATCACTTGTCTATCAAAAATGGTACAGGAATGACTGATGATCTACTGGACTGTAACAAAAACATTCAATAGGATTCATTTTACTTAGTGAGAGTCCCGGTTTCAGCTGAAAGGGAGTTAATTTTCTTTCTAGTAGCTGGTATGGTGCTGTGGTTTAGATTTAGGACGAGCGTAATGTTGATAACACATGGGTGTTTTCAGTTCTTGCCTGACAGTTGTACTGTCTACACAAACTCAAGGACTTTTCAGCTTCTCATGCCTTGGTAGGTGCACAAGAAGCTGGGAGAGCACAGCCAGGACAGCTGACCTGGCTAGCCAGAGGGATAGTCCCTGCCACGGAGTGTCACGCTCTGGACAGAACTGGGGACAGCTCGGAAACAGACTGGGCATCTGCTTAGTTTTTTTCCCCCACATGCAGTGAGCAATTGACATTTGCACATTGCTTGTTTTCTTGTTATTCTCTTGCTTTATTATCCTATTAAAGTGTCTTTATCTCAATCCACGAGGTTTTTCCATTCTCCTCCCCATCCCCCTGGGATAAGGGCTGAGTGAGTGGCTGCTTGGTGCTTTGTTACTGGCTGGGATTAAACCATGACAGTAAATTCAAAGAACAAAATTATTCATAATAACATGGTTCCAAACCCGCTCCATTTATTATATTTATTTAAAATTAACTTCCTAGAAAATTATGAAGAGAATGTCAAAAGTCTGTATTTAGAGGCTTAGTAGTTGTTTTTTTTCTTTTTAGAAAACAAAATCTACTTTGTTTCTTTGCATTTGTAACAAAAGCAGTTACTGTATGTAGATGAATTCATAGCTGAACACAGCCTATACTGAATTTTTGTCTTGAGGGTTTTTCAAGTTGCTTCTAGCAGTTAAAGGAACAAACAGAACACACACTGTAGTAACCCCAATGCTAGAAAGTATAATTTGGACTTTTCTCCCAAAAGATTTGCCTTCTGAATCTGCAAGTGGAAAATGTGCCAATTCTCAACAACCACTTATCTCTTAAGCATGATGTTGGATCAACATCAGTATTTCACTCTGGTTTGCTTACGAGAGTGATCAGTGATGTTCACAGGGTGGGAACTCAAGAGCTGTTCCACACAGGGAGAACATGAACTACAGCTATTGTAATGAACAGCAACAAAATAAATCAAACAAATTAAACACGCAGATGAGAAAAGGAAAAGAAAATTCATTGAAATACCAGAAGCAAACCTGTCTGCTGTGACTAATGCAAGATGTAAACAGAGTTACCATGTTCACAATTCATTTTTAGTCTTTCGCACAAGCATCCAGTTGACATCGACAGGAGAGCCACACAAGACTGAGGAATGACTTCCCAGCCTAAATATAGCCTCAGCCCAGATGAAATTAATCTTTCTCCATGTAGTGACCAACTTCACAGATTTGGGGTATAAACTCCCCAAGGCACAGACCACATTCCCTGCACTATGCAAATGGCTGATCTTTGATACACGGCAACAGGTATCATCTCTCTCTCACGTGCCCATCAACCACCCTTCATGTTCAGTTCTCAATTAGGCAAAACCACTTGAGATTTGTTGGGAAACAAGCAAGAAGCCACATACACTGATTTATTAATTTTGAATTTTACCTACTGTACAGTCGTTATTAAGACTTTGCTTAGCAGGACACGGCTCTTAATTTTTCCACAAATTTAAAAATCACTTGTCCTTTAGCATGCAACAACAGTCATGCTCCTACCAATATTTGAGTCAGTACTAGACTAATTTACTTTTACAGTTGCACTTGTTAATTGGGGGAATGGATTGAAGCTAAAGGAGGGAAGGTTTAGATTAGACATTAGGGGGAAGTTCTTTACAGAAAGCATGGTGAGGTCCTGAAACGGGCTGTCCAGAGAGGTGACGGATGCCCCATCCCTGGCAGGTGTTCAAGGCCAGGTTGGATGGCCCTCCCTGTGGCAGGGGCGTTGGAACTCTATAATTCTTGGGGTCCCTTCCAACCCAGACCATTCTGATTCTATAATTCTACGAATAGGCTACAAACAATACAATGAGTTGTATCTTCCATTCCTGTTTCTCATCTCTTTTTCATCCTTGCTTTTCTACTTGGTCCACTTTTAACATAATTCAGTTGTGTTTGGTGTCTAATCTGACATCAAAGACAGAGAGAATACAACCTTCCATCCTCAAGAGACAGATATTTTTCATCCAGTCAACCTTGAATTACAAGTTGAGCTTTATTTAATTTTTAGATGCAGAAGAACCAGGTAGGCGGAAAACAATTTTTAGATGCTCAAGAACCAGGTAGGTAGAAAACAAGGCATTAACATGTATCAATCCACTGATTTCACACATTTTTATCCTGCTATATGAGACTGCAGTATTAATGGCAACACTGTACTTTAAGAGAGTTTTTGATATCAAACACAGTCTCATGCTAAGACAATTGGAGAAAGCCTGAGGGATGCAGGTTGGTACTTGGGGTCAGTCAGGACTGACACAAGAGACGGAGGCAGCTGCACAAACATTTTATGGCCGGAAACAGAAGCGAGCATCAGACTGATGTGCAAAATCTCCTACATAAAACTATTCATCAAGCATGGCAAAAAGAGACAGAAGTCAAGATTTCAGCAAGGACAGGAAAGACTAGAAGCATTTTCCACTTGGTTTCTGTTATTAGATTGCTCATGAAGGTTTGGTAAATACCATCTCATTTCAACCACTTGGCATGTTCATTCATTATTCAGGGGAAAGTATAACTAGAGAGAACCACTGCAAGAAACACCCTAACAACCATGTTCAACACCAAAAACATTTTATATTCCAGAATGTCCTAATATTAAAACTTACATTGCACAATACTTGAAATTGCTCAGAAGATGTGTTTCTGCCCCTTAAAACTACATGATTTAGCTTTCTCACACAACTGCTTATGCTCAGCTCTGAACAACTGCCATCTTTACCTCCTATTTCTGATGTGCTCATATCCTGCACTGTCAAAAACTCAATTCAGAACACATTATTTTTTGTAATAATCCATAAAATACCAGAAAGAGCCCAAGGAATCAGTTCCTTGTTCTGCCCTGGAAGATAATAAAACAAAACATGGACAAAAGCAAACCACTACCAAGCTCTTCTTTCCATAATCACAGCAGAAACATTTACCCGCAAGTATTTTATTATTCAAGCTCTCTATATACACTCTCCTTATTGGCTAAATTAACAGTTTTCTGCCCAGGAACCATCAGGATCTTTCTAAGGAAACAAAGCTAGACAAAGAATAATAACCATTAAACGCAAACCACACAGACTAAGGATTGGCAGGAAATATTTAAAAGTTACAGGTTTTAGTATCTAAAATATAAATGGCACAGTAGTTGTTTGTATTCACTGATCCCCTCACTGTAAAATACTTTTAAAAATCTTTGTAGCCTTCTCCATCCTTAAAGCTATTTATCAGCCAAGCTTTGTTATATTTAACTTCTATTTAATTATTATAATTAACACAGTACATGGGTCCTATGTATTACTTAAATGAACTGAAACAGCAGAAAGGGCACCTACATTCAAAGTATGAGACTACTGCTATTGGCCAGAGTATTCCATAGGGAGAACTTTCTTTGATACAAACAAATCGCTTTCCCATGAGCTGTTTATAGAAACAAAATAAGATAAGGAAGTAATAAAAGCATATTAGATGAAAAACAACCCAAACAAAACAACAAACAAATGACCCCAAACCCCCCCCACCACTGTATATTGGCTTTTTTCCCCTTCTATTCCTCCTTAAGGATTAAAAGCAAGACTTCACTCTTAGACTACATTAAAAATAACGTATTGTAATAGCTATGTTTTACAGATCCTTGTGTGCACCAGTGTTATTTAGCTTATGTCTATTTCCTTCCATTTCACTGTTCATTTCCATTTGTGCTTATTGCTCCAGACACTACACCAGTATCTTTCTGTTTAATTATAAGGTCACACAATGTAGCCAAGTTTCTTGGACAGTTACAATGTAACTAAGTATTTTTCAACAGTTTTCCAGTTATTTAACAAATAAGTCTTGCATTTAGATGTCAATCCCTTCTGCTTACTTTGGAAAGCTGCAAGTACCTACAAAAAACCTCTCTATCAAAAGCTCATTTGTACAGTTTAAATGTAAAAAATATAAAAGGGTCTTGCAATTAGTCTTCATCACCTCTTCATCCATCATCAGTGGAGACAGCGAGCATCCCACAGAAGGAAATCCAGAACAGAAGCCCAACCTGGGTGCTCCAAATCACCTCCTGCACATGTAGCATAAGCAATTATTTAACTACTACCCTACAGCGAGGTGGTGTGGCAGAAGTGAGATGTGCTAAGATTAAATTAACATTTGAATTATAACTGCCAGATTGGTGTGGCTAAACTCACTGCACTTGTAACTGAAAAAGAGAGAATGAAGAGTGTCATACAGTAGTACTCAAGCTCAGTTTAACTAACAGCTCTCCACTCCAAGTTTTCCAGCTGGCAAAGCAGGCTGACCTAAAGACATTATAGGTACAACAGGCAAGCAGGGTGAATGGCTTAATCTCATGTATTCTGGCCAGCAATCCTGGAATGCAAGATGTAAACAGGAAACAAGGAGCAGTATTTGTCCTTTCCATACAGCAACTGATGCAGTTGTCTTCTGCTCACCATAACCCGAGGAGCTTTATCTCAAACACAGACTGGGATGACAAACACTTTGTTCTAACAGGAGGTAGAGAAGGGGGGCTGGAAGGGAAAGCAGAGCAGCCAGGCTCACTCCTGTTACTCCAATAATCTACTTCCAGCATTATCCTAGCAATTTTCTCAACTTCTTCAACCCCAGAAATACTGTAGTTCCCATATTTTCTGAATTATAAGGCAAAACCCACTAAGTATTTACTGCTGCAGAACTGCAGGATTCCGTATTCTGCAAAGAAAAGGTCAAATTTTTCATCATCAGGGTTCCTAAAAATTCTGCAATTAACCACAGGCACTTGCTACTAAATTAACAAACCACTGCTATTTCCATTATTTTTTGGTAATCTGATTCTATTTAGCATGCTTTGGCATGGATTTTGTGTTTGCGGTCTTTAGTAAAATGATTAGCCTTTGCTCAGCAAAACTCACATTCAGTACTACAAATGCTGTAGGTTTTCAGTACTGGGATTAAGCAGGACTCTGGAAGGAGTTTTACTGAGAATTGTTAGGGGTAGTACTGCACATGGAATGTCTTTCAAAAGAAAGATCTGGAAGACCCAGAAGCAGGCTGAATATAGAAAATCAGTTTTGTTGAATGTACTATCAAAGCACAGTAGTTAGAAGAACTTGTGTAAATCAGTATGACTAACCTAAAATTAAAAAACATGTAAAATCAGTAGTGCAGGTTTTCATCACAGCTGTCCATAAACAAAAAAATTCAAGTCAAACATCAGAAAATTAAAAGGAGGGGGAAAAAACAGAACAAAAAACCCCACATGCACACACAAGAGACAGAGGAGGTGAGGAAGGGCCGTGGAGTCATTGCCACCATTCTGATCACCGTAAAAACCTGAAAGTAAAATGGAATTATTGAAAAAGGACAAACTATCTAAATGGAGAAACAGTTGTAACATCAAGTGAGGTTTAGGACTGCATTTATTTATAAATGGGAATGTAAGCCATTCAACGTGCCTAGGCAATACATTAGAAAACAAATTAAACCTTAAATTATTAAAAAAAAAAAACTTCCATTACATGCCCTTTGAGCCTGATTTGTACCTGAGACAAGAGCAGTATTAGAAGCACACACTTGGTATCCCACCAAATGCCCCTGAAACATTCTACCAGCACAAACATTGCCATCCCACGTGAACTGCCACTATCAGTTCAACAGTTCCTAAGAGCTACCACAACAAATTGCAGACAGCTATTTAGCACAAGGTTTCCGGCGTCATCTCTACCGTATTCTCCACTGCCTCACAAGCTATCTGCTTCAGAGTCAGCATGAGCATCAAAGTGAAAAATAACTCTTTCAACAACACAGCAATTAAACACAAAACAAGCTGCCACTCGTACACAGTCTGAAACAAATGGCTTTTCAACACCTCCGGGTTTCAATACTAGCAGAGGAAAGCTATTAGAACTAATACGCCTCAAGCAATTAAACTGAGGTTCTTTATGTTACAGAAAATTTTATTTCATTGCTGCCTTCTGTTACCTCTGTTCCTCCCCACTTCCTGGGGTTTTAAAAAAGGCCTGATTTACTGACCAGTTCAAACTGGGAATAAACAGTAGCTTGCATACACAGGCTACTTCAGCATCCTGGTATGTCCACATTTGTAGATAGCATATCTGGGAGCCAAGGAAAATGACTAGCAGCACATAGGCTGGTTTTGTGAAGTCAGGCTGAACTAACAAAAACCAGGTCTCCATAAAATGCTGCAAATGCTAGCAGCACTGTAAGAGTAGTCACCACTACCCAGACATATGCTGCTGAATTTAACACACAGGGATCTTACCTTTCTTCTGTGTTAGAATTAAAATGTAAAATTAGATTCCAAATATATTTTTTTTTATTTTTACTAATGGCCATAAATGCATCTCTGTCATTTGAGTGATACAAAGATGCTACTTTGCTTAGACTTTAAAAAAATTATATAAAATACATATATAAGGCTGTAACTGAGAAAGTTGTCCTCTGTTTCCTTCTCATTACAGAATTCACTGGAACAGCATTTAAAAAATTGGCAATCCAACACTTTTGCTTGCAGCCTAGCAAAAATGCAACCATCTTAAAGTTGTGGCAGCCGTGGATTCCAAATCCATCTCTCTACTGCCCTGCAGCACCACCAGAATATTCTTACCTGGTTATTCCCCCTAACTTCTATGGAAAGCAAAATAATCTATTTGCAAAAGAACAGCCTTTCATGAAAGAGGCTCCACAGTTCTGACAGGACTGACACAGCAGTCCAGAAGCCAGTCATGCAATTCAGAACTGAAGAGTACTGGGACATTACCAAGCACAATTTCATTTTCTCCATGTGTATCTTTCACTTCAACATCCATTAGATATGCTTCACTCGTACCGGCAGTGACGCTTGTCAGGAACTGCATTACTTTAGAGTAAGATTCACCAGTACAAAAACTAGATAAAATTTGTCTAAGTGCTGCTATTTTTGCAGAGATGGAGCAAGCATGCTGCAAAACAAAGTTACCCAGAAACCTCTACTGAGCAGCAGCTTGCAGTAACAAAATCCTCCAGGATAGGCATTTTAAGCAGCCGCTCTGGATGAATGACAGTAGTCTGCTAGGAAGTAAGGGAACTGGGAAATCATACTTCCAGCCTGACACTCTGCCTTTGCAAGCTCAACTCGAGGATATCTGTTCAGCCTAAAGTAAAAACAGAGCCTAATCAACTTCCAGAAGCATCCTTGCTTAATCACCTGTAAAGCAACACAAACCAAAAATCCCTCCCGTTACCTCCAGTGGTTACACAATTTCCTTTCAACCATCTGGAAATACATTGGCATGGGTTTCTGTCATTCTGGGATGCAGAATCTACCCTACACACAGCACACTGCAGAGGGAACCATGCAGCTTTCCTCTGCTCATCCGTTCTCTTTTTAAATGGGAAACCTTTAAGCCTTCAGTCCTCTACCACAGATTCATTTTCTAGTGTGGTCTAATTTCAGTTATCTTCAAGTACTGGTACACTAGTACTATATATAACAACTCCAGCTTCAGTATAGAAATGAAGTCAATTCTGTGACCAAACTGCTTCATTCGCATTGCAATTTAAGAAGACTTTGTAATTTTTCCACACTTCTTTTCTACTTTCCAGCTGGAAAAAGACTTCAAGTTTCCAGCAATCAGTTTGGACTGGGACATGACAGTATTTAAAAAAAAAAAAAAAAAAAAGTACATGGGGGAAATAAGTTGCAGGAAACTTAATGGTTTCCACTTTCTTGAAGGATTAGAATGCCTGACATAAGACTGACATCCTGATAGAGATACGTTTTTCATACCTATCTAGTATTTTACTCTAGAATTTAACAAAGGTTTCTGGACTATGTCTAAAATAAGATCTCTGCTTCCAGGAGATTTCCAACAAGTAACTTCAGCAATGTCACACATCATGGAAAATTTGACAGGAAGTGTACCTTTGGCTCAAGATATTGAGAACAAGAAACACAGCCTTTAGAACTTAATTTCGCTGAATAACAGTATTAATCATGTCCTAATCTTTCTCAACAAGAAAAAAAAAATCATTTTAAATACTTAGACTGAGGAAATTAAGTTATACTTCTCACAGTTTCATATCTAGGCTTTTTATTTCAATTTTTAAAAACTCTTATATAGCAATTAAAAAATCCTTTGTATTTTATATAAAAGGATTTAAATTTAAAAGCATTCATGAAATCACTGGATACACTAGCAATGCGCAGTCTAACACCATCATTATGTTCAGCATGCAGGTCCACCATGACCTAGCAAGTCCTCTGTGTATATATATTCTCCCAACACCTGACCGGTGTCTGCTGCCTGCAGACCTGCCGAAAGCCAGTCCTTCAATTACACTGTTGAAGTCCACATCCACAGGGTGTGGAAGACCTTTAACAAAAATACTTCAAGGCATTCTTCATCTAATTGCTTGCCATTCTTCTAAATTGTCAGCTGGAATAGCGTTGCTTGAAGTGAGGTAATGTCTTAGGTTTAACATTTTGATGGCTTCTACCCACATTTACAATTGTGCTGTTATCTACACTGCCTCCTTATTTAGGAGGCCAGAATTCATTATCAACTGCTATGACAGCAGGATGCCCTTTTCCCACCTTCACTGAGCATTTGCAGCAATAATAATTATAATTTAAATGCTGATGTCAAAGGAAAAGCCAGGACAAGTTAAGTAATAGAAAACTTAATGGCATAACACTCTACACAAGCAAAATATCATTTAGACTGATTTATACTGATTAAAGTCTTGCTGTCACATCAGGTTAGGGACACCTAGTGTAACCAATTGTTTAAAAAAATAAAAAGCTTCATGACAGCCCACATTAGCACATCTCCAAATTGCCTCAAGCACTGCAATCATTACTGAAAGCAAAGACCCAGATTTTAAATGTTGAAAGTGCTGAAAGGTGTAGCATGAACCATAACTGTAACGACTCACTGAATTTTACCACTTGAAAAATCTTGCACAATACTACTTTTTGACTACTTTTACCCTTCTATTCTCAGACTTAAATTTAGTTCCTTCTACTTTCCCAAATAAAGTATTAGTACCTTGAAATTTGAGCTTTTGGGCTTTAAAATATTTCTAAAGGCATTAGCACCTTATTTTCAATTTGTCATATTTCAAAAACATGACATCTTTTGTATTTTTAAGGCTGTGTAACAAAATCCTTTTCAGTTCCCTTGAGGATCCAGACATGCTCCCTCCCCACTGCACACCAGAGTGCCTTGCTCTCCTGATGGTCAACAGAAGAAAAATATTCGTCGCTGGATTGCTAAATACCAGCTTTCAAAAGAGCTTATACAAGCAGTGACGCAGCACAACTTACTATCCTTTGAAGTGTCTACAGCTATGAAAAGAAGCACTGGGCTCTGCACCAAATTGTCTGCCATCCTTGTTGTTGCTATCTAGACTAAAACATTGATCATTTCTTCTCGTTTTGCTCCACTGACCTACTACCTGCTTTACTAACCGCAGTAATCATGACCTCTGATTTCACTGAGACTAAAAGTTCCTTGACCAGGGAGATCTTGCTCCTGTTAACACTTGGAGTACATGGCTAATCCCTCTAGAGGAACCACGCAGGCATTCATTTTGTGTAGACTACAACAGACACCAATTTTTAAGAAAGGTAAATGTTTAAGTAGTACACTGCAAGGGTTGGTGTGCAGGAAGGGCACCTCTCACCCCTTCATGGGAAGGGCATTCCATTGGTCAGGTGAGAGACCTGAAGTATGCAAAAGTTAGGAACCAGGCACTGTTGAGTGACCGTCTGCACAGGTCAAGGGCACCCATCCTACCTGACCCTCAAGGCAGAATGGTAGGCACTCATCTCACAGCAAAGGCTGCAGCTCCATCTGGGGCATCTGCACCACTTACCCCAGCAGTGGCCGGTGCCCTCCACCCAGAGCTGGGAGAGTGGGGGGAAGAGGGGGGGGATGACAAATATGACACCAGAAGATTACTATGACCCAGCAGTGTGATCTTGTAGCCCAGAAAGCCAACTGTATCCTGGGCTGCATCAAAAGAGGGGTGGCCAGCAGGTCAAAGGAGGTGATTCCACCCATCTACTTGGCTCTCATGAGACCCCACCTGCAGAACTGCATCCAACTGCCCCCAGTACAAGACAGACACTGACCTGTTGGAGCAAGTCCAGAGGAGGGCCAAAGATGATCACAGGGTCAGAGCACCTCTCCTATGAGGACAGGCTGAGATAATTGAGCTTGTTCAGATGGGGAAGAGAAGGCTCCAAAGGAACCTCATAGGAACCTGCCAGTACCTGAAGGGGCTATAGGAAAGATGGAGAAGGACTGGTTACATGGGCATTGAGTGATAAGGGGGAATCAGTTTAAGCTCAAAGAAGGTAGATTTAGATTAGATATTAGGAAGAAATTCTTCCCTGTGAGGGCAGTTAAACCCTGGCACAGGATGCCCAGAGAAGCTGTGGCTATGTTCAAGGCCAGGTTGGATGGGGCTTTGGCCACCCTGGTCTAGTGGAGGGTGTCCCTGCCCATGGCAGGGATGAGGGCGGGGAAGCTAGATGATCTCTGAGGTCCTTTCCAACCCAAAACATTATATGACTCTAAGAAGTCACCTTCTACAGGACTGACTGTTCTCTCAGGCACAGGAAATGTGATTTCCTTTCCAAAATTAGCTTACCAGCACCTAATTACTTAAGAGTAATATGATCTCCTATGACTCAATGTTCACATTTTAGCATGAAACATCTCCATCTACTAAACCCCAAATGTTACAAGGTAACCATTTACTTGTCTTATTTTTTTAATGTAAGCTTTAAGTCACAATACATTTGAAACAAATCTACCTGAACTCTGGCAAGACATAGTATTTGTTTAGAAAAAGACACTCAAAACATATCACACTTCATTGGCAACACACAAGGTAGAAACTTCTACCTAGAGACCAAACATCCAGCTAACACAGCAACCAAAAGTGATAGCTAACAAAAAGGAAAAAAAAAATCCCACCGCAAACATTCCAAAAATTCCATTTTACAAATTTCCTTGCATCAGGTAAGCTTACTTCATGCAAAACTAATACTACAGATTTTCAGGACAGCCCTTATCCTTACACAGGATCATGCTGAAAAACATGAGACGAATGAAACACACAACTAGAAAACACTCTGACCACTAAACTCCAATCCCCTGCAATTGCAGGCATCATTATCCTATTTCTGTTTATAAACTCCACCTTAAAACCATGGAGTTTGCTCCCATTCCTCATTACAGCCCAGGAAGGGCAGTTCTAGTGTGTTGTTGGTAGGCTGGTTGCTATGGAAAGACACTGAAGCACTCCCTGCTAAACCACTTTTCTAAACTTAGGTATGCTACATCATATGTTTGAGTTACAAGGTGGAACCAAAGCTCAGACTGCCTCCCAACTACATTAACTATTAGCCTCATGTTTAGATATCAGTCCATTTCGACTGTATTAGCAACGGAAGATACTTGAGAGGAAACAATCTTCATCAAACGACATAAGATAATGTTCAACACAAATTAAAATCACCACCAAAACCCCACCCAGTAATATCACTTGGTTCTGAAACAGAAGAGGTATTATCACTGTATATGGAAAAGGTTTTAGAAGCATGTTTTCAATCTGTATACATCCAAATCACAGATCCATTTCAATAGCCTATCTTTCGGCTGGATTAGCTGTCCCATGACTGAGCTTAGCACCTCTTAACCAAGAAGTTATTTTAGAAAAAAAAAAAAAACCAGGTAAGTGAACTTAAATAAAACCTGCAGAAGGAAAGTATGCTACTGAAATAGCATCCTCTGAGGAAAACATGCACACTTATGCTTCTGGATTGACAGATGCGACATCTATAGTGTCTAACATCCAGCAAGTCGCAACCTCCCACAAGACCAATGCTTTCTGTCAACCAGACAGTGGCCAAGAGAAAAATATTATGGGAAGGTCAGAAGCATTAGGCTTTCATATCTAAATGAAAGTTGGTTTTTTTTTTCTGGAATTAGAAAAGTGAGGAACATCCTGGTCCAAGTAAACTCTGCTGCCAAACTGCTATGACTTCAGTAGGCTGAGAGGAGGAATTCTTCAGCAAGTGGACACCACATACACAGTTTTGCCTTTGAATGTGGGTACAGCGCCTAAGACAAATATAACATTAAAAATATACTAACAGCCAAACAGAGGCTCAAAAATGGCACCAATAAATGTTCATATTTCATTAAAAATAGTAAAAAATGGAAATAAAAATAATTTCACACTTACAGAAGATGCTGTTACAGACTACACGCAGAACAAGTAGGAGGACATAATGTGCCTGCAGTCTCTCTCTAGAACTGTACAATAATTTTCATCAGAAATTTAATACAATACCAAAATATACGGTGTACAGTGCTACAGGATTTACTATCATCCACAAGCAGATGAATACTGCCTGGCAGACACCTCAGAGTTTGCAAGATAATCAAGTCCACACTTCTCAAAATGGAAAATGAAGCCCCTCAAGTGGAATTTGAGCAAATGAGTGAGTGCCAAAGGGCATTTTCTCCAACAAAACTACTGTGTTGCAATATTGTAGTTAAAACACTAGATATTTCACAGTCCAGTTGATCCTTTGATTTGAGCACACAGCAACATGCGTTCAGTCACTTGTTCTTCACAAGTCAGCAAAGCCAATGGAAAAAGAAAAACAGTACTACTGTTTTAAGTAGGAAACCTTGAGTTTAAAACCAGCAATTGACTCTCTTTTTTTAAATTACTGACCAAGTTTCAAGAAGATAATTTCTTTTTAAGATATCAGTAGGAAATACAAAAATACGTATGACTAAATAGAAATGAAAAGCCCAGTCATCAGCATGCAACGGTCCCCTTCACCCTACACCCTTCATCCTGCAGGCCCTGAATCCAGGAAACATCCCCTAGGATTCCAGCTTCCTGCAGACACACTTTCTCTCATGTTATGACTGCAAACCATCACCCTCTTTCAAAGCAGTCGTCTTGCAGTGCTCTGCACCAAACATTCCCCAGCCTCTGCTGAAGAGCTTTTTCCATCTTAAAAACCAGCACAGTGATCATAAACTCCATACAACATAAAACCTCTTTCTGATTAAGCTGTTTTTAAAAACAATATTGAAAACTAAAGAATCTGCATTCCCTGTTTGGGAATTTTAATATTTGGCCATATATATCTTAAATGATACTCTATTTTAATTTCTCCATTTCTAATGTCCATTTACTACTTCTGTTTGCATATGTTTAGAAAGGAGTTCCTGTATTTTTTGAAATAATATAGTGCAGTTTTTACATAAGCAATTACAAAGCAAGCCCTTAAGCGTAATCTATGGAAAAACTACTATCTTGACTATATACCAAAGACTTTAAACAATACCATCTATGTACTTCCAGGTAGCATGCCCAGCCCAATCAAGTATGCATAGCTGCTGAATCAGAACCACAAAAAACTTGTTTCTATGTACACGGCCTTTTCTTATGCTCAGCCAGTGCTTGCATGAAGATGTTTACCCACAAATGAAACCAGCCACTGTATAAAGCCAGTTATTGCCCTTCAAACAAATGATGGGTGGCAAGCAGCTGAGTGATTAAAACTTGGTATTTTCTTGGGTGCAGAAAGAGATCATTCCAGCATTAAGACTGATGGAATTGTTGGGTGTTTGATAGACAGGATGGAGAGGTAGGAAAAGTGAAGAAAAGAGCTGGATACATTTTTCCTTTTATAAATGCAGCACAGACCCGTCACCTCTTCTCTCGTATTACTGATTATCAACCATGCTGAAAACCTCAAGCATTTGGGGACCTCCTGAACATTCTTTACCCCAAACTCAACCATTACAATCAGTCTAGAGTCTTCTACTTCCAAATTTAGCACTAAAAATAGCCATCAAAAAGTAACTGCTAGTATAATTAATCGCAACAGTAGGAAGTCACTTGTTTATAAACATACTGCCCACAATGGAGTGGTAACACAATGCAGTCTTTGAAGACTGAATTGCTTGTAACTGGCACTTAAACTCACCATTTCTGCATTTTAATCCACACCTACTGTCCCACTTTACATATCTGCACAGTGTATAGCTGGAACAGAGATAATCAGATCATACCCACGGGATCCTGGTTGCCGAGTGCAACATGAAGGCGTTTTCTACATCTCAGCAATCTTTTTTACCTATACATGGCTTCACAGCAATTTCAAAGGTTTCCCAATTCTGAAGATTCAAATATTGGTGATCAGTGAATTATTTTTCTCTAATTTTCAAAATCCTGTATTTTGCATATCCAAGAAAAGTTTAGTCCCTCTACACACATTAACAGGAAGAAATAAGGACCTCTGGAGGGATACATCTGACATCCTGAAACATTTCTCCTGTGGTCAGACAGAGTTCTCTGTATTGATCATAAAGAAAATCCCGAATGAATTTGGACTTACATGACTAAATCTACGTTCAGCAAATTCTAGCTCTACATAGAAAGCAAACATTTTGTGCTTGAAAATAAACTGCATGTGGAAAGAAATTTCTGTCAACTAAAGACAGTTGTCTGAACCACAAAAAAATCGCCCAATGCATCAGTTCCCTAAAATCTAGCTTAAAGAAATCTTGCCCACGGCAATGCCCGAATAACTATGCCACTTTATTTGTTTGCTCCTAAGCAGAACCTTCCTGAAGTTTGTACACATGCAGCAAAGTCATTGTTAGCTCCTAGAGTCTAAGATTTTACAACAGATGCTGCTACACGATGTTAACAATTGCTTTTAGTTCTACAACAGAATATTTACTACATCTATTAATTAAAATCTAACAGCTGTGGCCTACATTATTCCTTGCTAAATTTAGGCATGTAAAAAGTAGCAGTTAAGTTGTGACCTCATTACTCTAGGTTCTTATTATATAGAGCAAAGGGACCTCCTGCAAAATATTCCACTTATCCCTTCCTACCGACTAAAGACAGAAGGCAGAAAGAGACTTACAGCTCAAACATCCAGTAGGATGAATCCACAGTTCCGTTTTCTACAGAAAACATCATTGTGTGTGCTAATTGGCAATAGGGTTTTTATAGCTTTTACTGTTCATCGTGTTGCTTTAGGCCTGAATCCCAGCCTGAGTACAACAGATTTTTTTTCAGCAGGATAAGATCTGTATTCAGCTCTTAATCACATGTAATAGCTTGCTTGCAAAAGACATCACTTAAGTTTAGAAGAATGCAGTGATGACAGTTAAAATGCAATCAAACCTCCCTGAGTAAAACGCAACAGTTATTTTCAGAGCTCTGCATAAACAGCAGTTAACTTGCAGCTATATCAGTCCAGCTGAAAAAAGTATTTTCAAGAATTTGGTAACAGTTTTTCCATGTACAAGGAGGCTTTGAGGAAAAAAACAATTATTCTATTTCTTGTCAGTATCAAGAGGATGTTGAAATCAAATTCACTGCCATGTGTGATTTGTTGCATCTGATACAGTCCTGTCTCTACTCACCAGTCAGCAAGCTTAGCATTCATCCAGGACACTTAAAAAAACTCACACAACTAAATAAATTGAAGACATTTGTTTTAACTAAATAATTTAAGATCTATCTGCCTATGGAAATGTTTGCAGTTATAATGTCTGCAATTAAAAGTAACTTGTAAACTGTGTGGGAAAAATTAGAAGTCAGAGATATGTATTTCAATGTCTCATTCTCAGTGTTCTTTTTTATCCTCAGGAACTCATATAGTTACTTTCAGTTAAAATAGTGACATCTCACATCCCACATCACTGACTAATCTGAGCTGCTCCAAATCAAGAGGTTTTTTCCATTTCACTTACTCGGTGGGAGATCTCAAAGTAACAGCTTTACTTATACACTGCGTTTGCTAGAGGATGACAGACAGGGATGGTTTTTCCATGTGCCTGGCAATGCAAACAATCACAGCAGCAGAAAGCAGAGCTGGAGATCATCATTTTGATTGTTGGAAGGAGAAACTAGAACAAATGAAAACCAGCAAGATAACCAGGGATGTCAGAAAGAGAAACCATTTCCCCAAGCACTGCAAGTCTCAAGCAAGAAGACAAATGACTAAGTTCTTACACGTTGCATCTACACTAGAAGTTTATGTGTTACTTGGGAATCAAGAATCAGAACTTTACAGTAGAGGAAATTCCAAACTGTTTTGTCAGAGGTTAAACCCACCAACTTTATGAACACTGATGAGCTAATCTCCTCTCTCTGATGAGTGGATAAATTCCTACTGCTTTTCAATAAATTGAAGCTTGAACTGTTTTCAACTTGCACTCTGAGGACAAAGATGTAAATCAATGTTGTAAGTCAAGGATAAATGCTTTAAGGCAACTGTAAGTAAAAGCTCAAATCACTTCCATCCCTTTGACAGATTTTCACTTCAAGAACAAATGCCCCAAATACCAAACTCACCTAAAATTAAGATTAAAGTTTGAATGTCTTCAGCCAGAACAAGTACAGACTGTCCCCTGGTATCCCATACACCTTTCCTATTACCTAATTCCCAGGTAAATGTTTGAACATCTTCAAAATTTGTTCATTAAGCCTTAATCATCCTGTCTAGACTTATTCCCAAAGAAGAACTACAACCTACAATTGCCTACCACTCCTGTGAAGTATCCAGAACGACGCTGGATAGACCTTCTTCCTAAACTCAATACAGCTTTAAGCATTAGCAAAAAAACCCCCCACAAACCAAAACAAAACCAAAAACCCAACAGGAAAAGCACCTAACTGCAGGTATATATACAGCTTTGTCAGAAGTATTGTTATGATATTACTAGTACAACAGACTTCCTTCCTTGCTGCGGCAGAAAACTGAAAAATTCAATATAAAGGAAACAGATACACCAATAACAACATGTGCGTGCTGGAAGCAAATCACTTAACCCTGAACTACTGTTTTAAAAGAAGAGCTTTGTAATTCCTCCTCTATTCTTACACAATTAAGTTGATTTGTTAAAAATGTTATTTCCGTATCTTTTTTTTTCAGGCTGCTGGTATGGCTCTGTGTGTAATTACCCTAATGAACTAAAACAGGAAAAAAACCCCTCAAACTTCAATGGAAATTTTTGGCAAATCAAAGTAACAAACTGGACAGATTGGTAACGTTGTTATTCATTTCTTACTGTGAAAGATAGGATGCATACAGGAAAGAGGTTTCAGACTACAACTGCAAAAACTTTCAAAACACAAAAGAAACTGAAAAAAAATATTGTTGGCAAGTAGGTTTTCTGTTATCATGTATCTACATTAAGACCTGAAAACAATACAAGTATGTATTATAGGCAACTTTTAAAAAAGCTTTATATGTAGCCAAATTTAGTAGAAAATTAATTCTCATTACGAAGACTTGTTTATATAAACAAGATAGAATTAAGAGAGCTGATTTTATCAGAGGAAAACGGACATTCAGATCCGCACTCATAGAAACACACCCTAAAAAGAAAAACAAAACCAAAAAATTCTCAAAAGCCCAAATATTTTCCCTAAACCCATAAAAAAATCCCAAACAAATACAGAACAAGAAATTACTACTATTTAAACTAATATAGCAATCGCTATTGCATATTCTTAGAATACAAACAAATCAAATGACTGAACACTGTTTTGTTTGTTCCCCCCATGAAACACTCTTATCACTTCCTGGCTGCTATTTGACATTAAACTGTCAGAGGGTGGGTGGTGGAACAGAATTTTTTTTCTAGTTCAAGTATTTTAGGAGAAAGTCACTGGGTGAGGAACACGGCATTTTAAAATACAGACTGCCTAATAAAACTGATCACTAGACTAAAGACAACTTCCTAGCCACACATATAAGGGAATTCAGCGTTCTAGTTCAACAACTAATGAGAAGAATCAATTGACTGGGGGAGGAGGGAAGAGACTGGCCTCAACACAAATTATAATTTTTCAAAATTCTGGACCAGCAAGCTTACTGTACTAGGAACTACTAACAAATTACAAAAAACCCCATACCCTCATTTGAAGTAACAAATTAACAGTCTGCCTGAACCATGGAGACAGACCAAACTTGCAAATTACCAGCAAGTCCTCAGAATTTGCTCTATAAGCCTGCATAAAAACCTGACAGCTCAGCGTGCCTTGTAACTCTCTTCCCTGAAGATTACCACAATCTTGTCGAGTTCTTTTCAAGCTTTTGGATATAAAGTTGTAAACTTATTCACTATTTTTTTTCAAAGCTGAGTAAGTCTACATTCTACAGAATATCCTGCGTGAAGGGCACCTGAGAAAGAACAGATACTCCTTTTGTATCAAACTGTGCAGATCCGAAATAAGGCATGATGAAGAACCATGTATTACAAAGAAGCAGAAATAATGCCGAAAGCTGACTGTGAGCTTCCCGAGCTGATAGGTTCCATTTAAGTCCCCCCTGCCAATGTCTTCATCTCTGTTATACATTTTTAGTAAACTGTTTTAAAAATGAGCAGAAGTGTGGATCATAATACTGCACAGTTAATTCAAATCAGACCAATTAAAATTCTAAAGGTACCTTCATGCTTAACGTATCTTGTGGTTACTTTTTAAACAGGAAGACACTGTATTTTTAGAGACTGACCTGCTTTCTTCCCATCTTACTAAATGTAGACAGTGATGGAATACAAGACAATGGGCTATCAATACATTTCATTTCACAATCTATGTTACAAATTCCAAAATTTTCCCAAATGCATCTATTCAGTCAATCTGGATAATTCCCATGAGCCACTATCTAACCAAAGGTATGTAAACAAGGGATATGAAAACAACAATGCCAGAGTCTACATGCTTTCAATTAAAGTCTTCACTAAAACAGACGCAAAAAGGTATGCAATTTCAACTGTAAATATAAATCTCTTCAGTGAAAGAGCCTGCAATTGAACTAATGTAAACTTGACCCATGCTGCTATATGATAAGGACAGCCAAATGACAATGTAATGCTTGGCTGTCATATGACAGTTATTTTCAGCCAAGTAAAACTAGTTTCATATTTCGAGTAACAACTTCATAGTACATAATTCCAGGCTGCTTCAGCTGAAAACCATTAGCCCCGTCCCAAATTTTCAACTCCTAAGGAGAATTTTGTAGTTGTATCAGGGTGTAGCAGACAAAACTTCGTGCAATGACTCATTATACCAGAACACTCCTCTTCCAAAGGTTATAAATAACGGGAGTTCCATCTGAAAAAATTGGATGTTTGAGCAATTTGCTGCACAGAATTTTAATACTAGCTATTTAGCTGACAGGCATCTGAACCACTTAAAAATTCTCACTATCTCCCACAAAACACCTCTCTAAAGATAGCCTTTTTTCTAGTATACTTAATAGTTAAGAAAATACTGGTATTTCATGTAGAAAAGCTTTATTGCCATTTGTAAGGCACAAACTGGAGACTGAAAGCTAATTTAAACCACAGCTGAGATCAAAACCAAAAATCATAGAATAATTCAGGTTGGTGAGGACCTCTGAAGCACACGTAATCTAGCGACACACTAAAAATAGGGCCAACTTTTACATTGGATCAAAGTACTGAGAGTTTATATGTTTGATGATTAAGTATGTTAACAGGTCGGTTGAAGTGTTATAAAACAACTTGGATGAGCAACTGCTCAAGTTAAAACTTTGCTTCCTGACAAAGACATCTCAGCAGTGTTTGTCACTTCTTTCTAAGAAGGTCCTCTTCATGCAGACACTACCGTTCCATTTTGTTTTAAATGTGACCACAGGCTTCCATAACCTCCTTTGTGTAGGCACTTGTGTGGCTGCACAGTAAACTAACTTAAGGAACTGATCCAGCTGAACACTAAACCTGGCAAAAAATTTACAATTAGGTGGCCAAGAAAATTCTAATGCTGGCAGAAACAAGCAGTGAGAAAATGCAACTGGATGCAGAACAGCCCTTTTGTCAGGAGTGCACATTTACTTTGTTTTTGAAACTGCAAAATCATTCTCTAACTACTAAACCCCTTGATCCTCTCTGCAATAAGCATATATGAATGCCAAGAAAAGCCTACAAATACGATATAGGGATGTTATTCATGTATATTCTCATGAATAATGAACCATTAGTAGGAAGAAGTTTTAAAATCCTCACTGCTCCTCTAAATTCTAACTGTATCACAAGAAGCACACAGAACAAAACAAAACAAGGCTGCACCATTCAAACTGCAAAGAAAACAAGAGCTCCGGCCATCAGGAATGGAAAAAATAGTGCTAGGCTGGGGATGGGGGATCAAATGACTGCAGGAAGGCTGAGGTGCTCCTCTCTTCCACCATCTCCCAGGCCGCATACCGATAGGACTGAAGAGGAGATGGGACACAGCATTTAGTGCATGGCAGATGGAACTGAAGAAGGCTCCTGGGTCAGTTCATGCCATCTTGGACGACTACAAACTGTCAAATGCATCAAGTTGGCAACTAGCTTCCACCATTCCCATACTAGAAGGGGTTATTTCTAGAAAATTCTTTGATTCTGCCCTCTTATTGCTCATCCTACATTTTCTTACTAAACTTTACAGAACTCTCCTCATTCAACTGAGACAAGCCTTACCCAGAAGCGTCAAAGTCCTGTATAAGCTAAAAGCTATACAAATGATAAAATGCCAAGCCTCCCTAAATGGTTCAGTTAGTTAATACAAATAGTTGTTTAAAACAAAAACACTCCCTGCTCTTCTTATAAAAAACCCTGCTTTCCCAGTGTTCTTATTCACATTAGATTCCATGCTGAATAATGAAAATAAAGGATATACAGAAATGGATTAAGCGTTCACAAACACCAGCCAGAGATAAGGACTTAAGTTTCTTGTTTGAAGTGGTGTAGTATTTCCGCCGAATATGCAAAAGCAGATCTACATATACTGCATTTGAAATTCTGATGGCCTGTCAAGTTTGGTACATAAAATTTAGAAACCGGCCCCTACTAGGCCACAGAGAAGCTCCAGAGCTGCTGGTGGGGTGTCCATGCTGAACTTTCTTGGCAAAGGGTAGCATCAGATTTAATTTATACCGTCCAACTAAAAAAAGAAAAACAAAGAGAAGGACGAGACTTCACAGGTCAAAAACCCCTATCTCTAAACTACTAGTATCTCATACAAACCCTCTTATTTTTGTAATCCTTCCAGAAGAATCATACCCTTTTACTGATTCCCTTGTATCTATATGTTGAAACATGCCAAATCAACAGCACAGGTTAATTTATGACCACTAGCTGCTGTCTTCAGAACCTGATACAGTACAGTAAGGCTCTGACAAACTGATTACAGGCACTACAGGGGATATTGGAAAAATCAGCGTTCTTTTAAAACTTCGTAATTTTAAATTAGTTTTAAAACAGCTTGCACGAACTCACACCTCACATTCAGCACAGGCATATAGTCACCACAAAACTGCTGCAAAGCTGAAAAAAAGTTATGCTAGAGGCAATTTCAGCAATTAGAAAACCTTTTCAGTGCTGCAATTAGTGATGATTTGATAAGTGGAGATAAACCGTAATATAAATCAGATTTTTTTTAATCAAAGATTTTTATCTTACCAGAAATAAAAGGTTATCTCTTCTGTCATTAAAAAAGAAAATCAGAACACCAAAAAGATGTTTAGAATAGTAAAAAAATTCTAGAACAGGCTTTCATTACTAAACCTACAATAAAAATGTTTTGATTCATCTTCCAACTTCCAAGCAGGCCCCCACATAGGAAAAAAAAATAAAAATCATGGAATGTATTAGACAGATACATGTAGAAAGGCCTCAGATAGTTTAAGCAGCATATTAATACTTTCAGGTTAATATATTCCCTTAGTATCATGTCAGTTCATTACATGGCCTTCTACCACAAGTATTCTGAAAAAGGATCTTTACAATGAATCACAACGTGACGCTTACATTACTACGTGAGAAAACGTGTTATGTGACAGACATTATCTCAGCATAGTTTTAACACACTAAATTTGAAAAGTATTTGCAAACAGAAAAATATGATCCAAGATGCATGCTTTTTACTTCCTCTGGTTCTCCATTCCTAAAGCTGTAATATTTCAGATGTCTCTGAACTAATGGAGTAGTACTCTTAGAAAGTCACCCAGGTTACCTTCTTAACTACAAGAATACTAACTGAATAAAATTAAACTACTTCCTTAAAAAGAACTCATACAACCTTCAATGCACACCTGTGTGTATACATACACTACAAGCACCCAGAACGAAGGCATTTTTGGAAAAAAAAAAAAATCAGGACATAGACTTCAGTTGTTGAGTACTCACAAGTCATTCTATTCTATTCTTACTCACACCCCTCCATAGTTTCCAGATGCAGGCTGGCAGCATAGAGTATATGGCCATCTGCAGTGCTAACCGTATAAACTGATTAGATCCAACTAAGCATTAAGTAGCCGTACATGGAAGTAATTTTTCTTATAAATCACTCCTCGGTAAATTCAATCTAACATGCTCAACTAACAGTTAGAGAAAGGATCAGAAGGTGTCGCAATGCCTCATGGCACTCCGTTTCATGTTTTAGTACATTGTATGAAAACCCACCTACAATTCCTACAGCTATAATAATAACAGCATTAACCAAAGGTATAATTAGAAGATAAGAGGAAGATCTTTTTGTTCTACTGCAACTAAAAACACTGCACTGCAAAAGTCCACTTGTTTATCAGGGTTACATACTTTCTCATGAGTACCTACTTAACACCCATCAGCAGGGATTCTTAGGAGATTCCTGTCCTGAACTATCAATCTAAGATCCTGTTAACACGCTTGATTCTACATCATTCAGAACACTTTGTATCAAATATACCCAAGATATACACCCCAACCTTTTCTGCAGTCGTCACTCAGTCAGTACAGGGCAAGACCCTGCAGTCAGGCCTACCTAACCATTTTTCTTCCACAAACATACTGGGCCTGCCTTCCCAGTATTAGTAAATACCAAAGGTTTTATTGCTCTAAGCACATAAATGGTGTATTTGACAAGAAGCTCAAGGAAGGGCATGGGAAAGCAAAAAATAAGCATGCATAGTTTATTCTAACACGTGAGGATAACACAAGTAACTTGATAACTGTAAATCACAACTGCCTTTTTCAGACTTCACGTTCTAAAGTCTACTTTTAAAGGGTTCTTTGTCCCTTTAGCACCACCAGTTTGTTGGACATTGAATACAACTGTCAACCAAGAAATCTGCAGCTACCATTGAAGTGATGCTTTGCTAAACACCACCATTGTAAAAACACTCAGCTAAACATGGGCTGATGACTCTTACTGATTATTGTAGCTATACACTAGCATCTAATAAAGAGGGTACATGCTGACATAATTGCTCCCCTATAGGTGTAGAGGACGTACAGCATGTTCATTGGTAATTCACAGTACTTGCAGTCTGCGAGCATTTCATACAGCTTCCCAAGCGACAGATCTAACAGATTTCTCTACAACAGGACTGTAAATCACTAGTTAAAAAGGTGACTAAACACCTATTTAGATTTAGGCAGATTTGACGTTAAGGAGGTAAAAAACCCGAAAAACAACAAAACCCCCTAAAAATCACTCTATAGCAGAAACAAGCAAATCTGCAGGACCCAAAACACTGCAGCAGACTTGTAATTAATGCTTTAATATGGCATTACTTTTACACTTTTACTACAGTGATGTACAGTACTTCTGTTTCTGTATAATACATAGTTAAGGATACAAAAAAAATTGTCTAAATCTGTTTTCAGCATCAATTATTTAAAAATGCTAAGATTTATTCCTATTTTGGTCTCTGGCTGACAGACTGCACACAGATTCAGCTCCTGGTACCAGGCCAAATTTACAATTAATCTGGGGAAAAAAAATAACTGAAAAAATAAAAAAATCAGCATGGCTTTTTATCTGTACATCGAAGAAAACAAGAGTCAAAGTTTTACTTATCCAAAAAGATGTCATAACACAATATGTTGGCATGTTACAAAAGCCACATTAAGCAACCAAAACCTCCCACAATTAGCAAAATTAAATTAATTTTTAATTGCTCTGAGAAAAAACAAAGTAAACTCAGATTATGAAATTCCATTACTGTTTAAAAATAAAAGGCAACATGATGCCTGGCTTTTAAAAATGCATAAGGTTTCCTACCTTCTATCCTTTAAGTAGTGATACTCAAATTGCCACATTCCTCATGTATGTTTGCACCTTGATGTCATTTATTCCAGTATAAAATATATCCGGTGCGTAAAAATGTTGCTAAGAAGGGGAAACGTCAACTTTATTTAAAGACCATTTTAATCTCCAATCCTTTCTCATTGTAAATACTGCTGCCTAGTTTTAAATGCCTTGGAAAAGCACCCACCCCTGCTCCCTCCCACCCCATATAATCAGTGAGATCTTCCAAACACACAGCAGAACTGTAACTGCCTGTTAGCAAGCCCATGAGTATAGATCTTATTCTTTTAAGACAGTAAATGGGATATTATTTTTTAGCATATACATACTTCTTTTAAATAATTCAGTGTTGACATTTTAAATAACATAACTTGCCTTCTTGTTGAATTAATTAATTTTCCATGCACAGTACGGAATATTCCTGTTGCATAAACACCTACTTATGGAAAAACTAGATCTAATTTAGGAAATTAATAATAAACATTACAAACTCTAGTCTGATAGCACAACAGTATCACTTTCAAATCTTAACTGAGCTCATTGCCAGCAGAAAAATCTTAACTCATTGCTCCTTAAACATAAATAACTCCGTGCAGTATTACTGAATACTCAACATGAATCACTAAAGCAGCAATCAATCCCAAGGTAAGGTGCTGCTCTTTTCCAATAAAGAGCCCCAAAACATACCACTTGTCAAATAAGACTTTGGGATGTTACGTAATTTTAGTTGAAAAATGGTTTGTTACATCTCAGTTTCGGTCCCATAATAATCATCATCATCATCATCATCCCTATATTTAAACACAACACTCAAGCAATCTTCCCTGCTTGGAAACCAAGGGAACATACTCCAGTTTGGAGTTCACACTGAGACGGATAAACTCGATACCTAATAGAGAGATGTCAGGCTCCATATACCATCCAGTAGCTCTTATTTGAAATATGATTGAAATCCACAAATCTCCAAGACAACATATATAAAGCAGAAGGAAGGAGAATAGCATTTTTCCAAGGCACATCACAGAAGCAACTAAAAGACTCATACAAAGCTTAATGACTATGACAGCAGACATTGAAGACCACATTTGATTTAAGTGGGTCTTCAGTTTGCAGAAGACTTCTTTTCCAGATGGCATTTCAACTGGAAGCTACATTTATCTGGAAGCATGATACTTCCAGAATACAGCATGTATGTCAACAGAAAGAAAAAAACAACACCTTTAAAATTGAAGAACATGACCAAAGAAGAAAAAACAAACAAACAAAAAAACCCAGAAAAAAGCAGCAGTATTTATAACATGTCTGCCAACTGGTGTGTCAGTCACACTTTTGGAGAAACCCTGCATACTGACCAGTTGCTTTCTCCTACCACAACAGGATATGCAGGTGTTTCACTCGCTCTCCTCTGATTTTTTTGCTCGTGACGTCAGCCAAGAGGCCCCTTTATAAAGCTTTAAGTTATTTAGAGAACTCCACACAGGAATTAATTGCCGTTTTATCAAAGGTAACAAACTGCAACTTAAAATTTACACACAGCACTAAGCTTGAATATCTACTCCTTAGTTACCAGCAGGTAGTTACTACACACAATCCTCCACAACAAATCTAGCTTCAGTTAATTAATTTTAAATGCATCAAATCAGAACACTTCCATTATATGGCTGCATGATTACAGGGAAAAGAAAAAACCAAAATCAACCAAACACCAAACAACATAGAGCTAGCGTAAAAGCTATTAAGCACATTATTTAAGACACACATTTCAGCCTCAAGCGGTAAAACCACCTCATTTCTTTTAAACAGTGTCCTCATTTTTATCACAATCTTCCAACAGAACTTGATTAGAAGATATGAAGAAACGGGAGTCAACAAGACTCCCATCTCACACCTACACACTATATACTTGTAACTTCCTTAGCAGAGCTGGGACGGGTCACATCAGGGTAGAACCATTTCATCACATGGAAACGGCCACTTGGACACTTATCCCAACTCTGCTCATTGCAGTCACTGCAAAGAGCACCTAGTGGAGATGTGGATGGCGATTACCAAGAAGCAGACAGCACAGAAATCACACAGAAAGGGTTAGTAGAAACCCGCAATACTTCAGGTACAGGAACTAAAAGAGCAACAAGCTCTGAGCCGCAGATCTGCAGGGTGTAGAGGCCTGGGTGAGCACCGCCACTGTCAGGTGCCTGGCTGGCAGCTGTACTTAAAAAACTGTTAATCCTCCAAAGAAAAAGTTACAAAGAAAAAGTATTCAACCCTGAAGTTGAGTTTCTGCTAAAATGCTACTAATAATGGTAGTTCCACAGACTTAACAGAATGTCTAAAACTTTCAAAAGAGAACTCCACTTTCGAAGAAAAGCCTTTAAAACCAACCACAGCAAGGAACAGATAAGCCCCTTTACCCCTGTCCTGACATCGCAAACCTCAAAACAGCCACAAGCAGCACCTCACTTTTTTCTGTCACTTCCTACTAAGTAGCGTCTTATAAACAACGTTAAAACCATTAGGATACTAATTTTTTCCGTCCCTAATATCTCAGCTTTTTAAGGGAAGTCTTCTGCCCGAGTTGCGCGTGTCACTGGGGGGGGAAAAGAACCCCAAACCCTGAGGTAAATTTCATTCCCGCGAGGGAAGCCTCGGCCATGACAGGTTCGGTTCGGTGCTGCACGGCAGCGCCGCGGGGCTGGCACCACACGCCAGAGGGTGTCGCGAGGGTTAACGGGCCAGGTGGCCGCGCCGCGGCGGGCCGCGGGGACAGGCGATCCGGCGGACGGAGCGTCCCTCTACCCGCCCGCGTCCGGCGAAGCCGCTCCCACCGCTGGACGCCAAGTCTCGAAAGAGGCTGGCAGACAGGGACGAGTAGCCTGAGGGCGCGGGAGATGCCGCGTCCTCGCCCCGTCCCCTCCTGCCGGGCCCGCCCCGACGCTCCGGCCTGTAGCTAGCCTCTTTCCCCGCAGCCCGGGGAGGAGGGGGTCGCTCCGAGGGGAGCGTCACGCAGCTCCTCGGGAGGTGACAGGCCCCAGCCCGCCCGGCGGCTGCGCTGCCCGCCGGGCGCGGGTGCTCCCTCGGAAGCGCCGAAGGGTGTTGGCCACTCACCCACGCAGGCAGATCTGCGGAGGAGACGCTGAGCCGCACCGCCTCCTCCTCGTCCTCCAGGAAGGCGAGCGCCCGGCCCAGGCGAGAGGTCTTGCCGCCGCGGTGCCTGCGGATCCAGAAGAGCCCGAATAGGGCGAGGAGGACCCAGGTGAAGCTCAGCCCCAGGTATCCCAGCACATACACAGGGAAGATCAGTACGAAGCTCCTCGCGAACTGCGACACCAAACCCGTCACGTCCACGCTCAGCAGCGGCGGTGGTGGCTCCGGCACCGAGCCTCCACCCGCCGCCTTCTCCGTAGCGGCGGGATCCGCGACGGACCCCGCGTCCGGGGTCTGCTTAGCCGCGGCCCCGCTCATGCTGTCGCAGCGGAGGGTCCCACTACTGCTGCCGCTCCTCCCGCTGCTGCTCCTGCTCCTCCTCCTCGGGCGCTGGCTGCGAGCGGGCAGGGGGGCAGGGCAGCGGCGGCGCCTCGCATCCTGCGCCCGGCCCCGCTTGCCGTGCACCGACACCAGCCGCCTCCCGCTTCCGGGTTCGGGGCGGCCCGGCACAAACCTCCGCCGCCGCGGGGAGGGTGGTGCCGCGGGGGGTGGGCTGTGCCACCGCGGGGAGGCGCCTCGTCCCCAGCCACGGCTGCTGCTCTGCCGCCTCCCCTCACCGCAGGCAG
>VZTU01019877.1:229577-342908 GCA_013400835.1 Zapornia atra | reverse complement strand
CTCCCGGGCGAGGAGATCCTCCCCGCCTGTCGCTGCCGCCGGGACCCCCGTCGCTTCGGAACCACCACCCAGCTTTGCCTGCGGGCAGCCAGCCCGACCGCCTACAGCGGCCACCGGCCGGCTCTGCTTACCCTCGCAGGAACGGGGGGGACGGGGAGGGCGCGCGGAGGGAGGAGGGGGCGGTAACAAGGGAACGGGCTCTGCCGGGTGGCGCGAAGCAGAACCAGCCTGCCGAGGTGTTAGGAACCGCGACTGTGTTCGTGCGTGCTTCCTCCCGGGCAAACCTCATCTCCCCACTCCCTTCAGTCATCTGGGAGGCTGAATACTTCCTACCTGTGACACTATCCAATAATAAGCTTTGTAGTTTTATTTGTTCTGTACTGAGGGATATCATTAAAGGACCGACCCATCAGTGGCTCAGAAACTAGAGGCCCGTCGCTCCGCTCTTTGGTTACAACAGGTGCTCCTAAACTCACACATCCTCGGATAAAGCTGACTCCTCTACCATCTCATTAACGCACCGAGGGTAGCACCCGCTTTTGGGGATTACACAGGCCCTGACCTGGGGAACTAAACTAATTTTCTGTAGGCTTGTGCCCTGTGTCCCTTTATCACAGTAACACCTGGTCCTTACATCATTCCTCTTACCGTTCCTTTATCTTTTTGCTAATTTTTATGTAACCACCAGTTTTGGAAGAGGCAGCTGTTGCCTGTTGTTAACTCCGCGCTAATCAGTTTGCTGGTACACACTTGCTGATTAAACTTGGCATTCACAGGGTTTGTTTTGGCTTTAAATAGCCAACCTTTCACTTAGTGGGAATGAGGGTCCTTTCTTCTCTCTTCAGCTGCCAGTTCTCACAAAATGTGTATACTGTGAGACTATATTTGCAGGCAGGGAAGAAGGGAGAATGAATTTAGCCAACAGGCTGTTAAGTTATGAAAACACAGACAAATAGGAAAGCTGAGTAAGCTTTATTTCCTTAAGAAGTCAGAGGAACCTCATCTCAATTATCCAGAGAAATTAGAAGTCAGAAAGGCAACAGCACAAAAGTTCTTCGGTGCTATGCAGCAGAATTGGGAAAAGGATCTGTTATCTTGACAACTTCAATGTGCTTTTCTGTTGCATGGTCTTTCCAAATTCCCTCCTGCCTGCAGTGAAACTCAATGGACCACTCTAAGCCAAATGAATTCCTGGCCAGAGACTCCTGTTGCTTGTTGATCACTGATGGGGTGTGTTCCCCATCTGTATAATCAGGGTGGTCAGGGTGAAAATTCAGAATGACCAAGTGATACAGAAAAGGAGTAGCAAGATTTACAACTATATAGCAATAGTTTTGAAGTAACTATCTGCTTACTCTGTGTCTTAATTCTAGAGAACATGGAGCGTCTACAGGCTGTAAGAACAAGGAGACTGTAGTGCAGGGCAAGACCCTACAAAAGCTGGTCACCTCGAACTGTGGGGTATCAAGTACGACTCTGTGACCCCTTTGGATACCAGTAATATGTCCTGCATGGGACATGCTGCCTGCACAGCCTGCTCTAGGTGACTCTGCTCTGGCAGGGCAGTAGACTAGATGATCTCCAGAGGTTCCTTCCAACCCCTATCATTCTGTGATATCAAACTACAGGACATGTGGGTGGGTTTTGGCATGTATTGTATTTCTTTTCTAATGACATTGTGTGCTTATATAGTCTTTCTTGTGAACTACTCAGTCTGGAATTTCAGTTAACACCAATGCCTAGGTTGTACATTCACTCCCTCCATTACAACTAAAACTCTTACTATTTTCTCTTTTTTTTTCAGGGCCTTTGTTCTCAGTCTTGGAGTCTGTTGCTTTAACTTCCCTACCTGGCTTCACATTATCTGAAGCAGAATACAACTATACTACAAAGCAAAATGAAAATTTGAAATGAGGAAAAAAAACCCATTAAGTGATTGAATCAAGATGACATTTGCCAACTAAGACTTTACCATATGCTGCCTCTTACTCTGCTCTCCTTTATGTCTCTATGTGTATTCTGCAAGTGAGCTGGATACAGAATTTGCAGAGGAGTACCCTGTACAGTCAGCATTAATACTGACCCTTTTAAATGTAAAAAATTATACTTGCAGTAGCATTTGGGATGACAAACACATCATTGTAGGCCTCAGCCTAGCATTGGTCTTGGGTGATTAATTAGTTGATATGGAAGTTTGATCAGAACTAAAAGTAGGTGATACTGTGCCAAACAGAAGGAAGATCTTGTAGCGTTAATTTGCTGGTACTTATCTGTAACATCACTAGAAAGCTGTGATAAAGAGGCTACCACTGACTTCTTTCCATAGATAATTGCCTTGGCCCCATGCAGCATTTGACAAAGAAGCTGTGTGGTAGGAAATTAGCACACCATGGTTGCAACAGGAGAAGAGTCTTGTCAAAATCAAGATATAAACTCAGCTGCTAGGGGGTAACATAGGGTCAGTTACTCCATTTTAACGTTCTGGATAAATACAAGTTACTTATTTATTCTAGGTTGGTTTTTTTTCAGCTGATAAATCATTTAATTTTGCTTCAGAGTCTTGGAATTGCTAATTCATTAATTTCCTGCTCCTATATTTTAATACTTACAATAGCAGTCTTGAATGCATCAGGAACTCTTGAAGATATGGCACAGAGATGACTCCTGATTTTTCATAAAGCATCCTACAGTGAATTGTGTCAGCTACAGAGATGATTTTATCTCATTTAGATGATACTTATTCTTTTCATATCCTGGTTTTTAGCCCTGATGCCACCTTAGAATTTTAATTAATACATTTTGCCTGCTGTATTCCTTTATACCCATTCTTTGCTGTATGTGTGTGTTCTTCCTTCTTATTGGATTCTTTTTGCCTGTTCAAACTCTGTTTTCCATCAGAATCAGCATCATTCTATGTTTACCATACATCACATCAGTTTGTCATGATGCTTTTTGTCCAGTAAGTACCAGCAATATTTTTCCAAATAACTTCCCAAATGATCTGGGAACATCTTTGTTCTTGAGGATGAGAAAAGAACTGGCAAAATTAGGTTTATATGTTTGGATTTCACACAAGAAAACATGTCTTGGAAGCAATTTTAATTGCTGCTTCTTGACCATTTCAGTAATAGTTCATCTTCTTAAGAACAGTATTTGATACAATACCTTATTTTACCAAACAGCATCACTTCAGTTTCATGCTTCTCTCCACAGGTTTTTAACTATTGAATAGAAATCTTTACTGAATAGAAACTTGAGAATGTCTACTGGAGAGTTTTTCCCTCCACGTTTTGGAATTATTAATGGAAACCATTTACATGAAGTTTCATCCTAGTAAATTCTTATGATGGAATAGTCACTCTTCTGTGTTTGATTTTATCTGGCTGTCTCAACCTGCTTCAGACTATCTAGTATATAGCACAAATATTTTGTCTGCTACACATTATCTAATATGTAGCACAAAGAAGAGTCAGAAGACTCTACCATATCTGATCCCTGCTACCACGCAATCTGACTTCAGTTTCACTGAGTTGCACTGACATTGTACTCTCATGAGAAGATCCTCAAATATTTATTGTTCCTGAAGACTTAAGTACTTTCCACTAAAATGTGTTTCTTAGTAAGTTTTCACAGTAATATTCTCCTTTCCCCCCCTAATTCTTCCAAGTTCAAAAGTAAAGGCACAAAATTTACTTCAGAGACCCATGTTTTTGCTGGTTTATTTATAAACCTGTAGGACTGACTACCAAAAATATTTTGAATGCTTTGCAAGAGGTGATTTATGCACCTATGCTGATAACATTTGTGTGTTCTCATCTTCACAAGGCCTCAGTATAATATGGTTTAAAACTGAGAAAATAGAGCTACAAAGTCTAGATCCTACCAAGTCTCTTAATTTATACACAGAAAAAACCCAAAAAACAACAGAAACACAACTAATTTTTAAGTAATAAAATAATTATCATTTTAAATCATGGTATAGGGTTGCCACTTATCCCTATGAGGGATGATATTTCAAATATTTTCCTGCTGTAATGCTGTGGTGTGTCATTCCATACTCAGTTAGAGAACAAAGACAAAAACCAACACATTACTACAGAATGTAAAAGGGTAAGTTATTTTCTATCCCTGTGTTTTCAGATACCAGTGCAGGTGAAGAAGATATGTGTACCAAGCCAGACAAGGGAAAAGCATGTAGAAGCTAAAATTGTATTAAAATTCTCAGGGCTACCAGATGCCTCATTTTTAACCCTTTTCTTTCCAAGAAAAGCTAGGGCATCTTTTCATGCTGTCTAGCAAAGAAACACATATGTCATTTTATTGCCTTTCTTCACATTCTAACACCTGATTTTACAAAACCAGTAAGACTACTCCCATCTTCATTTTTCTCTATTACACAGTTGAGAAAGCATAGTTGAATACATGGACAAAACATGCACAAATTTTCATTCTGTTATTCCAGCTTGTATTCTCATGCAGCAGTGAAACTTCAGTTTGATCCCCAGCTTTAAGGTTTGGAAAGTTCTTTCCAAACCCTCTAGTGGTACCTTTTCACACCTGCAATTGTTCTCACGCCATAAAACTGCCTGACTAGTATACTCAAATAGGGGTAAGAAAAAAAGCTACTGGCAGCCAAAACTGCATTTTGTTTGTTTGGGGTTATGTTGTAACAAATACATAAATTAAAGCTTTTCCTTCTATTTAACTCAGTCACATTTGCTACTTGTTCTTCTCCTTCAGCCTATATACACAGGTCAGCATTTCTGTGGAGTATCCTTTCCTAAGCAGATGCCTAGTTCTATGTGTTCATAACACTGTCACCACTTGGTCTAAAAAGCTCTTTTGACTTAATCCAAGATGGTTTCTACGTGCATGTTTTTTTTGTTCAGGGAAGAAGATAGAACATACTTATTATTGCTCTGCCAAAGAGGACTAAATCATTCATGTTTATAATATCCACAGATGATTATATTTAGTGGATGGAATTTAGCCCTTAAAGGCCACACTTAACAGTCAATAGTGGTTTATTTCGCAGTGGTTGGTTTTTTTAAAGGGTTGGGGTATTTTTTCCTCCTAATTGCTTGCTTAATTTGCCTCTGCTTTCAGCTACCACATAAAGCATATCATAATCTACAAAGTGAGGCTACTTTTAAAGCATTTTTAATTTATTCTGAAAACACAAGCACTAGGCAACTGCATCAAGGTTTTATATGTATTTGTCAACTGACGATTTAAGGGGTTTAGTTTTATCTCTTTCACATCAGTGTGACAAACTCCTGTTGAACTACAAGAAAAATGTTTCTCCAATGCAAAAATGCCTCATTGCCTTTTTTCCCCCTTGGTACCCAGTCTTCTACAGATATTAATAATTTTAGCAGTACCAGTTACATATTTACTCTTGAAAAAAAAATAGACAAAGCAAGAAATGCCAAGAGGAATTTTCATCCATTCTTTTAAATTAAATGTTAATGGCTTGTAAATACTTGCGATGAAAATAGCACACACCTTTCCTGCGGGCAAGCATCGTTTATGTCACATTTGTTTCATGGTTTTTGGGAAGTTGCCACTTGCTCTTTGCTGCAGAAAACAGCTCCAGCCTTTACTGCTGGGGGGATGGTATTAAGGTTTGTATTTCTGCGGGTATTCTTCACACCTGCCTTGCCCTAACACCCGGTTCAAAGGCGGGTTAAATTAAGCACTACCACCCTCACCCTTACCATTTTTTCCTACAGTAATCGTGCATTAGCGAAGGAAAAGCGAATCAGGTACGGCCGCGTGAGGAAGGGATTCCCACTGCACTCAGAGGTGAGCGGTGACCAGAACTGCGGGGCTCTAAAGGCTGCTGGGGGAGCGCCCCGTCCCCGCCACACAGGCCAGGGCTCCGCGCGTCCGAGCTCTCCCCAGGCCACCTCCACCAACTGAGGGAACCCAGCTGGGCACCGGGCCGGGGAGGAAAACCTTCCCACAGCCGTTTAAGCATCCCAGACCGCCGCCTCTCGCTGGAGACAGCCAAATACAACCCCGCCGCTCCCCAGAATCGCCACCTCCACCACGAGCCCCGCGCCTCCCTTCCCACAATCCTGTGCGGCGGCGGACCGCGGCGCTCATCCATCGCTCGGCCAAGCGGCTGCTTCCCCCTTGCCGCCTGTTGCTAGGCAGGCCCGGACGCGGCGGCCGTGGCTTCCTGCTCGCTCGGAGGCGGCCTGTGGAGGCGGGTTGCGGCGCCCCACCCGCCCCGAGCATGGAGGGTGACAAGGTGAGGGGTCGCTGAGAAGCGGTCGGGGCTCCGGGTGAGTCAGCAGGTGCCGTCCGGGCCCCGACTCCCTGCGAACGCCGTGCCAGGGGCCTTCTGCTTTGTCCCCGGGAGGGCCCTGAGGAGGCGGCGGGAGCTGTGGTCTGCTCGGCCTCGCTGGGCCCTTATACCTCAGGGGGCCTTGGTGCTTGCAAAGGCCGTTCCCTCGCCTGGCCGCGTCCCCCTGCCGCTACTCGTGTGTTCTGGCGTGGAATAAAGCCGGGGTTCTGCGCGGGTGAAGGCAGGAATCAGCCGTAGTGGCTCTCTGCTGCCCTGAGAGCCCCCATGGCGCTTCTTGGGCATCTCTCGTCTCCGTGTTCTGTCAGCACACTGATGAAACTCACACCCAAGTAGTGGTAGTAAGGGAGCCCTTAGTCCTCCAGCAGAAAGGTGAGGCTGTGTCGGCCACAGGTCTTTCTGCAGAAGAAGTAGGTGCTTTATGAAAATACCCAAAGCTGTTAATGTTTCAAATCGTAGATGAAGTATGTTTCATGGTTGATACTCCTTTAACTACTAATTGTTGCAGTTTAGCTCTTTAGGAACTCACATAACTTTTGCATGTTGGTGTTAAATTCCATGAAGGGTGGAGAGCTCCAGAATAAAGGAAATGAAACCATGTGGATATGCTATCATCAATTATTGTGTTACATATTCACTTGAAAAAGCAGAAGTAGCAAATCACTTTGATTACTGTTGTTTGAATCTGGATTTTACGCTTACTAATTTGTGGCCATGCTGAATAGAAAATGGAGTAGCAAATACAAGTGGCTGGGTAGGGTATGCGACGTGATGTGTTAGGACCACTGAAAACCTTCAGGTATTGTTTCAGTAACTGGTATGTTAATTGCCTTTTTGCTGTAAAGAAGTTAGTAAATTGTGGAAAGTAAAACTTTGATCTAACATTTTTCAGGTGTGTTGGTGTAACCCTGCCAAAGACCCAGAGGTAGTTGAACTACAGCCACACTGTATGAGAAACAATAGAAACAGCAAAAAGAGGCTATCAAATCAAGGCTATCACTGGTGCTGGTAACCTATTTGAGGGCTCTCAAATAGGCAACTTGTGTTGGAAATAAGACAGAAAAATATATGTAAAAATAAAGTGCTTTGCTCTGACTTGAAAACCACAGACACTTTAATGTGTTTCTTTTTCTTTGGAATGAAGTTCTTAACTTGATTAAAAACTTAGTAAAGTCTGAAAACCTGTAGTCTTTCCTGAGTGTGAGTGTACTCTTAAATTTAATTAAAGTTGCAAGGTCTCCTGTTCCATGAACTTCATAAGGCAATGTATTTATTGTTTAGTTTAAAGGACAAATTCTTAAATGTTTAAATTTTTCATAGCACTTATTGAGTTCAGTAAACCTTTGGGATTTTATGTCAGTTGTTGAGCTCCCCGTGCTCTCAGGTGGATGAATTAAGTTAAACCCCAGTGTGGGTAATCTGGATTTAGGTTAGTATATAAGGATGTTTAAATTATTAGACAGGTGAGAAAACTAAATAAATAATCTTCAAGATGAGTAAATTAAAACTTCTAAGTTTTTTAAACACTTCTTATTGTGTGTACAATGATTACTTACAGAAGAATAGTGGTATCAAAGGTATTAAGTTTAAGCTTTGTGAAAGATCTTTCTTCTATTTATTTGTTAGTCTCCTGCAAAAACAGAGAATTAAATGGGAAATCATAATATAAAAGCAACAGATTCTAGTAGTGGTGGTGAAATAAAAATGTCAGACTGCAGAAAGGTGGCAGATGCACCTTTTTGGGCACTAGAGAATCATCTCTAAATGTTTGCTGTGTGCTTCCAGCCTCAGCTTTGAAATAAACTGCAAACTACCTTATTTGGTATTGTCTATTGGTTATACTGGTTTTAGGCTATTGGCGTTCTTTCTTTCTTTGCTGATATGTACCTAAATATAATCTAAAACCAAAGGATAATTATATAATTAGGGGATTTTAAATAGGTTAGCTTTTGAGACTATAATACAGCACTCTGTTCCTTATCCATATCCTTCCAGCTTACCATCACACAGAATCACAAGGTTGGAAAAGACCATTAAGATCATCAAGTTCAACCGTTCCTGTCCTATGCTGAACCGTATTCCTAAGTACCTCACCTACCCTTTTTTTAAACACATCCAGGGATGGTGACTCAACCCCTCCCTGGGCAGCCTGTTCCAGGCCCTGACAACTTTCAGTGAAAAATTTTTTCCTAACATCTAATCTGAATAATTTCTGTGAAGTTTCTTAGGCTTTGTTAAAACTTCACTCAAGAAAATGATCAGGTCAAGAAAATGATCATACTAGGTGAAAGTATTCAATAGACTAAAATTCCTAATTTGCTTCAGTGGTCTTAAAATCTACAAAACATCATATTGTTTGTGGCAGTGGGTTTGGTTTTTTGTTGGGTTTTTTTTTTTTGCTTTGCTTTTTTATTTTGCAGCCAAGAGTTAAAGGAATGCTGCAAAGGAGGATAGAGGAAATATCACATATCTATCTAGGGAGGAATTTAGTGTAACAATGTCTGTGTATACTCTGATAATTTTCATTATTTTTTTGCTTTTTTCTTCTGTGATACATGTAAATACTTCACGTGGCAGTGAAGTTACGTATGTAATCTGAACCATTTTAAAGTACTAAGTGAAGGTTGTAAAATAATGCCAGCAGTTTTTTTGAGATGCATGCAGATATTAAACCAGAAGCATCCTTGGTTCACTTGAAATTCACAGTAATCTAATTGGTTTTAATTTCTGGTTTTTAAGAGTCTAACAGAAATGTGTTGTAGCTGTGTTAGATCCCTGCTGATGGGAAAGCAAAACAAATAAAAAAAGACTACATTTGTCATGGTATTTTTAGAGTCTCTGCCTGTGCATGTTATTTATCCTTGGAAATTTCTTGCAGGTGAGTTTGGGGTGGCTCAAATGATACATATGTCAAAGGGAAAATTCTGTATTTACTGTTTGCCATGTGAATGGCTTCTGAGAGTGGTTCTGCAGAAAAAGGATCTGGGGGTCTTGGTGGACAGAAACTTCATCAGGGTGCTCTTCACATGGTTATGGTTAACCAATACTGGTTATGTGTATGATAAAGACCAGAGCTAGCAGGTGTAGGGAAGACTGTTCTCTACTCAGTACTTGTTAGGCCCAGTCTGCAGTACTATGTCTGGTTTTAAGTACTAATCATAGAATGTATTAGGTCGGGAGGGACCTTTAAAGCTCATCTAGTCCAACCCCCCTGCAGCAAACAGGGACATCTTCACTAGATCAGGTTGCTCAGAGCCCTATCAAGCCTGACCTTGAATGTCTCCAGGGATGGAGCCTCCCCTACCTCTCTGAGCAAGCTGTTCCAATGATCCATCATCCTTGCATTGAAGAATTTTTTCCTAATATCCAACCTAAATCTCCCCTCTTCTAGTTTAAAACCATTGCCCCTCGTCCCATTGCTACATGTCCTTGTGAACAGGTCTTCCCCAGCTAATAGGATTCTGGAGTAAGGAACAGAGATGGATGTGGGGCTGGAACCCTGATATGTGTGGGAAAGAGGTCAAGGAGCTGTTTGGGCTAGAGACAAGAAAACTAAAGGGGATCAAAGAGCCCTCTTCAAGTATTTGAAAAGGATCAGTGGAAAAGATGAAGCCAGGTTCTTCTCTGAGTTGTATCGTGTGAGGGGTCAGAAGGTAGTGGCACCGGCTGCCACCATGGGAAATTGTGATTGAGAGTAGTCAAACACAAGATTCAGGTTGCCCAGACAACCTCCGAGATATTTAACCCTCACCTATATAAGTCCTTGACCAGGACTTTGAAGTTAGGTATAATTAGGAGGTGGAACCTAATGACATTGGTATGATAGACTGCTACTTTCCAAAAGTGGCTTGACTGTGTTCCCACCTGGCCCATCACTGGAAGACAAATTTTAAGTGTTTCTTCAAGGGCCACACTGTTATCCATCACAGGCACTCACCTGAAAATTGGTTACCAAGTGCGTACAGAACTGGACAATCCAGCAGAAGCCTGAGCTTCAGGTCCCTTCCTGGTCCACTCAGATCAGGTACACTCTAGGTATACGCATTAGGGCTAAATCAAATGAATGGTTATGTTACAGGATTCAGTGGTACTTGCCATATATACATTGCTCCTTTCCTTTGAAAAGCTGTTGATAAATTTTTAGTACTCCCTGCAAATTGATTACTCAGTCTTCTGTTGTCTCTTCTGTTCTAGAGAAGAACCAAAGAAGATACTTGGAAATCCGACGAACTTAGGAAACATCTAAGGGTGATTTTATTTCTATTACTTTTGATGTAAAGTTTCCTTACAGTAGTGGAATTTATTGATGGCCTAAACATAGAAGGTGGACTGTTCTACTAGCCACTCTGCCTTGTGAGATCTGTAATCATTCTCCAAGGCATTTTGTACACTAGACGCTTTAAATCTGTGTCATTGAATACACACAGTGCAGATCTTTAATGTGTAGCTGCTAATTTCCTTGCCACAACTGACTGTTCAGGAATTGGTCTAGTCCAGGTGTGGCCAGAGGCTGCCCCACTCAACTGGTCCCAGCTATACAAGTCTCATAAGATTACAGATTTCTTAATTAGGTAAATGGAAAAAACCCCCATTATTATGGTAATCAGATGGCATGCAATGGCATCCGATTTGCTAGCCACCCACATCCAAGTTACAGCTCTGCTTTATATATACATCCTCAGTTTCCTGCATGTATATTATGCATTGTATTTGTTATCATCATCTGTTACATTTATCATATGCTTTTAAACTGGTTAATTACTTTATTCACTGGTCAGGTAGGCATTCAGGCTCCAGTCTGTTACATCATTGATTGTCATATTAGTTTTGTCCTATATTTTTTAAAGCTGTTTTTCAATATGTATTTTATTTCCTGTGTCTTGTGCAGATCTTCATTAATCCTGTGATAAACTAAAGCATCCTACTTATTAATCTGTTTCCTAGCTTTCTGTCAAAGCTTCCCTTTATTTCAGTGCCAGTGCTACAATATAAATACTTTGTATTTTTAAGCTATTCAGTAACATTTCCATTACTTCCATGTGGGCTAAAGCAACCAAGTTTTGAGTTGAAATGCTTTAGTTCCATCAGAAGCGGTGTGGTTGGACTTTGATTTCTGTGAAACAGATGGATCCAGTTTAATACACTTTACCCATTGACTATAATCAAAGCAAGTTCTGTTTGTTCTGCATTGAGTAAAATAGCTGAAATCATGGATGTAGTGAAATCAGTGGGAGGTGTGCTGCTTGCTTCAGGAAGGTTAAAATACAGTCTGTTGTGACTTTAGAGAAATATAAGAATAGTTGCATCCTCAAGGGATCTAGGCCAAAAACTTTCTTTCATAGTTTTTTATATGCTGCTTTCTGTTCAAGTAAAAATTAATCTTCTGTTCAAATGGCAGCTGCAGGAAGTCCAATTATCTTTCATTTATATCAGTAACGTATTTTAAGAGATGCTTACTGAATTTTTCACCTAGTTAAGTGTTTGATCTAGCTGTAAACAAAATCACAATTCCACTGTAAATATTTTAGAAAATTCTTTTCAAATACATTAAAAATGCACCTTATTATTTATTTCATGTATTAATTCTTTGTACAATAAGTACAGACATAATGGTAATTTTATGAAGTGAGCCTATATATATATATCAGCATTTTAATACAGTTTGGGAAATCAAACTCATGGTTAGTAATCCACTATTTTTTTCCCCATGAATATATTTTATAAAATATATTGTTGAATTGTAATAGAATTAATTAATTTATTTATTTATTGCAGGTATCACAACCAGATAGTCAAAATGAAGACCAAAAGCACAGAGAAAAGAAACTGGAGAAAGAAAAATCTTTTTATGACACAGAGACTCATAAACATGAACGCAAAGACAGAGGGAAGAGCAAGGAACGAACGAGAGAGAGATTTAAATCTAGTGAAAGAGACAGAGATAAAATGAGAGAGAGAGAAAGGGAAAAAGAGCACAGGAGAGGAGGAGACCAAGAGAGATACAAAGATAAGCTTCAAGAGTCAAGTTTGGAGAAGGAAAGATACAGTGTACCAAAAGATAAAGACAGGGAAAGCAGTAGAGAACAAGACAAAAAGCATAAAAGACATGAAATAAAGCAAGTAGATACACAAAATAGTCTGAAATCGTTTGAAGGACGAGATAAAGAACATCACAGAAGAAGAGAAAGCAGGCATTTCAGTAAGTTGCTTTGGGTTGCTGTTGCACTTTGAAATATTTGATATTTAGATAGAAATATTCTGAAAACATACCCTACCTGCGCAGAGAAGGTTGTTGCAGTCAGCTTGGTGGTCAGTAGGTGTCGCGTTACGGTAGCTAGGGTTTGGCGATCGGAAGATGCCGCGTTGTACGGAGAGGTAGGGCCCCCTCTCCTGACAGCCTATAGCGTTTGGTTTACGACGGAAGCAGACGGAAGTCACGTGGTAAAACCATACCTATATAAGCCCGTGTCTGCCCGCCAGTAAACCCCATTTGCCGTCCACCACATTGGTGTGTTTGAGCTGATGGTCCAAACGGCCTGGACGTGGCCGTCGTGCTGTTCCTGATCCAGGTCGCCATGCCATTTTAAAGGCAACAGAAGGTAAAGACAGGCAGGTATGAGTAGCTACTGAAAGATGTATCTTCTTGGAATCTTGTGGTAACCTAGTTTTATTTTGGTGCTCTTAAAAATGTTGATGTTTGTTTCCCTTCCCCTGAAGAGATGGTCACTGCCACTAGTTTTGTTGGTCAGTTGAAGAGAGGAAGTCCTTTCTGCCAAGCCATGCTCTACTGAGTGATCCATTTGAATCCCCAAGTTGCAGGGTGATTACTGAAGTTAGGAGCATGTGTCATCATTACTCTGCCATTATGCAAGGCAGTTGAGAACAGAGGGAAAGAAAAAGGAGTAAGCAGCTTTGGAGAGAGATATTAAGTTATTTTTAGAAAGCTCTTATGTTTTAGAAAACTATTACTGTTTTCTATATGCTAGAGTTAATTATGTACAGATTTTAATAAAATCTGTTCATTAATTTATACATATATATTTTATTTTGTAGGCGAGGAGAAAACAAGAAGTGAAGAGCGAGAAAGAAGACATACAGAAAAGAAGGTAAGGGAAGGGAAAGGAATGAAGTGTTTCATGATGGAAGTAGATAAATTTGTAGAATAATGAAGAAACTGGATGAGACTCCAGTTCCCAAGAAAGCCAAGAGATAGGAAAGTCATCATCACAAGTGTACAAAGCATGCACCAAGAAACTATCTGAGCCATTCTATTTTAAGGACATTTTTTTTAAGTAGAAGTAAAATTAAATTTATATAGCAAAAGCTGCTCTATTTTTGTACAGCTACATCAGAATTTTTTCATCTGCTATTTATGCCTTTATTACATGGATGTCTTATTTTGTGTTAGATCACCTAGTAAACATAATTTTTGTGTGAAGGATACATCATCAAAATAATTTTTTGTAGCAGAGTACACAGTGTTCCAGAAGAAATGTCAGAATCTCAAGTGATACAGTAATTTGAAACTTGCCCTTGTAGGAGATTTGAAAAATCTGTCTAGAAGATCCACATGCATAAAGAGATTAGGGACTTAAAAATCCATCATTCTAATGGTCAAAAGTGGATAGATTTGTGAAGATGAAACAGTCTTAGAGAACTTTCTAACTCCTCTTTAATGTTATTTTTCTCTTTCCAGGATAATCATACCAAAAAGAGCACTGATAAATTTTTAGTGTCCCAGGTTGAAAGAGACGGACATGTGTACAAGTTACAAAAAGATCAAGAGTTGTCTAAAGAGAGAGAAAGAAGACACAGAGAAAAAAAAGAACCTTATATTAGGCTGGGAGAAGAGAGGATTTCAAAAGAGAGAAGTCATAAACGTTATGAAAAGGAAAAGGAAGAAAAACATAAAGCAAAGAGATCTAAAGAGGGATCTTCTCATGGACACAAAGAAGGACAACCAGCACACACTAAAGAGAGAGTAAGCAGTAGAGAAAATGAAAAACAGAAGCATAATCTAAGGGTTAGTTTTTTTAAAGCTTTAAAACATTACCTTATAACTTGCTTTAATTGTTGATATATCATTATTGATAACATGACTAATAAAAATACTAGGGCTGTAAGACAGCAGTTCCTGAAATTTGAGGCTGAAGTGGTAGATTAAAATACTACATCTGCATTTAAGTATCCAGACCTGATTCATTCCATTAAATTTAAACTAGAAACTTGTCTATATGTTAGAAACATTTTTATTCTTAAAATTCTTTGTTGCTGTGGCTTGTGAAATCTCTGCCAACAGTTTGAAGTGGAGATGACATTAGGCTGGAGGTTCATTAAAACGTATTGTCTGCATTTATAGAAAAAAATATTTTAATAGAAGTAATTTTCAATACTGCCTGTAAAGGGAGCATCGATATGTACCTCAAATAGGCACGTGAGTACAGATCCTTTGTATTTGAGTTTTGCCTCTACTTCTGAAGCCATAGAGTATCTTTTATGTTTCCAATACAGAGCATGTTGGTATATCCTAGAGACTTAATCAAAACTTTAGCATTTTTTACTGGTTTTTATAATACAAGTACTCATTCTACAAGATTGAGAGAAGTGTATAGTAACCTGTAACTTTTAAAATCAGGTAAGTTTTATGGAAGATAGGACCATTCAGATGGTCTAGGGTAAAGGCTGAAGATATACAAGCTTCTCAAAGAAAAGTTCTAGTGAAAAGTGCCTAGTGAAAATACTAGGCATCTTCAGTGTCGCATAGAGGCCCACCACAAGTGATTCCTGTTAACTGACTTTCTGCAGCAGAATTCAAAAGTCTATCAGGAGCTTGCTCAAGGTTTGACTTCCTTGGAAATTTGCTCAAGTAGCTGTTACAGAATATACACACTCATGCAGATGTGTCTGTCTCAGAGTTATGTTTTGTTTTCATGGACAGAGAAAAGCACCTTTATTAAATACATTTCCAAATTTAGGCATACCTTCATAATTTGGAATTTAAGAATGTGGTTCCTGTACCTGGGATTAAAAGTGCCTGAGACTGCTCTCTGTCCCTTGGTCCAGCTGGTGTGAATTTTTGCAGTCCCTGTTGTTAAAAATCTAATTCTTTGAAACAGCATGGCCACAGCCTACTGAGGTCAGCCCTTAGTCCCCTTCAGAAGTTAGTTAGGAAAGTTCTCTGGGCTTAAGATTTAGACCGTATACGCCAGTTCCTAAATATTCTTTTGTTACTAATATACTAATGGGAAGGTATCCTATAAAAAAGCTGGAATTTACTCTGGTAAAGCATTAAAAGACTTTGTTAAACAAAGGAGAAGACTCAAGATACCTTCTTGTTCCCTTTCTGAAATGCATTGCAGAAGGGGATATAGCCAAACTTAATTCCCACATATTTAATATTTTCAGGAGAAGCTCATATTATGTGTAGAGCAAATATTTTATGAGGTTTTATTTTCTTTGCTTACCATATCTGTAAGGCAGAGATTATTCTGATGTTAGTTCATACACAGAACTTCTTACAAGCAATTACTGATAAAAATATAGTGTGTGTCATTGAAACCTTTCTTACTATTTAATATCACTCCTCCTAATACAGGTTCATAGACGTATTTCCTCCCAGCATTTCTGACACATGAATATTGTGACTTCTTTTACAGAACAGCGAATACAAAAAAGAGGGGAGGATTCAAGAAGAAATGAGCCATCAGCATGTATGGTATGTTGTCAGCCACAATTCTCATTCTTAAACCCTAGTTTAGCTTGCTAGAAGACTGGCATGCTGGCTTCTGGGAATATTGACAGAGATAGTGGAGTTTCTAGCACTGTTGGCTAATTTTTACTACTGTTTCTTAAGCATGAGACAGATCATATTAATTGCAGTGAATTTGTCATTGTGAGAGTGTATTCCTGTACAAAAGAATAAAATATTTCAGAATAGATACATTGGGATGCTTCCTAGCAGCAGCACTCAACTGTGTCAGGCAGTATAGGTTATGTTTTGAAGCTGTTGCTGGTGGGGTGTTTCAGGGGAGTTGTTGCTTGTGCATAGCGGGGAAAAGGGACTTAAGCATTTCTGAAAGGCAGAAGCGGCAGTATGGTTTATTGGGATGTCCCAAAACCTTGGTTCAGCCTCAAGTATGGTCAACATTGAATCGTTCTGATTTGTTTTGAGACAATCCAGACTTCTATTGTAGTTTTCTTATGTTTGTCAGCCCAACAACAGTATATATGAATACGCTTTTACTTAAGAAGTCTCTTCTTGAAGTCCAAGACTCCACATATAAAATTATCAAATAGATTAAAGAGCTGGTTGTTGATTTTCTCCTGCTCTCTGCCCCTGTTTGTATTGACCTCATAAATAAAATCCCTGAAGGAAAGACCAGGTTTGAATGTCAGGCTATGATTTTTAGCTTTAATGCATGTGACACCAACCTGTTCTTGATCTCCAGTTTACTGCAGATGTTAATACAACTCGTAGATGTGTGGATTTAATAGGTTGTTTTCCTCCTGATTTTTTCTTATGTTTTGATGCAGTTCTAGGCATTACATTTGGACAAGATTTTTGCAGTTCTTAACTGATTAATCACTTGGCTGTTTCATTATCATCTTGTGTCATAAATGGAGTTTTATAAAAGTATTTGTAGAAATAGTTTATTGGACATTTTCAACAATTTTTTCCCTTTTCAGGAAAAGACAACTTTATTTTTTTAAAACCAACAAACAAAATACCCAGAAACCAAAACCAAAATTAATGCTTTTTTCTGAGCTAACCAATAAAACTGATGCTCTCTTTTTCAACAGGACTGTAAAAGATAAAGGAAAACTCATAGAAAATGAGGAAAGGGACACAAGACAAGAGGTAAAACTACTTGGTTTTGGAACTTAGAATGTTGCATTTTTCTTGGGATTAGTAACAATTACGATATGTATTTCAATATAACGCTAAGATAAGATTGATGTATATTGGTCTTCAGGTATCTACTAACCTCTCTTTCTGGATACAGCACTAGAAAACTTACTTATTCTGTATAGATTTCCAGTGCATTGAAGGAGGTTATCTATTCAGAAGTATTTCAGAGGTTCCAGGTAGCAGCTGGCATAGATGTTAATCCTTAAGGCCTAGATTCAGCTCACCTTTTGGTGTGAATTGTCCATGGTGAGGACCTAAATTTCCTAAATTTCCTTTGTACTTTGTGGAGAGAAACAGGCATTTCAGTTTCCATTTTGAAATCTGTTGAAATTCCTTACACAAGGATAATTTAGTCTATGACTCTGAAGATGCTCTTGAAAAAAAAAGGCTGACTAAACATTGGAGAGGTTGGTGTATGTCCTTTTAAGCTTCTTTCTTTGGGGCACATGTTGGGGTAATTGAATGGCATTACTTTTAATGCAGTTGAGTAACCTACAGAAAAGCAATTTTTTTGGAACTTATTTCAAGGATGTCATGTAAATGCACTAGAGAAATCAATGTTAACAGAGTTACTTATGTATAAATATACCTCATTTACCTGTTGGAAGGAGCAAAAGGGAGAGATGGATACAATATCTGCATTCTTATAGCACCATATTGTATCTGCTTGTATAAATTAGATATAGGGATAATTGGGTCTAATCTTCAAAAAAGTAGAACTGTCTTAGTTTGCTGTTGCACCCACCATAAGACCTACTGTATACTACTGAAATTACAGACAACATAGCAATTTTATGTCTTTCCTGGTAAAAACACTGATGGGAAAACTGTCTTCCCAAGATAGGCTTGAATTCTGTTTTGTCTTCCTGTATTATTTCAAATCAGTAATTACCACTTGTCAGTGCACTTACATTTCTAAACTGAATGTGTTGTATGTTTGCTCAGAAATTTAGAAATAGCTGAGAAGACAACTATTCATCTGCCTTTATGCTGAGATTTGACAGGTAAAGATTTATTTTTTAAGGTTATTTAACAGTGTGATTTATTTTTCTCATTTAGGAAATGAAAGATACACCTATCGGTAATTCAGACGTGGGACTTGATAACTTTTCAGCAAATTATGAAGACGATTTTGAAGTAAGTAAAAGCATGCAATTGCCTTTTTGAAGAAATTCTCAAGTATCAAAATAGTGATTAACTTTATTAATAGAAATAGAAATTACAGGATGTCACGTGGTTGTTTGTTATTCTTTTTTGGTAACGCTGACCTTAACTTGGCTAGCAATAGATAACAGTAGAAACTTTGCTATATTTTTACTTAGCTCTGCTATATATTTACTTAGTTTTCATCAGAGGTTGGGAGCTAACTTTTGCTTTTGAGTTAAAATTTTCACATGATGCTCTTTCTGTCTTCCTTAATTTCAATTATTTAAATGATTTTCTGTGAAAAACAATCTCTTTTTTGAGCACTGAAGAAAACCACTTTAGGATTGTCTTCTCTTGATTAAAATTGCCAATCAAGAAATGCCATTTTCTTTCTGTCAGACAGTTGTTTTGAAATGCATTTCAGTCACAGGATTTATAGCCATCTGTATGAGAATTTTTATTTCTTAAAAAGAAATGTATATAAGTTATTGAAAGTCATGTTACTTCTAAAGGAATATGAAGATGATTTTGAAGATGATGATGAAGACAGAAGTGGTGAAGAAGGAGATGTAGAAGAAAAGCCAAGAGAGATTCCATTTTCCAGAACATCAGAAATTGAAGAAATTCAAAGAGCAATTAGTGCAGAAAATGATAGAATTTTTAATTCACTGCCAAAGAAACTTGAAAATGGAAAGAAGGAACCAGTTATGGGTATGTGACTAGACACCANTTTTTTTTTTTTTTAATTATATGTATGAGTAACACATACAATTTATGAGTAAACAGGCCACTTTTTCTAGAAGCCTTTCTGGTCTTCTGGATGAGTCACTTAAATTTTTGGGTAAGTACTGTAACTTTCACACTGATAAAGAATGATTCAGAGGAATTGCTAATCATTCAAAATGTGAAGTATAAAAATGTACAGACTGACATTTAATATGTCTTATTTTGGGTAAGAGGAGGATATGAAAGTCTGGATTTCGAAAACTGGAGGAGTGCTAGAGCTGTCTGGGGCTTCCGGTGATATTCATTTGCCTTTTTCTTTTAAGTAAAGTTGAAGCCACTGTTCTGTGTGGGAAGGAGAGAGAAATACAGATACTACTTAAATGTACAGTTCTATATCACTTTTGAAATGCAGGTTTTTTCTGAAATGTGGCCATGTAATTATTGTCTTGTATTCAATTGATCGATCTGGCATTTACAGGTTGTCTGACTTTAATTTAAAGAACTACAGCTGTGGTTTCCTTTTGCATTCCCCACTCGTGGGTACACCAGTGTAGAATCATTGAGCAAAATAATCTTAAACAGCTCTTTGTGCTAGTTCATACAAAGTTAGTACACCCAGAGAAGAAGCATTATACTGTAATATGAATTTTTTCTTGTGGGAGATTTATGCAATTATTATTCTTCTAGTAAATAATATGGAATCAATGAAAGAATTCCATTAATGCTATAGTTCTAATGAACAGGATGGAATTCTAATATAAAATTCTGCGTTGTAGCACTTACTGGTTTATTGTATGTTACACACTACTTTTTATGCTGAAGCTTTAATCTCATTTTGTTAAAATGCTGTTGATCATTCTGGTAATAATTTTAGAAGTTTAAAAGCATTTTGCAAGTATTACCCAAACAGGCTGTCTTCCTCTGAGGAAGTGAAACACAACTGATCCTGACTGGAAGTTGGATATTAAGGTCGGTTAGCTACCACCTGGCCAGGAAAATAAGTAAAATCAACATGAGCTAAAACACTGCAGTTGTAGTGTGGCTTTTAAAGGAAAAATTTTCAATGTTTTGCTTATTTATCCAGAGACATCAATTAAGCTTGTGTTGATGAGGTTCTCATCCAGCTGTAGCAGTGAATTTTTTCTTAGAGCTGTAGCGTGCACATGGTGTAGTCTGCGTGAATTTGATATGGCCTTTTAAATTGGTCATAGGGTGTTTTACCTTACGCAGGGGAACCTGGTTGTTCAAGGACAGGAGAAAGAGGCACTTTCTGCATCACAGTCTTCAGTGGTCAGCCATTTTGAATTGACTGGTGAAGGACCATCATAAGGGGAAAATCCTGTCCCATTGCTGAAGTTAAGAAGCTTATTGTAGTGATACCTCTTCTAGAGCATACCGTGTAATGTCCAACCTAGTAACTTTGAGTACCTGTGTTGTAATAAATCTGTTGCTTTATATATATATACAGCTTTATATTTTAATGCACTGTAAAATGTGAATTATAACACTAACAGTATTTTATAATATCACAGAAAGGCAATACCCTTCTGTCAGAAACTCTTTTTGTGGAATATTCATGGATTTTCAAATGGCAAACCAACGACAAATTAGCCGAAGTATGGCTAGTAAGCAGAAGTAAGTGCATGTTAAATAATCCACATGAAATGATAACTCACTGTGAGATGTAATTTTTTTCATTATATTTGAAATATGTGGCTTATAAACTTGAAGATTTTAGAGTCTAATATTTTGTAAACTAACAGTAATTAATTCTTTAATAAAATTTACAGGCTTTGCTTCATGTCATTTTATAGCAGAAATTTGTGGATCAGTTTGTGTATATCATTTTATTACTGAACGAGTTGCCAGGGTTGTAATTTCTTTGTATGATTCTTCAGACACTTAGATACTGACTTATAGTACTAAAGAGCGAGCCTTTTAGCTGCTCTCAGGACTCTGCAGAACTGTGATTTCTTGAAATAACCGAGACACTATATGGTACATACTGTTGCCAAAATAGCTTGGTCCCCTTCAAGGATAACACAAGTTGGTGTAAAAACATGTTGTTACTGATCTAAAATTGTTCTAGAATTGAGACATCTAAGACAGCTCTGTATTAAAGAAACAAATTGATGCCTGTTTCTTGTGGAGCTTGCCAGGAGCTCCAGTTTTATCTGAAGCGTTGTGTGTATCTCCAATTTTCTGTTCCATCAATTGCATGCATAAAGCAAGAATATTAAATTTCATTGATAATGCTAGATTCCCCAGCTTTGTAGCTGCACATCAGTGCCTAATCTTCACATAAAGGAGATTTTATTGTATAGTTGGTCTAATTCACTTTGCCTAAATTTATATGCCCAAATTTTACATGACTTTATTGTCTAGGCTTCCTCTGTAGACAGTGGAGACAGATTAGGAAATCTTTAACTTGGTTTAACTTGGTTGGCAGCTAAAACAAGCAAAGAGCTGTTCCCTCCCCAGCCCAGATCAAAAAGGAAAGAAAAAAAAAAGGTAAAACTTGAGGGTTGAGATAAATACAGTTTAATATGGCAGAATAGGAAAAAGATGATGATGAGTGTTGGACCTTGTAGAGCTGGATAGATGGTTGGACTCAATGATCTTGAAGGTCTTTTCCAACCGAAACCATTCTATGATTTTATAATTCTATGATAGTAATAATAGAATATACAAAACAAGTGGTGCACAGCACAATTTCTCACCACCTGAAGCTGATACTCAGCTAGTTCCCAAGCTGCCCCACCTCCCAGCCAACCTGCAGTTATATACGGAGCGTGACGTCATATGGTATGGAATATCTCTTTGGTCAATTGTGGTCAGCTGTCCTGGCTGTGTGCCCTCACAGTTTCTTGGTTTCCCCCTGCCTTTCTTTTTGGCAGAGCAGTAGCAGAAGCCGAAAAGTCCTTGACTGCTTGGCAACAACTAAAATATTAGTGTGTTGTCAAGGTTATTCTCATCCTAAATCCAAAACACAGCACTACACCAGCTGCTAGGAAGAAAAGTAACTCTATCCCTGCTGAAACCAGGACAGAAATTCAGGAAGGCATCTCGCTGAAGAACTGCCTTCTGAAGTGTTTGTCAGCATCGACTAATTATGTACTATGACTGATTATGACTATGTATATAACTTCATGTAGATGCTAGCAGTGTACCTAACCTGTGAAGATAACTGGCATTTTCATAGAAAGAGAAAGGGTTTGTGGAATTCAATGCTGTGAAAATACATTGCTACCAGTAGATAGATTGAAAGTATCCCATAAATGAGCTGTGTAATTTTGGAGTTGTAAGTATTAATATGACACTATTTTAAGGATTTGTCTGTGCGTATCATTAAGATTTGTAACTAGGAAGCAACTTTCATAGGTTTGAATTAGGTCTGAGCAGCTGGTGCCTGCAATGTTTGTGAAGAGGTGGTGTATTAGAAGTAGAAATAAGAATAAAATGTAAGAACATGCAATAGGTGTCACTAAGTAGCAAAAAGGACATGTGAAAATTGTCCCTTTGCATAAAAAAAAATCCAGCCTGAAATATTGGAGGAGTTATTTTTTTATCATTCCAGAGAGGGAATTTAGGAAGATTGTGGCATTTCATAGGACAAAGAGATTCAAGTATCTCAAATACTGTACAATGTGCTAATCAACAAAAAATTCAAGTGGAAAAATGCATAGTCTATCTCAGTCCTGAGTATACTTATTTTCATACAATGAAGCTCAAGTCCAGTAATCCAAATAGATGTTTTGTAGAGGTCTGCATTTGGGGATGTCAGTATTCACATCCATATGTTAAGAATCAGCAATAGATTAATTTTATGTATATATTGAAAATATATTTTAGGATTGCTGCTGGTTTTATTTGTCTCCCTGGTGATGTACAAATTCAAGCAGTCAGTGGAAGTCATTCAGAATACATTTGAATAAGTCTAATCAAACCAGCACATTGTAGATGTACACATATAGGTGATGTAAGTTAATTAGTTTAGGAGAATTAGCCACAACTCTAACTATAGGAAGAGAGTGACATTCATCTGCTCCCTCAGAGAACTGCTTTCAAATACTTAGGCAAGATGGTGGTGCTAGGTTTTGAAAATTTGGGTTTCTTTTGTAATAAGTCACATAAGTTTGCTGTTTGCAGTCATTATTGCATTTTCAGAAATTATCATTATCTCAGTATAAAATTAAGTGAGAACTTATATGTATTTCTATTGATATATTATTTATCAGTTAATTTTGGTACAGCTTCAATTCACACACATCAGTGGATTGCAGGTTGATTTTCTTTTGAAATACAAAATACTTGGTCTTAACCATTTTTTTGTTTCTTTTTTTGTAATGCATTTAAAGAAAACGGATTTCAGAACTTCTCCCACTAATTGATCTGGACTTCTCTGTTAGTTTTTCTTTATTGGATTTGCCTCCTGTAAATGAGTACGACATGTACATCAGGAGTTTTGGTAGAATGAACACTAAGCAGGTGGGTAACAAATACGGAGTAATATTTAAATCCTGAAAGTGCTGATTCTTGTTCTGGAAAATAATTCTCCTTACAAAAGAAACTAATGTGTAAAGTTAAACAATAATAATTTTTATCTTTAAGCCTTAATTATCATAAAGCAATGATATCAACATTTTTGAGCAGACAGACCATTTCCTTTGTGTCTTGGAAAGGGACTTCTTCTGTCCCCAGTACTTTCTATATGTTTGTCATTGTCCCAGGTATACTGGGTTTAACATTTGGGCATAATGTAAGACATTTTTGCAGTACCATTTTTGTGTGAAATGTGGTGAATTGTGCATGCACAGAATAGAAACGCTGTGTCAGTGTGTCAGAATTTACAAAGGAAAGAGGTTGGGCACATCCCTTTTAAAGTGACTGTTTAGGTTCTGTTCAGTTACTTGCTGTCATTTTTTAGCATGTCTATTGATGACTTTATTTTTCTGCTTTAGGCATATGTTCAGTGTAACGAGGATAATCTTGAGAAAGACATTCAGACTGAGGAAGTTGAGACATTGGAGAAATGGACACAGCATCCAGGAGAAAGTGCCCTTGTATCTGGAGGTGAAGAACATGGTAATTGTAGTTATTTGTGCATGTATGCATGTCAACTCTCTCTTTTGAACGCATCTATTAACAGAATTTGTAATGTGGCAGGCAGCATGATAGCAAACAGCTATAGGCATGCTTAATCCCCTTGTGGAGGGGGAGGAGGAGGAGTAGCAGAAATTGTTTCTTCGTTTTGGATTGCTGTTTTTGTAGGCAGTGGATACAATTCCCCAACAGATCTTGTTATTCAATACTGTTATTGTTGCTGAAGAGAAGTTAATTCCTTAACAATTATGTGGTTCTTAGGGATTTCTTAATTGGTTCCCTTTTGGGGCTTCAAGTCTGGTTTTGTTTGTTGGTTTCTTGTGGGTTGTTTTTTTTTTTTCCTTAGGTCTCATAAATACCCAGGATATGTCAGTGAATGGAGCTCTAACACCTAAAATTGATGCACAACGATTAACAAATTTCCTCCGGTCTGCTTGCCAGGTACATTTTTGTACTTAATATCTTTTATGAGATGTGTGCATGAGGATATGCAGTGTGATAAATTGCTTACAATACTTGCTCTGACTGATTTAAGTAATGCTCGTTATCAGTGAGATTCATCTCTCTGTGCTGTGTAACTTTTACACCTCTAAAGCCATATTTGCAAATATATAAAATTAACCAGAGTGTTGATAAAGGCTTATTAAATTAATCCACATACTTTAGAAAGCTGCAAATAGCAAAGCTGAAAGATAAGACAACCCTTTTATTTCTGTAAATGTAATTATGTTTGAAAGGTGATCGCTGTTTTACTAGAGGAAGATCAAGTTGCAACAGAACCCTTGTGGAAACTAGGATCTCAACAAGCCAGTCTGTCTATTAGTGATAGCTGTTTCCAGTTAAATACTAACCAGCCCTTCCTCCAAGGTAAGGGAACTTTATTCTACACCTTTTACTATGCAGCGTATGCTCTTCTTCCTCTTGCAAAATACCATGTTCTTTGTCACGACTGAAAGGCAAACAGCACATCTCAGGATATATAGATGATGTAAAACCCACTTTGGTTTAATTGCACTAATCTTGCTGTAACTCTGCAGATTGGTTTCACATATGAAACATCAGAGCATCCTTGCTGCTGCAAAACCAGAAACTTAGCCAGTGATTAGCATGATATAGGGGTACCCTGGATGTAGTTTCTTGTCCCTGTTGTTGAAGGGCCATCCCAGGGTGTGTAATTTCTTTAAGGCTCTTTATACTGAAAGTAGAACCAAAGTTGCAAATAGAGCAAGGTTATTGAAAAGGAAGAATGTAGGCTGATGTATTTGAACTGCAGCTGTATCTTCCTAATATAAACAGTAGAAGTTCAGATAAAAAGAAACAGGAAGAAGAAAACATTGTAATTGTGTTGGGAAAACCTGTTATAACACAAAACCATACATATACTAACATGAACACATAAGACAAAGCAGAAAAAGCCTTTCTGTTTTGGCCTGTGCTGTTTCCTGTTTGAGACTTAGCTTAATTTTTAGTGTATCTAATGGCAGCAGATCAGATTGGCTTGCTTATGCCCAGAACAATTATGCTATCAACTTCCTGTGTCTCTTCCTTTTTTGCTTTTTACTATTAATTTTGTGGGTTCCTTCTCTAGTCCCTCTTTTTCTCTAGTATAGGGTCAAAAGCAACCCACTGTTAATAGAAACATTCCTCATAATTGCATCTTTGCTTCTTTGGTTGTTGCTATAGCAGCTAAATATGCTTTTTTGTCTCCAGCAAATTTATCTCCTTTTTGTTTGTTGTTTTTGTTATGATTTAGACCGAAAAATATCCTGCTTATATGTCTCTCAAGTTCAGAGGCAGACACTACTTTCTGTTCATGGATTACCTGAAAAGGAAGGTGGTGTTTTACTGAACAGAAAAAGTATCGTATGTGTTTGGAACATCTGGCAGCCCTCAAGTCCTCAGAAAGTTTTAATATGCGATTCAGAGGTACGTTTATATAGCATTCTATCATAGAATCACAGAACTGTTTGTGTTGGAAGGGACCTCAGAGCCCACCTAGCTCCAACCCCCTGCCATGGGCAGAGACACTCTCCACTAGACCAGGGTGCCCAAAGCCCCATCCAACCTGGCCTTGAGTACTGCCAGAGAACGAGCAGCCACAGCTTCTCTGGGCATCCTCTGCCAGGCCCTCTCCACCCTCACAGGGAAAAATTTCTTCCTCATATCTAATCTAAAGCTACCCTCTTTTAGTTTAAAGCCATTACCTCTAGGTCCTATCACTCCCTGCCCATGTAACCAGTCCCTCTCCAGCTTTCCTGCAGGCTCCTTTAGATACTTCCAGCCTGCTGTGAGGTCTCCCCGGAGCCCTCTCTTCCCCAGACTGACCAAGCTGAACTCTCTCAACGTGTCTTTATAGGAGATATGCTCCAGCCCTCTGATCATCTTTGTATAGCTGCCTATTGAATAAAAAGCTGGTTTATGTGTCTTTATTTCTTGTCTTGCTGCAAGATAGGTAAACTTTTGAGAAACATGTTTGAACCTAGTAAGCAAGTATTTAAATAAATACTCCTTCTACCACAAACAGTTATGAGATGTCTCTTCTGGATTTGCATGCCTAGAAAGAATCAACCACGTGTATTTTTACTGCTTAACAGGTGGTATGTTGTTGCTTTAGTCCCAGTAAAACAACATTAGTTTTTGCTGGGACAGTAGATGGTTCATTGTTGGTGTGGGATCTCCGAGAAGACTCAAGAATGCATCCTCAAATGACAATTGGTGAAACTGCCTGGACATTTAGAGTTCCTACATTTTCCACTGGTTAGTATTTATGCATTCTGATTAGTCATTCTGTGGGTGGTGAAACCATTCCGCTACTAATTCTGCTAAGAATACTCGTTCTCAGTAGCATAGTTTAGCCAGTTCAGATACTATGCTTAGTCAAGTAAAAATTGCCAGTCAGCAATAGCTGTAAAGAAATGTAAACCAACTAAATATGCATTGAGCAGTGACAATAGAGAGGTGGACCAGATGTAGAACCTAAGGAGCACTGTAATATTGAAATGGACTACTCAACTACTACCTCAATGGAAACGATTAGCTTAATCAATTTGCATCGTGTTATCTTCCTTAGTATAACCACAGTCCTTTTTTATCTACATCTGAGCACACATATTGAGATGTATTTTTTTAAAAAAATCAAAGTAATTGAAGACTGTAAACCCCTCTTTCAAATGTCATTTGAAGGTTCCAGTCTCTACAAATGGTCACTTAAGTCTTGATGTTTTTATGAGGTTGCATGCAAGGTATATTCCAAACGTGTACATACATAATCAGTGCGGTGCTACTCTGTGGGATCTAGAGAGCTATTCAACTCATCCCACTGTAGATCTCTGTATATGGCTAGCTGGATTGATGATATTGATTAGATTTTGTTCACTTACAAATGTTGTGCAGCTGTCTCAAATGAGATAACATTGTGAGTGTCCATATCTTTGGCCTGACTCTCACCCTTGAGCATTTCTAAAATCCCACTTATGTAAACATATCACTTTTGGATTCTATCTAGATACACTAAAAGTCGAGTCAGCGTTGTGCTTTTTTATTGCAAATTTATCAATTTTTGTAGCAATATAAGATTTAGGATTTTTTCATATTTTCATTACATCACAGCTGTCTTTTTATGATACTGTTGGTTTACTATATATGAATCGTTTGGGGATTGGAAAAAGTAGTGATGAAAGTTAAATGTCAGAGATGATCTATATAATGGACTATGTTCAGTTCTGAAGCCTGAAATGACGTTAAGCTCAGTGCATGAGGAAAGTTCAGGAACACAAAGTATCTGACAAAAATATATTTGAAATTACTCTAAGTATACACTTATTTTAAAATGTTATTAAAGGTTAAATACATATTTTCTTGTGGTGAATTGTTTGTTTCAGGGTAGTTACTTTCTATTAAATAATACTTTGTAAGAGTAATTTTTCTTCAATTTTGTCCTTTCTATAGCAAGTAGTGATTTATTTCTACTTCAGTAGTTTATGGAGCTTGAAATAAACATAATTCTTTTCGTGGTAACTGAAATGGCAGATTTTATTGAAATGTCTGGTACAGTGGTACGGAAATGGTGCAGCAATCATTTGGAAAATGAGAAGTAAATACAAATGGTGAAACATTGATTTATCTTGTAGTATTCTGTTAATTTGGGAGAGAGTTTGCATTGTATTTCAGACTTTTACAAAGTTATTTCTTATGAAGTTTGTTACTTGCCATTCTTTCTTTGTAATCATCCCTCTCCCATAAGCCAAAAAATTATTAGGGTTTTGTTGTTTGTTGAAAATAACAGTGTTTACCTTTCATTACCTTTAACTACAGATGGCATTCTGAGCTCAGTAAGCCACACCTCCCCTATACTAGCAGTGGAACCTGTCTCGACCTCTCTTCATGCTGATCAGAATTATGGGCTCTCAAGCCTCTCTCATCAGGAGGGTAAGTTAGTTGTTCTTGAAAGCATCATTTCATCAGAGTCTTTCTTTACATATTTAATAAAACATACATGTATCATAGCCAAAATCCAGTTTATAAATCTATTTTGCCTCTTAAGTTGCCTGTAGTATCAATGGCATACAACACTCATGTTTATTTTCTGCTCTTATTTTTATGTAACGTTCATTCAGTGCAGTTTCACATAAGATGTGGGTGCATGCTTATTACAATGTTTGTTTTCAGAGCAATATTTTGTTCTTCTATAACACAAGTCATCACTCAAAAACTGCATTTAGAGAAGCCTTAGTGCTTCTATAATGTACTGAAAAACCCTATTCAAGTCAGTGGAGCAACTTGCTTCTAACTGAAAGCACTTCAAATGTGTGACCGTACTTGGTGGTACTTCCTGTGCCTTATGCCTGACTTTATTTATGACCAGCCTTTGCAAGAGACTTTAATCCTCATGCTCCCAAATTCTCAGACAGCGTGCTAGAGGAGACATTAATGTTTCCATTGCAGATTTTCACTTTGAAATCCATAGTAGCACAGTGAAATGTGCTACATGTTGTAGGTTTTACAAAACTTCACCTAGTGCACTTCACATCTGTTCCAAAGTCCATGGAGAATTTGGACACTTTAAAACATGCAGACAGAAATTACCTGCTTTTCTGGGAGGACAAACTGAGCACACTAGTTTCATGCCTTTTTCTTTGGTAAAATTAGGGCACTTCCCTTTTTTTATGCAGCTGAGAGGATCGTAGAAGTTTCAGAGAACTTACTAACCTAGGAATCCTTTGCTGTTGTTTAGGCTGAAGGTCAATGTATGAGTATAAATGGTTACTATTCCTTCCATAGAAATGTCAGGCCCTCCATTTCAGATAGCTTCAATGGATGAAAATGGAATCCTCAATATGTGGGTGAGTAATACATGTATGAAAAGAAAAAGCATCGCATATTGGAACAATAAAACACTTCTTCAGATACAGCAACCCAAATCTGGGATTTCTGATGAGAATTTCCTCCGTGATAAGTACAGCAGCTCTAGCCATTCTCATGGAATTCTCAAAATTTTTGACCTGACACCCTAATGTCATGAAGTTATCCTTAGGCAAAACTGTGAACAGGTAAATGAATTAATGAAAACAGGCTGTTGGTAGTTCTCCTTCATAGGAATACATCCACATGTTTCTATTGATTAATTGATCCTAGTCCTCTTTCATCCAACTATTTTATTTTATTTGAGACACAGTGGCATCAGAGACTGCACTGGATGTATGTGAGAAATAACATTCCTAACTTAAAGAAAATAAATGTTCAAGAGGCAAAATGTGAAAATCTGTGGATAAGATTACCCTGCCTAAAATGGGAAGGAAAGACAAGAGACTGGCATGGATGAGTTGAGACCTGCTGGTCAAACTAAAGCGCAAGAAGGAAGTGCACAGACAGGGACAGGTATCCTGGGCAAGGTGTAGAGATGCTGGCTGGTTGTGTAGGAATGAGATTAGGAAGGTCAGGGTATGGCTGGAGCTGAACTTGGCAAGGGATGCAAAGAAAAACAAAAAGGGTTTACCACCTTAATCTAAATCTACTCTCCTTGTCTTATCACTATGTGCCCTTGTAAACAGTCCCTCTCACAACTTGCTTGTAGATCCCCTTTTTTAGGTGCTGGAAGGCATGGACCTGTTAAAGTTGGTGAAGAGACGGGCCATAAAAATAATCTGAGGGATGAAACACCTACACTTTGAGGAGAGGCTGAGAGAGTTGGGCTTCTTCAGCCTGAAGAAGGGAAGGATCCAAGGAAAATTTATTGCAGCTTTTCAAGACCTAAAGGGGGTTTATAAGAAAGATGGGGAGAAACTTTTAGTTAGGGGCTTTTGCAACAGGACAAGAAGTAATTGTTTTGATCTAAGAGAGGGTAGGCTTAGACTAGATATAAGGAAGTAATTTTTTACAATGAGGGTGGTGAAACACTGGCACAGGTTGCCCAGAGAGGTGGTAGATGTCCCATCCCTGGACCCAGTCAAGGTCAGGATGGATGGGCCACTGAGCAACCTGATGTAGTTTAAGCTGTCCCTGCATCTTGGCAGGGGAGGTTGGACTAGAGGACTTTTAAAGGTCTTTTCCAACCCAAAACCCCTATGGTTCTATGATTGTAAATACTGTCTTGACAACTGTTTTTCTGTTGGACGTTTTCAATGTTTTCTGATGCAGCTTTGGCCCAGCTGCTGACTGGTTGGTTGCAGCTGAATTGATCTTGCTTGAGGAACTGAATGGCTCAGTGAATAATATAGGGATAAAAGTATTTCCCTTCTGTATCGCTAATTAAGTCCCTTAAAACAATAGATTCAGGCTAAATGATCTACCCTTTTTATGTCATGAACAGTAAAAGGTGCAGGAGCATCCAGCAGGCATGTGAAGCTACTTTTAGCTTTGCAGACGTTGACAGGATATAGAATCTACCTGTAATCATTGTATGATTAGATCTACCTATCTAAATGTTCCTTTAGAATTGTCATACGTTATAACAATTAGCTAAAAAACTTTGTAGTCTTGTAAATATTTCTTGCTTATTGTTAAATATTGACTTTTCAGGTAGTTGTTGAATTACAAAAAGTGGATTTAGCTGGTTCACAAACTGATTTAGGTGAGTACTGTATGCTAGAGGTAGGATAAGGTGCTTCAGATTATGAAGTTAGAGGAAGAGTCAGTGATGACTAAAAGTAGTTTAGAAGGCTGAGGAAAGATAAATTCTGAATAGGACATATATCTGACTTTAGATATAGTGGCAGTTATTTGCACTCCTGTCTCATCTGCTAATTCTGTATTGGTAATTGCCACCACAGATGACCACATTTCTTATAATGTTAAAGCAGATTTCCGTGTCCTCAACAGCATTTTTCAAATAATTTGAGATTTTATGTCCTTCTCAGTCCTGTTCTTTCTTGAGTTTTAACCAGATCTGTTATATGCTCCTATTGTTGCCTGTATGTCCGTTTTGATAATTGTCCTTAAGGTTATTTTTGCATAAGCTACTTAATTTAGCATGAGAAAAAAGTTTCCATGAAAAAAGTAAAGAACAAAGTCCATTCAGCCCTTTCTGAGTTATCCTGATGAAGATTACGTTTTTTGTTCTTTGAACAAATTTAGATTTAGGTACTTACCTAACTGGAAAATGCTTTGATTAAAATCTTGATACGTCTTTAAAATACATAAATAAACAAGGAAGTAGTGCTAGCAAACTAGGATTTTCTAATTTGTAAGCTTGTGTGCAATGTCTGGCTCTGTTAATCTGCTAAAGCTGGATATCATGTCAGAGGAGAGGTTCATTTTGACGATATAGTTGTTTACTGACAGAGTTTTACTGTCACCAGCATTCATTTCTTTCCTCTTCAAAAAATACTTTTCTTGGAAGGAATTCAGTTATTTATGCTAGTCTGTACTAACCAGTAACATAGAGAACCCTTACAGAAGTGTTACTACAGTCTCTCATGGCCATAGTTAATTGTCAAAGATCCAAGTCATGTAAATGTACATTTTCACCACTGATAGAACTGGGTTTTATAGTGATATTGCATGATGTTATATGCATATTGTAAAACTAAAACGTGATAGTGCTTCCCTTTCTCTGTTCTTTTGTTTGGTATCTGATAGATTGCAACTCTCCAGATTTGAATTCTGAAGTAAATATTCTATGTGATTGAAGATATTAATGTGATGTAATATATCAAATGCTAGATCTACACTAAACAGTTTAATTATGAAGTACCCTTCTTTATTAGCTTAGGTTTTAATTTGGTGATAATGCTTTTCTTAATGTAGGGTGCTTAAATCTGTTTAAATAATTATTTTATGTAATTTTAGGTTTAGTTCCTGGAGGGAAAGTGAAGTTAGTACATAGTTCTACTATGGAATTGAATAACAGGTAAGAAAATAGGGGCCCTTAGGTTTTACATGTATATCTCCCAAATTTTTTTTCCTATGCCTTATTAAATTACTGTGACATATTTAAGAAAGTTTTCATTAGTTGTTTGGGTTTTTTAATTCTTTCCTAGAGCTATTCATAGATATTTTAGATGAAGACTTTCTTTATGCACTTGCATAGATTTAGGAGACAACTCCCTCTGTCATCTTCTACCTTTATGTTTTCCCTAGCCTCTTCCCAAAGGATGTCCGCCAGAGAATGCCCCAAATGCTGACTATGAAATTTCTGTCTTCTAATCCTAATCATTTCATAGTTGGAACAAACATTGTGAGTAATATAGTAAAATTAATTTAATTGTTATTTTTGGTTTTGGAATCTGCCCCATTTACTTAGAATTTTAGCATTAGAGTGTATATAAATTTGTAATTTTAGACTTACTAAAATCTGTTAGCTGTTAAAATCTGTTAGCTAGTAAAGATGTTTTAAAGTAACAGCTTTGTGAATAATGTAACTTTTTCTTATAATACTGTATGCAAATGTTTTTTTCTCTTGTTTAATTAATTCTGTTTATATTGTTTCTAGGGTCTGGTAGGCCATGGTACAAGACATAATTTAAGAGTTGTTCCAAAGCTTTTCAGACCCCAGGAGAGCGGACTAAGATCAATAAGCATCAATGCACTTGATTTCTCTCCTTTTGGAAAGCCACTGTTTTTGGTATGAAGACATTTTCACAGAATAAAAGTTTTAGCTTTATTTTTTTCATTCCTTACTGATGGAGTCTTTATAATCTGACATATTTAACTAGGTGCGATAGTTGATTTACCTTACTAATTCTGATATGCCATGAACATTGGCAACAAATCTTGGGTTAGGGTTGTTAGAGCTTTGCTTGTGTTAACGGTGGAGCATCTGGCTCACAGAAACAAATGGATGGCAGTCTCACTTCAGCTGGTACATTTAGTTGTTTGTACTGAAATTCAGCACTACTAGCAGGTCTTCTGCTGGGAATGAAGCCTCAGCCTTTTACCATGCTTCTCAGTGATACAATCAGGGGCAGTAAGAAAGAGCTTTTTCTGTTTTCATAGAATAGCTCCTTTTGTACCTGGATCATATCAAACTTGTAAAGGTTATACTAAACAAGACAAAGGTTACAAAATACCTGGAAGCAGTGACTTCTGCCTTTCTTTGATTTAGCTGTTCATTATGAATCAGTTTAATATTGTTACACTCTTTAAACACAGCCTGTCCTACTGAAAGCTAGTCTTGGTTTTACAGATGACATGTGTCACTAAGTAGCCATCTGAATTGGTCTCCAGGCTCTGACCTTGCCCCAATTCAAGCTACTGTCAGGTTGCACTTGATCACAGGATTAATGAAGTTGACAATTTGAGAACTTTTATTAAATTAGGAAATTGGTTCTTCATCCCAGGATTAGAGATTTAGATTACTTTAGTGTGCTCAGGACAGAGTTACTCCTTTGGAACTAGAATTGACATTGAAGTTTTAAATCTGGGTAATCCATAGTGTGATATGAGAGATATGTGCCACTAGTCAGATAACTGGTTTTATTTATATGCCTAATATTCTCAAGAATTTAACTGCAATTTTTGTCCTGCTTAGTTTGTTTTGTTTCCAGGAATTACTTTCTTTTTGACTTATGATATAGGTTGGCTGTTCAGATGGAAGTATTAGGTTACACCAAATGACTTCAGAGTATCCCCTCATGCAGTGGAATGACAGCACAAATGGCCTGCCAATTATTGCCCTGCAGTGGGCTTTAACAAGACCTGCTGTGTTTTTTGTCCTGGATGCATCATCTAATATTTACATTTGGGATCTTCTGGAAAATGATTTGCTGCCTGTGGCAAAGGAGGCTGTTCCATCGGAGAAGTAAGTATATTTGCTTGACATGAAATCTTTGTTAGAATTTGTTTTTCTAACTGCATTTTTTTAAATTGTTGGAGGTGTGGAAAGAGACTATAATGGGCTAAATATTAGTTTATCCTGACTATTCTATACAGCTTGACAAAGGGGAAATAGTGTTAGTATAAATTAAAATCATGTCATCAGTTGGGACAGGCTTCTATACATGGAGCAATTCCTGTTTATATAAAGAGAAAAATTTTGTTCCTATTAAAATCACTGAACTGCTTAAGTTCAAAGATGGCTTTGGTGGATGATGGTCAAACCCTAAAGTACAAGATATGTTGGACAAGATTTTAAAATGCCATATATAGTATGGTTACCAATATAAAGAAATACATTGTGTTTGTTATCACAGAGTAAATAATGGTTTTCGGTAGTCTGTAGTCACCAAGACTCTTCCTTTAGTCAGTGCAGAGATCTGTGTATACTGTAGACTGCAGAAAAGGAGTTTTCATTTAGCCTTCCTGTATTATTTTCTTGAGGATTCTCTTTTCTCCCTGGTGGGAGCCCTACTTAGGAGGCTGTCTTCCCTAGGCTTAAGTTAGTCTTGGTGTATACAAAAAATTTTCCTTCTACCATTGTGAACTATAGCACAGTGCTTCTAGTTTCGGGAGGAATTAATATAATTTTAGAAGTCGTTATGCTGTACTGCAAAATACCATAAAGCATAGTTCATTTTTACAGGTTGAAATAATTTTAAAGTTATGATTAGAAGTTGATGGAATCTGTGAACAGGCGAAGAATTGCCTGTTAATTTTGCATTAAATGATTGCAACTGGAGAAAAGCTAAAGAACATGTTGGGCCTTGGAACAGCAAGGAATATTGGAGAGTGATGAGCAGAAAAAAAGTAATCATGTAGTTAACTACAACTAATCTCCTAAAAACACATTTGAAGACACCAATTTGTATTCAATTTGTCTCAATTAAAAAGCACTCCCCTGTTCTTTTAATTTCAGTGTTGCAACTATGGCTGTACTGGGAGAACCAGAAAAAACAAATGGACTGTTAGGAATTGCACTGGCCAAAGAAGCTGGACAGATAGATATCCAGTATGTAAAGAAGAAGTGGGCGTTACCTCAGCCTGAGGAATCTGAAAAACTACATTTTCTTTTATTGCAGTCTGTTTAGAAACAGTGCACCTGTCTGGGCATACACATTATTGCAAAATATTTAGATAAATTTTGTCTTCAAAAGATTTGTAACCTAATTTTGTATTTGTATATAGTGTGTATATATTTTAAAGAATATCAATGCAACAGTTTGGCTGAGCTGATAATATTTTATCACAAAAATTACAGAAAAAAATGTAGCATTATTGTACTCCAAAGACTATGAACTGTATTTCATTACTGAAAGTACTCTAGATGTTATATTTTCAGCATTTTAAAGAAAAATGTTTCCTATACTTTACGCTGCTGTTTCTCATTATTTCACTCTGAAGTAAATGACAGCAATCCTTTGTCTGGCCAGCATCAAGCAGCCAGAATGTATGGAGATTTCTACCTCTGGGCCTTTTACATGCTAAGACTTGGTAAAACTCTTACATCAACCAAACCCCATTATGCAAACATACCAGAATGCAATTGACATCACGTGATACCTTCTGATTTTGTCCCAGAAACTTTGCAAAAAGCAATACGTGACTAACTTGAGCTGTCCTGATACGTACAGGACCTGTTTGGATCAAATTATGTAAACAATATGCTTGTGAGATTTACTGCAGTTCTAAATCCTTTGGGATTTCTCATGTAAAACAGAGAATGCTGACCTGTCTAATCCTTCAAATAATTCTCAAAGCTCCTGTAATCAGGAAGAGGATAGATGTCTATGCTATTCTGATTTTTTTGTATAATATTGGTAACATTTGGACCAAGACAACGTACTGAAAATGTCTTTTGTAGCCTAACAAGTTCTGGTTTAAAGATCATGAAGGAAACCACGATTGATAGAGTATGGATTTGGGGAAGAACGGACAATTGGAAGACTATGCGTATAGAATTTCATGAACTTTATATATGATAGATACCCTCTCCTTCTAAAAATAGACTGAAATAATTTGTAAATTCTAATTAATTAATTGCAAACATTTTTCCGTGTAAAATACTTAAATTGAGCAAACTCGAAGTGGCCACATGATGGTGCCAAGTCACAGCAGTAAAAAATGAGTGCCTCTAAGCACATACAGCACATGGGGAATGAAGCTGTTGTAGTCCATTGCACCCTCCCCTTTCCTCAAAAGCAGCGCCTGAAATTCACAGACGATGGGCTGTCTGAGAAATGCTTATTTCGGAGACCATTTTTGTTATCCTAGTCCCTTGGTCAGCTACAGATTGTTTTTGTTTATGTGTATAAACACAAACTACTCATCTTCATCGTTGGGTTCATACTGTAGTAATATATACAAGTTAAATCAGAGTAGCCTTAGTAATCCAGATAAAGAAGAAAGGGCAGGTACTTTGCGCAGTAAGGTAGCAGAGCATCGCTACTGAGACCCATAGTAAAAACCAAACCCAAATGTTTCCCTCTGAGACACTGCCTCCCCCCAGTTTAAAAGCAAAATTAGGCTTTGAAATTACAGTCGTCTTTTGAAAAAACTCCTTTTCTTGTTATAATTTTATTGCTTTCAGGACTTAGCCATCCTGAATTTCCATATTGCACCTACTTCTGTACGAGGAGACTGTCATCAATGGGCTGGGTTTTTTCCTGCATGGTGGCATGTGCAGCGGGGGTGGGTTTTTTCCAGTATGCAAAAAGGGAGAAACTAGTGCCAACCTTCACCCAGGAGTACCTGCTGCTACTTCTAAGCTGCTCCTGGTAGGTACACTTGAATTCAGAGATCCAAATATTTTAGGTGTTAAGCTTGGTACTGCCTGGAGGGCTGAGTGTCAGTCCGTTCCTGCACTGGACCTATGTTTTATGCTTAAAAGATGAGTTTTCTCTCTTGAACTGCGAACTAATGTAATGATATAAGTGTACCCCGGGCTGACAGATGCTGTTAGGAGAATGGGAAGAAAAAGTGTTTAGAAGTTGCTGCTGTTTCATGTGTTCTTTCACTGGGTCAGTGCAGATCAGTGAGTCTCCGTGTCATCTTAGCAGATGGATGTATTGATATTTGAGCACATATATGATCAGAAAAGTGGGCGATGTTGGTAGGCTGCAATACAAGGAAAGCATTCGATGCATAAGGGCTTACAAAGTAGTTTCAAGCAAAATGTTTAATTTTCCATCAGCAACTGCTAGCGATTGTCAAGATAGTTTTGCTAACACGAGGTACTCAATTTTACACATTTCGTCAGAAAGCAACAACATGACTTATTACAAATGATATCCTGCATGTGAAAGAAAAACTTCATGCTTATTCCAAAGTATTTTCATATCCATATCGCTTTTACCAGTAACTCTGACATGTGTGCATATGCACACACCGTTTTTTAATGATCTTTATCTAGGACGTAAATACTGCTATCATAAAACAGTTCAATTAGGCCAAATAAATAGCTTTTTCCCACCTGTGGCAAATTTTGCAATATGTATTCTTAACAGCATGAACTGTAGTTCAAATTAACTAACCCATATAATAGAGAATTGCAATTCAGATGATATACAAGTTAAATCACTATCCACACATATTAATAACTTCTATGAAATATAACCTGTTGGCTCGTAAGCCAACAAATCCTGGCAGCAAGGCTGAAAAATTTTGAATATGCAAAATGCCAGAAAGTTTTGGATCAACTTCTGTTTTATTTTCCACGTTATGAATGTGCTTTGAAAGCCTTTTCCATTTAGAACATAAATATTAATATTGTTTTCATTGGATTTTGTCATCTCACAGATGGGAAAATGAAGTTTTCAGTAGCTGAATAATAAGTTAACTGAGGAACAGAATTCTTGAATCAGATGGCTGATTTCTTACAACTGTTTAGAAATGTTTTTATTAACCTGTCAGCCTATATTTGCAATAGAGCTTGGAAGAACAGGAATCGTGTGATTCTTCTTTTGTACCAGAACATTTCTTCCTAATTGTATGGAAGGTGACCATCCTACCCAATGCAGTTTTGCCTTAATTAATCATAGCTGTCATTTAGAAGACGTGTTGAAGGATACAGGAACATTGTAGCTTCCATACCCATGAGGGAATATTTTACAAACTGGAATATTTTTAGCAGAGCACAGTTAAAACATAAAAAATAATTCGTTTTTGAAGGCAGATGGCTTTTTCCTGTTGGAGTTGGAAAGTCCATCTAGGTTTATTCTAGGTGTAGAAATTTGCTGGGCTAAAGGAAATGCTAACGTGTCATTGAAAGACACGCAGTTGGAATAGGCCTGTCTCTAAACATCACTTTGGAAGTAAGCAGAACTGGGCTACCAGCTGCATGTGAGGTCGCATGCAAACTGGGAAGAGTTACTGAGATACTGGGACAGGAAAATGGCTAACAAGCCAGATTTTCATTGTGAGCTTAATTTCCAGTCAGGCTTATCAGGAGTCTACAGACAGAAGTGTTTCTAAGCTTCCTTGGCTGTGAGAAGGAAGACAGCAATTCCATTTGCAGCTCCCAGCTAACTTCTTCAGTAGCAGTTCCTGAGGTTTCAGAAAATAAATTAATAGAAAACCTTTTACGTTAACTCTTGATGTGGGCCTCTTCTTGAATTACTCAAACTGCTATAGGAGGACCCGTGTCTTGACATTCCAGCATAGGGACTGGTGATTCAGGTGCTGCTCTGTGAAAACTGAGTAGCACGAGGAATTACTTCTCTTTTTAAATGCTACATGAAACATCCCACTGGAACTGGAAGTACAGGTTGTACTTCAGACTATTTCTTCACTCAAGAGGCTGCCAGCATGACTGCAGGGTTTTCCTGCTCACCTCTCACGTGCTCATCATTGACCTGAGAGGCAGAGAAGTGGGCTGCTCGCTCTTGGAGGCTGGACATTGTTCAGGCTGTTTTGAAACAGAGTAAGGAGGACACCTGCTTGCTGCCAAGGGGAAATACTCCTCACCCAAGCCTTCTGGTTACCAACCATGTTCTCTTTATGAAAGGAAAGAAAAATACATTGTTGGTGTAATTCACAGCATTTGCCATTCTTTAAGCTGTTAAAACAAACGTCCACTTGACAAGGTAATGGTTACATCCCATGGGATTTTAGAGGTGGAAATAGAGTGACAACAAACCAAGTCAAGCAAAGCAATCTTAACAATTATCAAAGTTACTCTTCTGATTATGGTGTGCAAATGCTTAGTGTGAAGGGGGAAGTGTTTACATATACTCTTAGTGGTAAAACCAATACTGTTTATTTAGATCAGCCATGCCCAACATTAACTACTTGTAAAGAAGTCAGCAATTATGCCCATCCCTGTTGACTGTGGCTGGGAGGAAGGAGATGCTTCCATCCCTCCTCGCGGTGTTTTCCACAGCCTTTCCTTACAACCTACAACCGCAGTGATTCATTCAGCCTTTCCTCCTGATCTTCTGCAGCCACTGGTCCCCAGCCCATTATACTGGGGATGAAAAGATTCCCCTTAATCAGCTTCCCTGAGGTCCTGAACAGTTTAAAGTGTTTTGGTAGCTGACATGGGAAGCTGGAGATTTTTGCCTTCCCAGCAGATACTGCAGCAGCAATGCCGACTTTCCCTGTGTCTCACAGTGTGCAATAGTAGCCCAGTCCATAATGAGATCATTTCTTTATACCTCATGGACCAAACTGAAGCCAACCAAAATCAACAGAAACATTTCAATATGTGTCTTTCTCCTACAGAGGCTGTGAAAAGTAACAGTAAATATCTTGCTGCAGGTAGTATTTTATTTTCCCTGTATTTATATACATGCATTTAAAGGCACAAAGTCTCCATGCTGTCCCCGCCTCCCCCCCAACACACACTTTTTTTCTCACTTTGGTTTCACAAACTACATGGTTTCATCTTGGATGGTCAACATTAATACTGGTTGGATGCCAAAAGCTGCCACTTGAGAGAGGTAAAATCACTCAAACTGTTTTCAATTGTTCAAGGTGCTTTAGGTGGGAAAAATTCTTTAAATAAGTGTGCAAGCAAGTAATTTGTGAGTCCAGTAAAACACTCAGACTGAACTGAATGGCACACGATGTGGGGAATTCAGGTGTGTGTGAGATTGATTTCCAGCTGTGGACAGCTGCAGACCTCGCCACCCTGCCTCCTTACTGAGGTGCCAGCTCTGCATTCAGGAGATCCTTCTAGGTGCAATGGTGGTTGATGCTAAACACTGAAAACTACCACAGACCTGTGTTGTTCGGATACTTTGGTGAGTAGGAAGCATGAGGATGCCTAGTGGTCTGTGAGATCTAGAATCAATTTCCATCCCTCTTAAAACTTCCCATGTTATGGGGAGCACTGGCTCTCCATGGCCAGGCAGGGAAGAGTAGATCCACCACTGCCCTTGTCTGGCTGCTGTTTGGTGTGACCTCGGCGTGCCTGGGCATTTGCAGCAAGACAAGGCCAGCTCAGGGCATCCTGCTTTTGGGACAAGAAGGGAACATGTAGAATACAGTTCAATTGTGCCTCTTTGTCCTCTGTAAGGATGCTAGTTCAGACATTCCAGGAGCTGTGTTGCATACATGGTTTCCATTTGGAATCAGAAACACACTTTCTTCACATGGTTTATCACTTTCCGTGGCTTAGTGTCATGTGGTCCTGAGTTAAACTGAACTTAGACTGGCATGAGGGCATCAGACAGATTTATGGAGGTAGTCTAGGGTCTGATTTCTCGGCAGTATAGATGGGCATGGTTTTGAGCGCAAGGAAATCTGTGCTTTTTTTCTTCATATTGGTTATTGACATAGTGTCAAACACATACTCAAATAAAAGCACCAACACTTGTACATAGGTAAAAAAAATCTGAATTTTTCATGGATGTAGTTAAACTTTTTAACACTGTGCCATTAACCTGATGGAATTTCAGCTCAAAATACTTTATAACCTATTAGAAATTGAAGTGGCTTAAGCCACTGTTTTCCAGTTTTACATGGGTGCAACCCACTCGAAAACAGCCATGATACCCTAGTAAAATCAGGAGTAATGTTGTAATAGCCTGTGCTGCCCATTGCCATTTATAACATGATAATTTTTTGCCTTTACTTCTATTGGATTAATTAGATTTTGTAATATATTTGTTTTCCTTTTCTCCCAAATGTCAAGTGGCGTTTGCTTTTAGGAGTCTGAAATAGAACAGCTTCATTAGAAACTAATCCCACACACGGGTTTGACTATCTGCTGCTGAATAGGTTTAATACAGTGATCAAAAAGCCATTAGAATACATTATTAGTCTTTTTAGTAAATCCTTGATATGGCTACAGTGTACTTTTAAGAGGTCTTTCCTCTTAGCCGAAACTTCTGTTTCACCAGCTGATAGCTGCAGCTATTCCTCCTTTATGTTGTCTGTCTTGTGACCAGGCAAGACCATTCAAATCATATAGACCACAGTTGTTGCACGTCACAGATTTCCTAACATGCCTCTAACTCAAACTGAAATGTTTTTTCTTTCTGTTATAGAAAAAACCCATAACACAGCACTTGGTCAGGCACGTATTTTAAAAGCCCTTTTTTAATCCGCTTGGGTGATCTTGGAGATGGAAGAATGCAAAGCTGGGTAAAACAGAGGTGTTTAGAGACATGGAGGAACTCTTCCAATGGCTTAGTGAAAGGATAGTCAATAAATAGGTATTTGCTATGATTTTTAAATAGCAGTGTCAAACAGTGAACCCGTACAATGAGTTACCAAAAGATCTGACTTACCATGCCTGCACTCAAGCACTGTGTCTTTCAAATGCCATATCTGAAGGGAAAAGAATTAAGGGGAAAATTTAATAAACCTTCCTCATCTGGAATAATTTTTGACAATGATTTGGGAGTCAAATTTTATTGTATTGTTGAAGCAAGTGAGCAAGAAATGAGTCTTTGTCTCACAAAGCTTATATGATATAGATGGAAAATATTTTATCTTTTTATTGCTGCATTTATTTGCGATGGTAAGACGATGCTCTTAATGCCCATGTAGCTGAGCATTGCCACGGATAGGCTGTTTAATACCACAACAGTAGGGTAAGGACAAAAATAGATTTGAAACTGCCCTTCTAACCTTTATTTAGAAGATGAATGAGTACATGGGTTTGCATGGCAAGGGTTTGATAGTTGGGGGGACTACAGGGGTGTCTTTTGCAAGAAGCTGCTAGAAGCTTCCTCCTGTGTCTGACATAGCCAATGCCAGCCAGCTCCAAGATGGGCCCACCACTGGCCGATACCAAGCTCTTCAACCACAGTGGTAGTGCCTCTGGGATAGCTTATGTAAGAAGGGAGAGTAAAGTTGCTATGCAAAAGCAGTTACAGCCAGAGAGAGGAGCGAGAAGATGTGAGAGGAACAGCTCTGCAGACACCATGGTCAGTGAAGAAGGATGGGCACGCGGCGCTCCAGGCATGGAAGCAGATTCTCCTGCAGCTCCTGCAAAAGACCATGGTGAAGCAGGCTGTTCCCCATGCAGCCCATGGAGGGTGGTGGTGGCGCAGCATCCCACCTGCAGCCCATGGAGGACCCCACGATGGAGCAGGTGGATGCCCTGAAGGAGGCTGAGGAGGAAGGTGGCAGGTGGATGCCCCTGAGGAGGAAGGAATGGCTGAGGCAATGTGTGATGAACTCACCCCACCCCTGTTGGTCAACCCACCACACTGAAGTTACTTCAGATATTCAACTATTTTTCACATTGTAAGGCAGTGTCAAAAGGCCTCACTTAAAAATTAATTAATCCAAAATTATAACATTCACATTCAGTATAATGAAATCCTTTCACTCTGTTTTTTGGGGTTGGAATGCAGGACATCATAGATTGCAGGAAGACAGTGTAATACTCTAGATTCCCTTGCTTCCTTTAGGCTTTTAGTTTACTTGCTCAATACTTTGTATTTTGGCAGTTTGGCAAGGGCAATCCATTAAGCAAATTCATTACTAATTGTGTCATGGCTGCATGGGGTCCATGCTGTACAGATACAACTGAGAACTACCTATCCACAAACTTCAAAGACAGTAAGAGCAGTTCACATTTGTTTAAGCTCCAATTTGCATTCTTGTCATATTTTACAAAGATAAGGACTTCACAACATGCTATGTTTGGTATCTTTGCCTCCATGTCTTTAAAAGACCAAAAAACTTCACTTCTTTTGAGACTTTACTGATCCCTGAAGCTGAAGGTCTCTTTAAAAAAAATCTATCCATACTGAAAGCAGCCATATTCAGACAACAGGTTGATTTTATCCCACCCACATGGGCCATTAGCAAGTACTGAAGAAAGAAACACAGAATAATACAGGAAGCATGAAATGATACTTTTCTTCCAAGTATGGTATGTCTTCCAAACTCCTGGCAATGTGTGGCATAGGAATTTTCTGACTCAGATGGTAGCAGATCACAGTGTCTTAAGAGAAAGAGAGGCATTTTTTCCCATCAATTCATCCAATAGCTTTGAAAGCCTATTTTTATTCTGACCTCCAAAAATTTTGTGACCATGTATTCCACTGAATAATTACACTGTGTAAATAAATACTTGTGTCTTCAGCTTACTGGCTGATCAGTTCATTAACTGTGTCCTAGATCTTATTATTTCCCATGCCATCTATATTAATGACTCCTCATAGAGAAACTCTTGCAAATATATGTTGTCTCGCTTTCAGCTGTAAAGATGTTTTCTGTAATAGTCACACCTGGTAATACCAGTAAATTGCATCAGACCCACCTCCAAGGACACTTGTTGAGATAAAGTTGCATGTTGAAATTACCCTCAAGCAGAGCCCGGGAGCTTCAGCCCTTGCACAATGTAGATGTAGCTTATTTGACTCCAATAAAAGTCAGTAATGGAATACATCATTACTCTTAAAGTGATCACTTTTAAAAATAAGGAATACATATGTTGGCATAGAATAAAGCTAATGATATGGTAGGCCAATCAGTTTGATCCTTCTGAGAAATGAGAAAAAGAGCTTTCATTTAGAGATTGGGAACCATAATATCATAGAATCATAGAATGGCTTGGGTTGGAAGGCACCTCAAAGTCCATCTAGTCCCAATCCCCTGCCATGAGCAGGGACGCCCTCCACTAGCCCAGGTTGCCCAAAGCCCCATCCAACCTGGCCTTGAACAAAGCAGAACAGAAAAGGAAGGAATGTTGCACTGGGGCAGAAGTGACCACTGGAGCAAGTGGAGGGGGTTACCATCCTTAGACAAAGAACCTGGTGAATAATAAATACCCTGTGATCCAGTAGAAACTTTGAGCTTGTGAACTCATAAGTTACAGGATGCAAGTCTGCACACACCTCAGGGACAGACAAACTCCAAGTTCTTGTGACTCCTAATGGCCCTCTGGCACAACTGTACATGTATCCAATAAGCCTCATCTATGAAAGGGCAGATGATCTTTTGTCTTAGGTGCTGACAGCTTGACTGACTGTTAGAAAGATTTATCATTTTGACAACAGCGAGTGTGCACATCCTTTCAGTGTTCTGGGTTTCAGTGTGCCCAGAGAGATGTTCCATTTCAAAGTGCAAATATAAAATCAAGCAGGTATCCAAGACTGAGCTAGCTATAGGAGGTACCCAGGGGCATGAGTCTTCTGCACAAGGCAGTGGAAAAGCTGTGATTATTTAGAAGGGAAGGGATTATCTTTGACTTTATAGAAGATAGCAATTCTTTTCTTAATCCTGCCTCGATAGGCATCTTGTTAATGTAAATAATACTTGTTTCACCCATAATATTACCATTTTGAATCTTTTGGGGTGGAAACTAGACTACCAGAATGAGTCAAGGTGTAACACATTAGCAGCTGACAGCTCTTGGGTTAAACGGGCTCTTAAACCAGTTTGCAGGAAATTGTAGGAAAGAACCACAATGTGTTTATCAAGCAGGGTTGATCAGGATTGATTGCTATTGAAGTCAGAAGGTCACAGAGAACAGTGACATAGTTCAATTCCTAGAAAGAACCAAAAATAAAGTCTTCATTTTTAAAACATATTTTCAAATACATCAGTAAAATACTGTAATGAGAAAGGAATATGGGAATTAATAATCAATGGAAGTTTTAAATATAAGAGCTAATTACGTAATAGAAACATAGATATTTCTCTGTATCTAAACTGTAGGCACATGATATGTAGATTTAGGTAGCATAAGGATCTAATTTAGATTACAAAGGTGGTTTGCAAACACACAGTACCAGCTGTCTGGCCATTACCTCCTCTGGAAGCCAAGCTTTCCCTTAGCCAGGGAACCTCAGTCCTGAGACAGGGACAGGCACTACTGGTGCCTCTGCCAGGCGAGAGGTGTCACTTATGCACAGCAGTAAAACAAGCGAGATGTAGGATTCAGCATTCTCTTAGGTTCCTGGAATGTCCCAAGATAATGGACTTCAGCGTGATGTATTTCAAAGATGGAGAAAAATGTTCCTCCAAGACATTTCTTGAAGCTTTTTGTGGCACAGTATGATTGACATGATTCAAATGAAATGAAATGAAGAGAGGCTGAGGCAATATTAGTTGCTGTCAATCTCATAAATGTCTTCATCTATGTCAACGCGGATCTGAAATCTACTCTCCCCGACCCATCATCAGATGACTAGTGGTTTCTTCATAACAATGTAATTTACTTCCAGATCTCAAAGAACAGAAGCAAGACACCAGCTCCAGATAAATAAGTCACAGAAAGCTGCTGAAACTGAAGTTTCTGAAACATTGTGTTAGTAGTTTCTCTGCAAAAATGAAAAAAATTACAGAAAAAATATGTAATATTGCAGCATTGAGCAATTAGCACTGCCTTAGAAGGCAACTGCTCTCTGCTCTGCCTGTGCCAGCTTGTGCTGAAGCTGATACCATCCACACGGGCACACTGCAGGTATATATAGCAAATAGGCCATAGGGCATCTAAAAGGCTGGCAGTTGACATAAGGAAAATCTACAATGTCAGGCTTCTGCAGCTCTGGCTGTCGATATTAGAGGCATTTGCAATGTTTCTATAACTTGCATCATTCAGCAGCTGAGTGAGATTTAGAACATGCTCTCCCAAGGGATCTCAACATCTGATCTCCGGGAACAGTTGTGAAAAGTTTCTAGTAGAAGTGACATGATTTGAGTGAAGTGACACAGTGAGGAAAAATTAGCAGATATGACTTTCTTTGTGTGAATGTTGATTTAAATTCTTAATTTCTTCACCAGCATCACTAGTCTGACAGAGGAAGAAGCAGGGAATAAGCCAATGCTGTGTGTTCATGCTGCATATTCCTTCCTCTCACATCAGTTGTTCCTGTATCTTGCCCATATGCTCTTAACTGATTGAACAAGAACCCACAAATGATTAATTGATGAAGCATTCCAAATTTCTGATTTGTTCCTTTGTAGAACCAATGCTGGCCAACCAGATCCTGCAGAGGAGAAATCAAAATATAATTAAAAAACCAAATCTTGCTCTTGAATAACTTACAATATCAAGCCAAGAGATCAAACAATTTACTTAAAACACTGTTGAAGGCTTCAACATCTTGTGATGCATGATCACACCATCTCCAAACATTTGTATTTACTAGAGTAAAAGGGGAAATAATCAACCTACAACTAAAGTGCCTAGTAATTGCCTTCAGAGCAACAAATGTACAAGTTGCAATAGCTGGGACATTTAGAGATATTGGATCAGCCAAAAAAAAAAAAATCATTCACCAAACAACTACAAGTACTCACAGTTCTTAAAGTGGATTTGTTTTTATATTTTTCATAGTGTCTATTTATTGTCACTTTGTAATGAGGAATCTGACTGCTCACACAGCCCAGATGAATCATTGCTGGTTTGCCTGTGCCTAATGTGTGCTAAGGGTAACATTAAAAAAAGGTCATAAATTACACACATCCCCCAACCCCCCCTCCCCGCCCCAGTCACAGTGTGAAACAGTCCCCAAGGGACCTACATGCCCCAACAAGTATCTTGTGAGTCCTTAGGGCCAAGAAGACTTGAGGAGTCTCCTTATGGATATATAGCAGTCAGTACTACCAGTGCCCTGAGCTCCAGGGAAGCCTTGAGCAGTTACCATGTGCTTTAACAATCCTGTGCCTTAATGACCCTCTGATTTCAAGGCAGGTGTGGTAACTTCACTTGAGATCTGAAGAGGTTTTCTGCTCCTTTGATTCAAGCTCTCCACTACTTCCCCACAACCTCATTCCTTTCCGTTTAGGTATATGCAAACTATCAAAGAAGTTTTTGGGTACAAAAGTCCATGTTTGGTAAATTATTTTTGGTTATTCTATTGAAATTAATCCAGAATCTAATCTACTATACCAGTAATGTAAGATATGATGGGACCAGTGCTTAAGCATTTGATTTTTGATCAGCTTGTAGTTCAGAGCCTCATGCTAAATTCTGGTAGAAGCTTTCTTTATAAAACCATTATTTCTTTGTGCGTGTTAAAAAAATTCCAAGTTATCTGTAACTCTGTTGGAGACAATTGGTTTCTGTCATCTTGCAAAATTAAGGTCTTTCTGGGACCTTAGCTCTCACTGATACCCAAATCATGGTTGTTTACTTCCTATCAGAAAATCATACCATCACTTGATTTAACGTGTTTCTGAATTTTTGGTTAACAAGCATCTTCACTCATTATTTTGTCTGTCATATCCATTGCATAGCATGTACCAACAAACCAGGTTATTGGGCAAAATCCATCAGCAAGTTTGATCATAGAATCATAGAATCGTAGGGGTTGGAAGGGACCTCAAGAGATCATCGGGTCCAATGCCTGAGTTAAAGAAAACTATGGCTTATAAAGCTCTGCTACTCTAAAAGCATTATCAGCTGCTGAAACCACTTCAAAGTAATTTTCTATTCCAAGTTAGAATGTATCTTTGCACCATAATCAAGTAATTTAATTTACTGCCATAGTTATTATTTATGGGGTATCATTCGTATATTATAAGCAGCCTGCTGCAAACTACATTTGTAACATTGATAGGTGCATTAACATACATAATTTAAATCAATACACTTTAAAAGCTTGAACATCCATAATGGTTTACTTAACAATCTCTGTGATGCCTTCAAACTGTGGTCAAAAGCACAGTGATTGTCCCGCAGGCTATTTGCTTTATAGCACGTATATCAATTTGCAATAGTAGCTGTAACATCACTTACCACTTTGTTAAAAAGGTTTTTAACAGAGAATAAAATCATCAACAAAAGAAAGGAAAGACAGGGAAAGTAGTTTTTGCAGGTTGCTTGAAGGATAGGCAGATATATCCAATTGTAGAAAGTTGCTTACAGAGAGTTTTGAAGTGTAGTGAAATGTGTCTTGACATACGCAGAGACTAAACAGGCTGTAGCGCTGGGTGAGTCACAAAAGCATCGTAGATTTACTAGCATTTGTTTTCCATTTACATGTAGTTTTGAGCATCATGTGAATGAAAGTCCTTGTATGTTTTCAACCCCTAACTGCAGTGACTGTTGCACAGAGCTGCTGGAATCTAATTTACTGCGTTTAATGCTTAAACACCATTGAAACAGCTGCCTTAAAAACACTTTGTAGAGAACAGCACAGTCATCCCTGCTGATCGAATCCAGTTTTCCACCATGAACATCCAGTTGTGAGCCTGTGAAAATCATTCAGTAGAGGTGTTGGAGCTATACTGTTGTGCTGCTGCAATGATCTGCACCAGAGGTGTGAGTACTGCACCTGTGGAAAACACCCATAAAATGCTTACAAATAAGTAGAAAATAAAATAGAATAAAAGAATAAAATTCTACCAGTCTCTTTTCCTCCAGTTCTGCCTGAATGGCAGGGAGAAGACAAGGGGAAAGGCACTGATGGATCAGAACATGTTATTGTTGGTTGCATTGTAAGGACACGGACGCCAAGATGGGCTGGAGGCTGGGCTTGGCAGGATTCAGCTGCTCCATCTAGTGCCTCAGCATATCATTATGGGCTGGTATCTGTTATCATCTCAATTGGACAGCAATTTTCTTTGTTCACACTGATAGTTGTGCCTACGTTTTTGGCTTCCTCCCACCTTTTTCCCCACCCAGCCACCTCCTTGCACCAGCACATTGTGTACCTACATCCTACCAGCCAGGCTGGCCCCAAACCTATCAGTCGTCTTTCCACAGCATCCTCCAAGCACCCTCACCACCAATCTGTCTAAAGGGGCCAACAGCCCTCTAAGATATGGTCTGTCCTTCCATACAGCTACCGTGACAATAATCAACCTCTTGCTATTTTGGACCTTGGTTATTTCAGTGCCTGTTAGTTTGATCTCAATAAAAATAAATAAATTAATAAATCAAGTTGTCCAAAAAAGAGGTACAAGTGTTCCTGATGCTCTCAGCCTTCTGTTGAATTCCATACAGACAACTGGTAGTTTTTAATACCCAGCTGATGCAACACGATTTCTCACTATGAATCACCAGCAAACCCAGAATTTTATAAATGCCCAATGCCAATGCCCAATATTTTTTCAAGATTTTCAGTTTTCTGCCACTTTCTCATCTCCAAACACAGTCTATCACATTCTCAGCACTGACAGAATGTAGCTAATAATACATGCCAGCCATGGAGACACTAGCAAATGCTACAGATCTATAACACAACACCCTTTACTTCAGTAAGAAGAGGGTGGTGGATGCTCACATCTGCCTGAAATTAGGTGATAAAATACATTTTTAAAAAGCCCCTCCTTCTGGCAGAGACAGTGTTTGCAAAACATTGAGATCTCCAGCATTTTATTAGAGCTCTGTTTAAAAGCATTGGCCATGAAGACTTATGCTGAAAGTTCTGAGAAAAAGCTTAAGAATAATTGTACCATAAATGACAGCACTGTTACAGTGTCTGATACATTCAGTTGGCAGTAGTTAGAAAAATAATGAAGATAAGGATTGTGCTCTTCACCAAAGTGACATTTGTTATTCTTGAAATACACAGTGATGATAGAAGGATGAATGACAGGGTGCAATACTTGTGTTACTGGCTGGTGTGGAAAGCAGGCTGGTTGGAGAAGGAACTGGGAGCTCTTAGCTGTGCAAAGCACACACAGTGTTTCATTCCTCTGAATTTTAGCTGTGACACTGATTTACTTCACAGTGAATTAGGAAGAGAGAGACAGAGGCAGTCCTGCAAGAAGTTAGGAGATAAAAGATTTGGAATCTGAGTCTCACCCTCATCCTACCTCGGGTTTGATAGCACGTAGTCTCTGATGACCTTTTAGGCCCCTAAGTACCTTTTCTCTTTGCCCTGCAGTTACAAGGATCTAACTTACAGAAACCCACAGAAGCTCAGAAGCACCCAGCTCTGGAGCAAGAGTAACATCCCACCACACATCTGTGGATTTAGCTATGCCTCGTGCCTGAAACTTTAGCTATGGGCTGACAATGGTGGTAGCCTTTTGCATTGGGCCATTGAACAAAGCTTGAACATGACTTCTGTTTCAAGTTCACAACATACTCACGTTCATTTTCTCCTAACTAATGCCCAGCAGCACTGAGTGAAGGCTGGCATGGGCTGCTGCTCTGCAATGGGAAAGCTCCTGCTGTGGTACTTTGAGTAGAAAGGCAAGAGTAAGCAATAGGTAACTCATGCAGAAGACTGGCTGTTGCCAGCCCAGTCTTACAACCTCAGGAGATACATACATTATAGTTATCACATAGATATCATCAGGATTAAGGGCTAGTTCTATAAAAGACTGCAAGTAAAAAAGTCCTGCCTAACACAAGTGAATTTGCCTGTGTTTGCATCATTTCCATTTACAAAAATGCTAATAAAAGATCAAAAGCATTGGGATAGCTGTAAAAATGTAATGAAGTGCCACAGTCTGGAAGCTTGTTGGTCCTGCACATCTTACTGACTTTTTTCCTCTCGATGTGCACAGAAGTACCCACTGGTATTACACTACCCACCTGGGCAGCCTTGGATGATGGACCATGCTAGCTTTGCCTGAACAGCTGTTCTGCAGGAAAGGATGCGAGGCTTTGTGGGGTAGTACCCCTTCTGAGGAGTGTGTGGAAATACCTTTTGTACCAGCTACTTCCCATTCCCTTGTTCTTTCTTCTGTATCCCTGAAGGATGTTCAGGGACAAGAGACAGTCCTAGGCATGTTCATCCCATTTTCATTGACCAGGTTTATTTGGGCAAGGAGAGCAGCCAAACTGAGGGACTCACTTCAGCTTTCTGTCCATGAGAGAGGGAAAACGCCATAATCAAAGAGCAAATGCGTAGTTTTTATGAGGACACGGACACTTATTGCTGATAGGACCAGTCAAAGAAAGTTGAAGATCATTTTTCCAGTAAAAAAGCACAAGGAACAAGTTCAATGTGGAGTAACATTAAACTTTACAGGAAAACCTGAGTCCTTACACGTACTAAAGAAATTAAATCAAAACTGGCACACGGTTGTGTACTTGGATCCAATTAATTTCTTGTGATATCAAGAATAAAGAAAGCCCAATTAACAATCCTTCTTAAAAAGAATTTGTGCTTGTATGTCCCAGCTTTTAAGATTCCTGGAAGATGAATTTCAAAAAGACACACGGGGAAAGCTGGAGTTGTGGGGAAAGTGTGTACTGTGGTGTGTAAGTGTATCCCTGGGGCTGGAGGGCAGCTTCTCAGACTCAGCTATTGCAAAGGTCTAAGAGACAGGGTCTATGCCCAGAGAGTGCTTGGAAAGGAAGGGAAGGAGGATGGATGGATGGATGTACAGATGGAAAGGAGAAAGGGAAGCAGCTCAGAGTGAGCTGAATAGCACTGCTTCCCTGAACAGACGTGGCATTGTCAGGAGGGAGAGGTCGTTAAAGAAACAGACATCACTTATTCAATGCATTGGTCTGGCTTATTCTGGTACTCTTATGACCTGCTTTGAGCTTCAAGATTGCTAAGAATGCTTTTATGCCTTATCTACTCTCACAGCAAACCTGACCTTAGCTTCTGGGGCTAGCAATGGCTAAATCATCAGAGAATACACAGGGAAGGAGCCACAGGCAAGAACACTCCCATCGGGTGGGTGTCTTCCTCCTCCCAGCCTCTATGGGATGAACACTGGGGGAGAAGCAGCACGTGCAGTTGGCGAGGGGCTCTTTCATGGTCTGATGTGACAGTGTCCCTATTCCATACATGTGGCTTGCTTCATTTGCATTCCTAGCGGGGCAGTCTTTGTGCTTTCTGATGACAGCCCCTCTTTGATTGCACCTGCCTACCTAAAAAGCTGTGATTGAGAATATTTTATCTCCCAAAAATTGTGTCACCTTCATGATGAACTAGAATAATGGAGAGCAATTAATTGTGCTGAAACTGATGCACCAAAAATGGCTGAAGTAATTAAATGTGTTGCGATGCAATTACCTCAAAATATTTCCAGCACTATGCAAGCTGATCTTGAGGAGGAAGGAGGCTGGTTGACAAAACACATTAATGTTTATTGCATGTTTTTCAAATGCTTGGGAACGGAGGTGTTTCAAAGAGCTGGAGGGGTCTCTGTGATGCCTGCTCGCAGAGGATCTGTGCTCTGGGAGTGGATGGGTGCCAGCTCCTACAGTGCCTCCTGCAGTGGCTTCGTTTGGATTATTGCCGTCGAGTTCCGTTTTAGCAAGTGCACTGAGTGTGACTCTGGAGCAGCAGCTGACAACAGAGCCAGCAGAATAGGTTTGTAATTCAACATTCAGGACAACCGTCTTTCAGTTAATGACCTTGGGACTTAAAAAGCCATGTGACAAATTGGAGAGAGGCAGAGAAAGCATTTTCTTTGAGCACAGAGAAGCACAGGAGGTAGGCTGGTGAAAGCAGGTAGGAATTTCAAAAGCATTTCAGTGAACCTTGTGCCATTTTAAAAGTGACACTGGTGCTTAGAAGATCATGAGAGGAGTGCAGACCTGTCAGAGTACCAACGGTCACCTAACAGTATTTTCTACTGGACCTGTACTAACTGGGGCTTCTCTTCAAGTGTCACTTAAAAAGCTTTTAGTTAAACTTACTTTTGCACCTCAAATGCCACTGTGTCATGTCTTGGTTGGTGAAAGCTGTCTGGTATTTGAAACAAGGAGTTTATAGGCATAGGCTTGCTAGGAGAAGGAATTGCAGTGATTGTGGTGTCCACTAGTGTCAGCAAAACCCCAGTGGCTGCAGTCATTGTGGCCCAAAGCTTGGTGGGGGACACCATACATCCCTCAGCCTCCTGCAAACCCAAGCAGTGCCAAAATATGAAAAAATAGTGATTGATTTCTGGTATCGCTTAGGAGAGCTGAATTTTGAGATATTCTCTCCTTTACCCATATCATCCCTGCACCAGCCTTTTGTACTTACTTGTCCAAGACTGAGGTGTACAAGATTTTCCTCTCAGCATCACAACCGGAGAGGGGAGGCTGTATGACAAGGTGAACCCAATGTCAGAGGTTACTGTCTATTGCATGGGCTGTGTCTGAAAATATTACTATAAATTAAAAAAAAATAAATCGTAAGTGTAGTAATCTTAAATAAAGAGTAATATTCTAAAATATATGTTACTGTTATATTAATAAGTAAAAAAACAACTGTTCACTTTATAATGCATAGATGTTTTAATTAATTGCTCCTCCAAATAACTAAATAGAGCAAACTAAATACCATTTGTCTGCCATCTAGGATAAAACTGGAAAGGGCCAGGACTTAGGAGGAGAATTTGAGCTGTTTGGAAAATGCTATTTTAAATACTTTTGAAATTGAAAAGCTCTAGCTGTTATTTATTTATTTAATTGTTTTTTAATAACCAGCCGGTGTTTTTATGGCTGTGTCTAAAAATAGATGTGTTCATGCAACCACTGCCAGGTGTGAGCTGGAGGACTGCCTTCTTCTCAGTGCATGTGAGGTGTGAGTCCCAGATGAGGGCTCTGGACTGCTGCCAGCCTGCCGTATATTGTGCCTGAGTGACAGTGACTCCTCCAGCGCTGGCTCTTTACAGCAGCAAAGGCATAATTCACAGCTATGTGCAGATTTCCAGATGGATCTGGAAGGTGAAAGGCAGTAGCAGTTATAATTGGATTGTCTAAAATAGTCGTTTTTAGCTTATGTTCCTTGCAAAGTGTCTGGTGTCTCTGTCGGATTTGGGAGGTGACTGGCTCATTTTGGGGTGAGCAATCAGAAGATCAGCCCAAGGCTCATGGACCCCAAGGGATGGCAGTGTGCTGAGGCTGTAGCTCATCACTCTGCACACAGGAGAAGGTTATTCTGCTATTATTTCAGCTTGACAAGGACAGCATCAGCTCACAGCCTTCCTAAGATTTGCAGAAGAGCAAAGTAAATTCATACATACACAGTGAAATTTTAAGCATTGTGTTATTAATTCTATAAATATGTCCATTTCAAAAATACAGCCACAGAGAAGATGACTGTTGTCATCTAACCTCATGTTTCAGCAGATAGCTTCCTTTTTGGTACTGTTAAGAGTCACATAACACAATTCCCTTGGCTTCTCTCATGTGCTTGTAGGTGGAACCATACTGCTTGGAGCAACTCCACTGTCAGATAGAGCACAGTACTGCAAAACAGAACTTTATGGCAGACAAATACTGGCCTTATTATGTGGAGTGAGGAGAGGGGAAGAGATCTTCAACACCGCTTTCAAGACAGAACTGTCCTCTCACGTCTCTCTGCTGACTATCAAAAGCTCACTCACCTTCCGTCTCAGATGAGCAAAATCCTTACCCCAGGTTGCATAATAACTGTGGACAAGATTTTAATAACAAATTACATTAATTTAATCTTTCAATACCTTCATGGAAACCCAAATGCCAAGGTATCACAAAGAAGAACGAGGATGCAGCCAGAATGCTACTGAACAGCTTTAAACAGGCTGGGAAATGAAACTGATAATAGCCACACTAAGCGAACACCAACATGGAGAGAAACTAAAGACTAGCACTAACATATATATGTTTGCTGCACTGAGGTTATCATACTCCCTGTTCCATGAATGTCCCAGAAAGCAGGAGACACCCCAAATTTAGACCAGTTTTGGCATAAGATTTCTGAGAGATGGACAAAAAGGGTGGGGTCTCTTTTCAGTTTTGCTCCAAATGCAGGAGACCGGGTGATGGTAAGTAGTGTGGGAAAGACCTCTGCAATCCATGGGTACAATCTGAAGTCAATTTCAGAGATTTGAAACCAGTGAGACTGCAATTTGATTTATTCCTCTGAAACTTCTGCCCAAGGGACAGAGTATGGTAAGAGACTAGATGGTCATGGGGAGCAACTCTGGAGCTGAGGACAGGAAAGGAGTGTACCTTGTGAGTACACCTTTCGACACCTTTCGAGTGTGGTGGCTAAACTCAGCTAATCTCATTTCTCACATCTAAATTCTGGTCATCTAGGCTACTCAGGTGTGTCTCCAAGTTCAGGTCCATTAAAACTCAGAAACGGATTTCCTCTGAGGAAGTGGGGTTAAGTGGTGTGAGTAACTTCTGCTTGCATGTATGTGATTTGCTGCCAGCGAGCATGCCATTTGCTCATCTCTCTGGGAGTAGTACTTGCTGATAGATTGAAGTCCTAAATGAAATGTCTTTTCTCATGTCATCACCATCTCATTTGGCCACAGTTGTGCTGCACCCCCCATCACACAGAACTGCTAGATGATACACTGCTGAGTGCTGAAATTCTTCCCTCTGCAAAAAATCACACCTAGGTCAGCCCACTCCTTTCCAGCTCAGCGCAGTTCATCACTCAGCAGTACAAGCTTCAATAAAGTATACTTTAAATGTCTTTCTTTTGACAGTTGCTTTGAAGAGCACAGTACGGTGCTCCTGCTTTTTGATGGTGTTTGAACTTCTGTCCACTTTCTTCTTCCAGCCCACAGACTCCCAGGAGTAGATAACTGACATGCAATACTCTATGCTCCTCTGGCAGAACAGAAATAGCCCAAATAATACCCATGCGAAGTTCATAATCCCATCAGCTGCCTTTAGAGGATGGTCATACTATAAGGAGAAAGAAAAACTGAAGCAGCTCAACACAAGCTATTAAGGATGAAATCATCTCCGAGTCAGGGAGTGAAGTTAAGCCCTGTTTGCTTTGGCAGGTGGTTCTGTGTACAGCTTGCACACACCACACACGTATACACAATGATGCTCACTGTGCAAATGCCAAGCTGGGCATAAATACCACTTCATGTGGGGGAGTTGTGGTTGGTAATGATTACTGATCATAGTCACAGTTTGAGAAACAGCTAAATCCTGAATGCCTGCACATAACTATCAGGTTGTCACAACCAGTCTCTGGCTAGGTCTGTGCAACACCTCAATCACTTTTTAAAATTGCAGTGTGTTATTGTGCATAAAAATTGGTTTAGGTAGCAGGAAGTGAGAAGACATTTTTCTCTAACTAGGGAAGTGATCATCTCCCTGTACTCGGCACTGGTGAGACTGCACCTCGAGTCCTGTGTTCAGTTGTGGGCTACTCACTACAAGAATGACATTAAGATGCTGGAGTGTGTCCAGAGAAGGGCAATGAAGCTGGTGAAGGGGCTGGGGCACTAGTCTGATGGGGAGCGGCTGAGGGAACTGGGGTTGTTTAGCCTGGAGAGGAGGCTGAGGGGAGACCTGATCACTCTCTACAACTACCTGAAGGGATGTTGCAGCCAGGTGAGAGTTGGTCTCTTCTCCCAGGTAATAAGTAATAAGATGAGAGGCTTCAGGTTGTGCCAGGGGAGGTTTAGATTGGAATATTGATTTTTATGAAAATTTTTTTCACCAAAAAGGTTGTCAAGCATTGGAAAAGGCTGCCCAGGGAAGTGGTTGAGTCACCATCCCTGGAGGGATTTAAAAGATGTGTAGGGATGATGCTTAGAGACATGGTTTAATGGTGGACCTGCAGTACTAGGTTAATAGTTGCACTTCATGATCTTAAGGGTCTTTTCCCACCTAAACGATTCTGTGATTCTATGATTCTGAGACAGCTGAGGCAGGCGGCCTTTTTTTGACAGAAATTCAGGTAAGGATTTGCCAAACCTCGAGTATCAGTCATAAACACTGAGCACGTGGACAGTCCTTGCATCAGAGAAGCTATTCACATTACACCCACAGCTGCAAGCAGAAAAGTGAATGCCAACTTCTGTAACTGATTGTTTACTGAATTGGGGACTATCCCAAAGGTGCTGAGGCAAGTCAGGTGGCTTAAGCGAACTCTTTCACTTTGCAGTTAAGGCAAGCAAAAAGCATGCACTGCCTCAGCAGCTCTGTGGAGATGGAGCAGGGTCAAGAAGCAGTAGCTCAGTTTCTGATGATTACTGGACACCCCAAGGAAAATGCAGTGACATTGGTCAAGCAGGGAATTATGAAAGAGAGGGGTGTGCATATTCAGTAATTTTTCCTTTTAGTGTTTTTTTTTTCTTGTTATGGCAAAGGAATGGGAAGGCTAGCTCTAATTTGGTGTGTGGGTTTGCATCTTCTCTGAGCTTCTCAGTTTTGATTAAGAACCAGGACACTCATACGTGTCCTACAAGATATTTCTGCAGGACTTTTTTTTCATTCTTCTATCCAGCATCTGCAGCAATACTTTCCTATTACCTTAGCTCAGTTTCTGTTTCCTCTACAGCATTCTACCATTGATATATCTACTAGAGCACTGGATGGTTATTTTTATCCATCAAACTGCTGTTTACAGTTTTATCTTACTGTGCTTCGCTTGATTTCATGTATTTCTTTTTAGTGATTTCCATCATCAAGATACTATGTTGCCAAGCTGACCTTTGAAGATTTATTATATTTAATTATAAAAATAGCTTCTTGTACCCCCTAAACAATGTCTGTACCTCAAATTGTCAGAGCAGCAATTTATAAATAACATATGGTGATTCCATCTATATAACCCTTGTTTAATTGGCTGTAGTAATCATAGTGGAGGTAGACTTTAAGGAGAGCTATTGAAGAGAATAATGCAATGGCTATAACCATCTTAATACACAATGGTAAGTAATGGAAAAGGAAAGTTAGCGTGATTAAGGTTTACATCACTGCATGCAGACCTACCAGTTCAGGAAGAAGTTGAGAGTGTACAAGAGATTATGGGTAGGATAGGTATAGGCCATAGAAAGCCTATAATGGGCTTAAATGGGAAAATGAGTCAGTAAAATATTTCTGAGAATGCTGGAAGCAAAATATGTCAGTCTGTCTTCTGAGCACCTCTCAGCATCTTGGGGAGTCTTAAGAGTAAGGAATAATCTTTCTGAATATTTCTTTTTGTACCATGCAGAGGAGGAATGTAGAAGAAAAGCTTGTAGGTTCTTAGTGGATCTGACAGATTGCTGACTGATTGCCAAGATGCAACTGAAGAGAATGAATGTTTTCTGGTGCCAGACCCTTAGGAAGGTTAAAGAAAGTCAGGAAGTCAGTGAGGTGGATACTATGGTGTTTCTCCAGTCTCAAAAAGCAGTTTAATTAAGCTGCACATTTTGGAACTCACACTTGTTACCCCACTCTGGGATATCTGGAATCAGTAAGAAAGGAAGATGCTGGGTAAAATCCTGAAAAGACTGCCTGGTAAAGAATTAAAGGCCAGTGGCATACTTAGTGCCGAGGCAGCATGTTTTGTATTGAGAATCAATCAAACCAATTTATATCTGATGAAGGAAACTACCTTTGCTTCATGCAAGAATCCTAAGTTCACATATATAAGGAAGACAGATGTGTGGTGCTGGTAGGTGTGGTACATCATATTACCATTTTGTCTCTGCTGACATAGAGGTGGATAAGACCCAAGTTTGGCATGGCTGATTCCACAGTGGGGACCCACAGATACTAGGAAGCAAGAGGGTATGTGAGAAGTATATAAACCTCCATGAAGCTGCTCTGTAATTTTAATGAGTAAATTAAATGGGTCAGTAGGGGAGCAAAGCAGATTCTCCAGGGCTTTTTAGCTCACACAGATCTTCTGAAGTTCTTCCAAATGCAGTCACTGCCTACAAAAGTTGGCATCGTGGCTACATTCATACCAAGAACCTGATGGTACAGTATACGTATGGGCCAGGTATTCACTATCTTAAACAGTAAAAGTATTTCACAGCTGCCAGGTCTGGTCAGATTAGTTTTTACAGACTCCAGAGTTTCAGATTATTCCCAGGTTGTGTTCCCACAGCTGAAAGTGATGAAGTTAGTGCAGTCAGTTCACAGCTAAACATCCTCCATTCTGGAAAGTATCCAACCCAGACATGAGAGGAAAACCTTGGTTCTGCTGAAGCTAGTGGAAAAATTCCTATCAAGTTCAATGGTGGTAAGATTTAATTTGAACTTTCTGAGAAAACCTGGCACAGTTTAGAGAGAAGGTGTTGCTCAAGGGGTTGTTTTCTACTCTGCAACATACTCATTGCTGTTCCAGTTTGTAGCTGGGAAACCAAGGCATGAGTCAGCTTCAGCTTAGGAAAATCAACCTGGCCTTCAGGGATAAATAGAGTAATTAAATTAGAGTAAATGTTATGGAAGGAGTAGCATTGACAACCTTTTCATGTCTTTATGTGTCTTAAAACAGCCAGCAAGCTGATTTCTTGGTCACTGAGTCTGGACAGTGATACTTTTAGAGAGTGAAGGCTAGAAATCTTCTCTAGAAGATTTATTAGGATTTACATGCCTTGCTAACTGCTGAGTGGACCGGATTCTGTCCTGAGAGTCCTGTTATAAATTCAAATAAATTATGGAAAAGAGGACTGGGAAAGGCCTGCTGTTTAATTACCCCATTCTGCACCTGTAAGACTAGCACAACTTTGGCAGATCTATATCTATGTATACATAGCATATAATCCAAGACATAAATCTTTCTGTATATTTACATGTTGAAGATCCTTTCATCTCCCTTGGTGATCTACTGTAGGATTTATCAGATCTTAGCAGCACACATGCTTCCCTAACCCAAACTTCTCTGACTGCAAGTGAATGATTCCCTCTGGTTTGACATTGGTAGAAATGGAAAAAACATGGATTATTTTACTCTGTAACAACTCCTGCATATATAAGAAGACTATTATATTCCTGTGACATTTCTCTATTCCAGAATGAATAAAGGTAATTCTGTCTTCTTTGAGGCTGAGTGTTTTAAAAGTTTTTCTTACCTTATTTCTCTCCTCTAAACAGCTTCTTATTTATCTAGAACATTAAGTGAAATGTCCAGAGCAAAATGCTGTACTACAGCAACAATTCTCTATTACATAAATCAAGTCCATAAATGGAATGAAAATGTAGAAGGACTTGCACTGAAAATAAAATTATTTCCAAATGCCATTAACTGTTTATTCCTATCACAACTCACTGAGTACAGAGCAAAGCAAATCTGTCATGGATGGACCCACTGCCAGTAATACAGCACCACTTAATGTATTACTATTTGAAAGACAATTCATAAAAGAATTATCCTGGGTTTTTTTCTCTGTCTTCTTACTGTTCTCCTCTAGCAAGAAACTTCCATGGCATAAGTTTGGGAGATGTTATTTGGCTCCTGCAGAGGAAAAAAGACCAGTCTTTCAGTTATGCTGGCTACCATTTAATCCTGATTTATTTTCTGCACTAAGTACTGACAGCATCTTTCAGGTACCATAGTCTTGCAAAGACAGACTGACGTACAACGTGCCTGCATTTTAATATCAGAATGTCTTCTGCTGGGTCATCAGACTCACATCTTTTATTGGCTTCACAGGGCAGCAAAGAAGGTTTGCACATAGCACAGCAGGGGCTGAAGGATCACCTGGTGTAACAAAGCAACACGAAAAATCAAACACTCGTGGCCTCATAAAGATTAATGGCTGTTGAAGATGAAGACAGAATTTCTCCAATTATTAGAATTCATACCTGGAACAAGATATATATCTTTCTAGGCTAGCACTTATTTTCTGCAGCTGCTGCCAAGAAACACTTTTAGCTTGAGATTGCTGATAGCATGAAGGAAATTTTCATTTCCCTTTAAGTAAAGAAACTCTGCTGTAGAACTACAGCTTTGAAATATGCAAAAGAAGCTTATGTGCAATGGGACAGAAACCCTCTCCAGCTGTGGAATTGGCCAAAGTTATGAAATAGGAAGTGCTTGTTTTAAAGTGTGTGAGACACTGTGCTGGCTTGCAGCATAAATTATGCATGTTCCCCTTCCTGCAGGCCTGCACTGAGTGTCCGTGGCTGTACACACAGTCCTTGGCCACAATGGAAAGAAGCTGTCTGGATAACAAAGGAAATGGAAGATTTGCTCCTAGGCAGAACGGTCATTTCTCACTGAGCCCGTTGTCCTTAATGACACTGGTGTGCTGTGTGCAGCTAGGCTCCTGGGAGAGGAGCACTACCAAAAAAAGTCAGTGCTCAACTTCTGATAGCCCATGCCAAGTAATTATCATCTCAGTAGATGAAGGGAAAACAAAAATTAAAACTTATGAGGGAAATGAGGGTAACTCTGTGTCTGGAAAAGATTTTTTTAATGCTTATCTCACTCCAAAGTGAACTGATGTTACTGACATTGTGTTCAAACTTACTCAGACCAGACAGTCTGCTCCTCTTCTACTCTTGCATACTTACATCATGGGTTAAATGCATGTCCAGGCCTGCTCTAAGGCCCAGCCTCCCTTTTTACCATTCATACCACTGGCATGCAAATGCACTCAGGTTCAGCCATAGTCTGATCCCCAGGACACCTGTAAGGCAACTAACTGCATGTGCTATGTCAATCAGGTTGGACTTTGGCTTTTGCACTCCAAGCTGGAAGTGGTCACAGCTGAGTTTACCCCAGCCACAGAGAGTGAGCCTGAGCATGGAGCATGGTAGCCCCAGCCCCAACTCTGTGTCAGAGGGAGCAGCAGTGCAGGCAGTCAGTGGCTGGAGATAGAGTCAGCTGAAATCAGCTCTGCTCTCTGCAGATGGGTCTTTGTGCTCTCTCTGGCAGGAAAAATACACAAATGTAAATTTCTCTTTGCTTTCTACTACCAACCATGAAAAATGTTGGAAGCTGTCATCTTGCCAAATCAGTACTATTTCTTGTATCACCTCTTTAAATAAGTATGTGACAGAAAAACAGAGGAAGAGCACAATGCAGAAATTAATATTTAATAAATTGAAACTATGGTAAATACTACCCAATGGAGCAACTTCTCACAGCATCATCTGTTGACTTGATAACCAACGTGAAATGCAAACATAATCTCTACGCAAGCTTGAAACAGCAAATGCATGGAGCATCGTTGGTGCAGCTGAGAAGCCAGTGGGTGCGTTGGTGGTACTGACTAGCTGAGCTCTAAATCTGAAGGGAAATCCTCAAAACTAAGTGAAGCAAGCAAAAAGACAAAACGTCTCCTCAGCTTGTGCCTACAGAGCTGTGTGCTGTGGAAGACTGCATGGGAAGTGTAGTATTTCTTCAAGTGCTCTGGGAGATATATGAGATGCTTGTTACGTCCAAGAGCAAGCTGTAAAGTATAACAAATAGAGAACAGTCATTAAGAAGGGACTGACTAGTTTGGTTTAAATTAAAGAATAGTCAAGCCATGGCAGTGTTACAAAACATATTCCTATAAAACACGAGGATATCTCTGACTCTACTAGAGCTGTCCTTTTATATTTCATTGTCAGAAAAGCATACTAACTGCAAAATGCTGCTCAGCCCTCATAAAACTGTACGCAGTTTTTGAGTGCTTTATTTATGGGATAAGATGTGAAATGATATTTTAAATGCTTTCTCTTTGAATAGCAATAATGATCTAATGATTATTTATTTTCTCAAACAGACTTGTATTCAGGAAACTGAACTATATGACAAGTATTGCCATGTAAATGTCAGTGAAAGTAATTAAGCAGTGAGAAGTTTAAGATTATATAATTTGTTCCCGCTTTCCTTCCTCTATTGAGATTTTAAAAAGCAAGCAGAGCTATGATGTCCTGGGAAATAGTATGACAACACATTATGTCTTCTCTATTGCAGTTACCACACAGTATTCCTATAAAAATTCAGAACGAAGTGTAAATGAACTGTATACTGGACTCCCTAAATGTAATTTAATGGCTAACAGCCCTTTCTGAGCATGAAGTCCTATTCCCATTACAGCAGAACATAGTTTATCAGGGGACTGATAGCCTGAAAGATGTTGAGCACTTCAGAATAAAAAGAAAAAGGTTGCTAAGCATGTTGCCCAATGACTCTATGAATTTCTGTTAATGGAAGATTTTTAGTACAGACAGGGTAATGTGCTTCAGAAATCATTTAGCAAGGTTTATCAGGAGAGGTCCTTCAGTGTTCATGCCACAGCAATGCTGAATTAATGTTTTAGATTCAGCTGGTCTTTGAGAATAGAGGTAGCAAGTCAGCTAATTTTCTGTTTTTTACAGAAGGTTTGGGGCTCTGTGTTTCCATGATGTATTTACAAACCCAGCCAAATTAAGTAGGACAAATTAAGATTAAAAAATTGACAAGGCAGAACTCTCTAGAACTAGAACAAATTTCCTCATCATCTTTCTGGAATTATTTTAAAATTTTTTATTTATTCTTTAAAGTTCAGTGTGGATATCACTAAGAAATTTTCTTTCTTGTCTTGTGTATTTATGCTAATGCCAATATCACGGTGCTGATGTATCTGTGTGCTGACTCATTTTTATATATGGCATGTTCTCTACTCAATGAATTCACTCATTAATTTTCTGTACAGCAGCATATATTTCATTAGATGTTTTTCCCTCCTGCAGAGATAGATATCTCTGAAGAAACATTTATCACTGATTACTGCAGAAACATTTTTGAATTGTGAGCTGTGTGCTGAGTTTCTCTTTCTTTTGATTTCTTGATTTGCTCTGTTTTCCATGTAAAAGTTATTTCCAAGACAAAATCTCCTTTGTGGTCCTTTATTTAATTACAACTGTTTATTAGGCTCAATTATTTTCTGCTATTAAAGATGATACATTATTTTATTAGTATTTCCATTAATTAATAAACAATATGCTGCAAGCTTTTTTTTATCTTGAAGAAATTATGACTCAAGAGTCTTTGCCCTTTATTTAAATATTTTACTAAACAAAATAGAATTAAGAAACCATCTGTTGCATGTAGGCGTTGTTTTTCTGTTGTTAAAGGGAGTGTATGTGTGTATATTGTGAATATGCAGTAATATATATAAATAAAAGTAGAAAAGCATTCTGCATCAGGAGCTTAAAGGCTGGTATATCTGTAGCTGTTTATGGAAATTTTATTTGAGCTATTAATACTCAATGCACAGAAAGTTGCATGGCCTTGATGGATAACAGACTTTATCCCATCACTGTGGGTCATGTGCTGCAACATCCTTTCTAAGTGTGTGGTGTCCTGATTCAGGTAGAGCATGAGTTGGCTGTTGGGTATTTTGGGGAAAAGAGGTAACAGGGTTTGGAGTGGTGAAGACTGGAGTCTACTGCAACGTAGTCACTGATTATATGTTCCAAGTTTAACATTATGTCAGAACTTGTCTGTGTTTTGGTACACCTCTTTTCAGCTGCCATCTTCTCTAAAGCGTCTTCTTGTCTCCAGTGTTAGCCATGTAACTGGAAGGAGGACGTTTTTTTCTGGGATCCCAGTCATCCACTGATGGCTGATAACAAACATATTTAGGTCTCTCCAGGGTCACCTATCAGACTCATGGAAAAATCGCTTGATCAACAAATTTGCAGAGAAGCAACTTCTCACCAGGGGACATGACTTGGTAGTGACCAAACATGATTGTTATTTTCAGGTTAATAAGAAGAAGGGAGTTTTTTACAGTTAAAAACCCCACTACAAAAACTACCAAAACTACACGGTGAAACTGATTTCAAAAGCTGTCCACTGCCTTGGCAGCCTCAGAGTCAGCAACAGGTAAAAGATCTTCAGAAAGAAAATCCCTAAGAAAGGCTGTAATGAAAAGCATTCCCATGGCCAATATCTTACACTTATGGCTGTAGTGTGGTTTGGTCCCACACCTCCAGTATAGGACTATTTTGGACAAAATGGAGCAAATGGAGAAAAAACTGTTTTGTCCGTTCTTTACAGTAAGTCTTGGCTCATTGGGCAGCACCTTTTTGTGATCTCTCACTCCTTTTGGAGCTGCCATGTCTGTCTGCAATTGAATATGGGCAGAGAGTGACCTCTGAGTCCTCAGCTGGACACTAAATGGACAAAATTTTGCTGTGACCTTTCATTAACAGGAAAACTTTAGGGCCCCTTCTTCAGAAAGGATCTCGTGCATAAAGGAACTACTCGGGGGGTACTACTGAGGAAGTGCTATGGGCCTCATTTAAAAACAATTATTCACTCCCTTATCTTCTCCTTGCTCTTTACCCTAGATATGATTCTGGACAGCCCACTCCTACACTAGTGAAATGTTTGCCTCCTGCCCTTGGTGCAGCGAGAGTGTCCCTCACTCCACATTTCATCTGGACTGCCAAACAAACTATAGGGCCAAGAACAAAAGGTCTTCTCCTGTGAGTATATTTTACTCAGTAGTTACAAAACTCTACATATTTTATAAACATTAGCTGGATTTATCGCCTGTGATTTCATGCTCTTCTTCCAGGAATTAGCTCTTTGAAGTGCTTTCCAGAGCATATTAAAACTAAGATATGTCTGTTCCATTGTAAACTTACTGAAACTACTCTGTCTTTTCAGATAGATAACATGACCAGTTCCCAGGCTGCTAGAATTTAAACCAATCTCTTAAAGCATGTATCAGACCAGCATAGTGAATAGGTATCTCTGACATTTTTCCATGCTTTGGAGATGTTTTCTAGGAAAGGAAGAAGTGTCAAGCTAGTACCTGCTCTAAACCCTGTGACTTGTATCCAACTGCAGCTGTCATTCAGGACCACCATATCCTTGAGCAGTGCAAAAGTACCCAGTAAAATTAGAGGATGGAAATGAGTCCAACGTATATTTAGGTACACAGAATTTCTTTGAAGACCTGTAATGCCCTAAGAAGAAAAAGATATGTCCGGAGGTTTCTGTTTTCATGAGAACAGAAAGGAGACAGTCCTAGAGTCACAGTCTGTCATTCCTGCCCCTGGCCAATTACAGACAGAGCTGTAACTCTGACACTGGGAATCTATTTTGTATGAACTGAATTGATTTTAATTAAACAGCTATTTAAACAACTTAGTCACGCACATCAGTGCTATCATTCTCTTCCTTAAATACCAGCACTGGATTATAAAATGTGGCAGCCCTTCATCACTCCTAGTGAATCTAGGCCATTAGACTGAGTGGGAGAGGCAGACAATAGGAATCAAGGTGCTGCTTGTTGGCAAGTAGTCTTACTGGGAGAAGGTCACCTACATATTTTAGTGTTGTGGTTTATCCCTGGCCAGCAATTAAGCACCACACAGCTGCTTGCTCAACCCACTCCCTGGAGGGATGGGGAAGAGAATTGGAAGGGTAAAAGTTAGAGAACTGGTGTATTGGGATGAAAAGAGTTTAACTGGACACATAAAAAAGGAAGAAAATAGTAATATATATTAATAATATATACACAAAAAAGTGATGAACAGCACAATTTCTCTCCTATGGAAGTCAGTGCTGCACAAGACCCACCCCCAGCTGCCATGCAAAACCCGAAGCTGCCCAGCCTCTCAGCCCACATGTGCAAACAAAGCAAAACAAGGAATTCATTCACCACTTCCCATTGACAGGCAGGTATTCTGCCATCACCCTGAAATCGATGCTGCACAAGACCCCAGCTGCTGCACCAGGCCCCCAGCTACCCCTGAGCCCACTCGCAGCTATAAACAGAACATGATGTCATATAGTATGGAATATCCCTTTGGCCAATTTGGGTCACCTGTCCTGGCTGTGCCCCCCTCCCAGCTTCTTGGGTGCCCCTCACCTTCTCATTAGCATGGCAATACGAGAAACTGAAAAGTCCTTGACTGCTTAGCAACCATTTAAAACATCAGTGTGTTACCAACATTATTCTCATCCTAAATCCAAAACACAGCACTACAGCAGCTGCTAGGAAGAAATTAACTCTATCCCTGCTGAAGTCAGGACTTTCAGTCAATGATCTTTTGTACAAAGAACATGAGCAGCAGCAGGAGTCAGAACTGGAGCCCAAATAACTTCTAAAACTTCAGTCTCCATCTTATTGTCTCTATTAGCCTTTGTGTCTTGCAAAAGGAAATGAGAAAATTCTCTTGCAGAGAATGAAAAAAGAAGCTTCCCCCTCTCTCGATGGTTATTTGAAAGCAGATTTTCAGAAGGTGACTCACATCCCAGTCTCCAGTTTAGGTTAAAGAATAAGGGAGCACTGGCCTGTCTTCATTATTCCAACTGAAGAACTAAATTGACAGCCTCGGTTCTTGCACCAGAAGTTACTGTCTTGGCATATCTTCTGCTGCTCCTTCTCTAAGTTCCTGTAGCTTTTTATGTGTTTGGTCTGCCATTGTAGAAATAATTATAAAACACTTCAGCTAATTGAAAGACATAATGAAAAGACAACCACAAAAGACACATTAAAAGAGTGGTATTGAAATATGCTTCTGGGTCTGAACAGTTGGGTAAAGTGGCAAGCTGAGTGAGATCATTTGAACACTGTCACTTTGCAGGGTAAACCCACTCTTTTAAAGACAGAATAAATATCACAAAAACGTTTAAGAGTTTGGTTTCAGAGGTGGTAGAAGATATTCTTTGTACCTAGAAAAAAAAAAGAAAAGCATTCACAGATTTGAAAACTGTTAGGAATTCAGTCTTGATTTTTATCCAGAAAATGCCATAATGCCCAGCATTGTTAACAGGGATTTGCTACTTGTGTAGGTGCCCTTTGTGTTGCTCTTACTGATGGCATCATTGTTCCCACAAAATATATTACATTTTGTTCCTTAATGATTAATCACTCCACATTCCTATTAGCTAAAGCAGCAAGTGGGATACTAGCTTCTTCCCTCCCTGCTGAGCAGAACATTTTATGCACTTTTCTTACAATAGACAGTAAGTAGAAATAGAGACTGGTTACTGTGAATTGCTGCTATGGATACAAGTTTCTTATCTCTGTCACTGTTCTAAGACTGCATGGAGTGCTTGTTATCATATTAACTAAAAGTAATTTCATACTGGCTATAGCTAGATTGCATTAAACCATATGGCCTATCTTATTTGGTTGTAGTCTATTCTGCAGAAATAAATGTCAAAGGTCCATTTTCCCCATAAATTATAAAGCTTCAAACTAAGACACAGAAAACCTTTGGTGTAGGTGCTACTATTAACTGACTGACAGTCTCAAAAGCTGCATTAAAAAAGAACAGAACTGACTAGAGAATCATTTCACATCATATTAGCCTTTACCAACAATCTATCAAACATTTTCAAATAACTCATTAAACGAAATTTGGAGGAAATGATCTTCTGATATCCTTTGTATAGTGTTCCTTATACTGGCACATATATATGACGGTAGTATTTCATTATAGAACACTAAATGGTGCACCTTGCCTCAAGACATCCACTTCTGTGGATATCAAAAACCTCAGACAAAAAAGCAGCAAGATGAACAGACAAATGAAATCAACTGAATTCAGCAGCATAAGGATGTGGGTTGTACTTCTCGCCATGATCAAATAAATGGACACTTAAATGACTGCTGTGTTTCAAATGACTTAATTTGTTCCACAAATTCACTCAGTATTGTCTTAACAACGTATCTCTATGAAGGATTACAGAGAATATAAATTTACATGTGTTATTTCACCGTAGTAGAAATATAATACTACTGAAAAGCTCTCAATGTCATCGTGCCACTCTGATTCTTCTTTCATTTTCGGTTCTATGAAGGTGACATTTGCAAAGGCCTTCAACTTTGAGTGGTATAAACTATGCAAATAGAAATTTGCATATGTAAACTATGCACAAGCACACACAAAGCATGGAGTGTAACTATGAGCTGACTTCTTTAGTTTGCTTGAAAAAATCCGAGAGTGAGTGACATGTACACTGAATGTGTACACTGAATGCCCAAAGAACATTTCAGCCTCTTCTTGAGAGCTACTTTTAGTACCAAACCATGAGCATCAAGAGTTGGAACATAGAAGCAATGGAAGGTAAGATTTTCAGCAATATGGACGTAGCATGCTAGTACTTAACTTTATGGAGTGCTGATGCCCTCCCGTTACTCTGTTGAGTTGCATAGTTCTTATAAAACAAAATTTTAGGACTCTTTCAGGGTCTGATCAGTTAAGAGAGCATTGTAAGGAACAAGACCACTGTAGTCTGGGACTTGATCCAAAGTCTATTTAAAACTTTTGAAAAGCAGGTGATGACTGGTCATACTGCATCTCAGGCACATGCTTCATGTGTATGGGATTCTTAATCAAATATAAATGTTTTGCCAGGGAAACAGGCACAGAAGTGATTTGCTTAGTCAAGGTCTATGAAAAAAACGAGATTATCCTGTCAGAGCATAATGGTAATTATCAAATGCTGCTTGATTTCTAAGGCACTTCCATGTAGCTTGAACTAATTCAATATTAACTCACTGAATACACTGAAGCAGGGATATTGCTCCATTAAATCAACTTAAATAGCTTTGTAGCATCCCAGCTGCAACTCAGCTGGTGTTGCACAGATCTTCATCATCAGTTATCCCTGGTGTCCATGCAAACTGATGTGTTTTATTGGGATTTTTATTGCTGAGGATGCCTAGGTTTAACCATCCATATATTCCACTTGTTTTCCTTGACAGTTAATGAAATAATTAAAAAAAAGCAATGATGATTTTTCTTTCCTGGGTATTTGATCTCACAATAATCTTACTAATGCTGAGATACGAAATGATCTAAAAACCAAGCTTTAAATTCATTGAGCAAATTTTGAGACTATCCATGAAGAAGTTTAATTACCTGGTGGACAAATGGCCCAGACAAGCACAATTGCAAACTTCAAGACAGTGCACAAATACAGACTTTGTTTAAGAACTGTCAGTGCAGGCAGATTTGACTTATTTGAATGGATTTATTTACTATGAGAATTTATGCCTTGACTCAGTTCACCAAAGTTCTTAGCAAATGAGGCATTTCATAGATTTCTTTTAGAGTAACCACATGCTAATATTCATAGATAAATGTCGGCTGAGAATATATTCACAAACATGTTGCATTTTGATGGAAACTTTCATCAAGCAAATCCACGTCCAGGAACTCTTGCTCTGTGCATAATAGATGATTAATGGGCAAGTGAGAATGGGTTTTGAACACTGTGAGTGGTTCTTAATGAAGAATGCTACAAATAATTTATATTAAGAGGGAAATTTATTATCTGGCATTGTTCAAGAGTAATCTTTACTAAATCAAAAAAACGCAGGCTGTCACAGCTCTGAGCATGAGGCTCATGTCAAGGCTTTTGCTACTGTTGCCCAGGGCTGTGGGGAGAGGCTCCTCGCTGTCACCATCCCCAGGGAGGTGCCTGATGCCCACGGTGGGGCTGCCCTGCTGCCCCCCACCCTGCTTTCCTGGCTATGTGGTGGGATGGGCCCTGCTTGCTCTGCCTGCCATGCGGCCCCTGTGGCCCCCCAGATCCCTGCCCAGGGAGCTGCTGGCCTGCAGAGCCCCGAGAAACCAGGACTGCATGGGCAGGTAGGAAGATACTGGTTCTCAGTTATATTTTTCAAGATTTAAAGACTTTATTTAAGAATTAAACATGAAAAAGACCAAGAGCACCAGAGGAATTCCAGATAACCACATTTTATTTAAGATGTCAGTATAGCATTCTGATTTATTTAACGAATAACTACTGCGAAACCCCGCAGAAGTGAAGTACCTCAGAGAGTCAAGTGACTTTAAACTGCCAGTTTAAAGTTGCTTTGACGACTTTTGTCACAATAATGAAGGTAGTATAAAGTCATTTAGTGTGTGGAAATATCACAACCTGGCTTCAGCGACAGCAGCAAATATTTATTTCTGAGTTGAGCCCAATGACAAAATACTTCCATGGCAATGGTGTGGTATGAAGGCAGTTCTTCAGGGACTTCAAGGAAACATGCTTCCTCTGAGAAACACTGCTCTGTGTGCCATGCTTCTTATCCCTGTGCTGGGGAATACTCTAGTGAAAAATAACCCATTATCTCCTTAAAACGTGGTTCTTCAAAGAAATACTTATTGCAGGAGCACAAAAGAAGAAATAGAATGCTTTGTGTCAGAGATTTTAAAGTCACTTGTGTGTTTGGTCCTCAAATCTCATCTTGATAAAAGCTGAGGTGTTGTAGGTGCAATGTCAAAATAAGCACAAATAGTTAGATAAAAGCAGTAAATGACTGAAGTTTCCCCAAATAAAATGATACAAACTGTTAAGCCAACTACATGAAATGATTAAATTAAAGGCTGTATTCCTTGTCTTCAACGCTCCTGCAGAAAAAAATGACCTTTCCAACAACATAGGTTTGTTTTTCACAAGTTCTTAAATTGTATCATAATTGTACATACACTGCAATTGTGAAAAAAATACAAAGTGAGGATGGCTATAGGAAGTGTGTGCTGGAATGACCATCAAATAAGTATTGGTTACAGGAAGAAACAAAGAGCAAGGAAAGAAACTGCAATGTGGAAGAAAGAGTGAAGACAGAAACAGAATGGAAAAACCCACTATTTTCATTAATAAAGCAGACTTTGACAGGACTTGGCAAGATGGACACTGGCTAGTCAAAATAACTGTGATTAAAGAGGTATCTCCTCACAGACATCAGGGCTGCCTCTTGCAGTTCAGTGGCTCCAAAGGCAGCTGTTGCTCAAGGCACATCAGGACTTGGCAGAGAGGGGAAGCAACCACAGACACTCTTGTACCATGATATTTTTCAAAGTGATCCTGTCATTTGGTTAAGCTGAGTTTGGAAAGCCGTGCTTTAGGCTCTAGATGTTACTGAAGATCAAACATTGCCTTTTCTCATCACTATTATTAATAATTACATATTTTTTAAGAGAAAAATAAGATTTCTATTGGGTTTAGAATAACTAACCGACCATCTGTGTGTCTCTAGAAAAGTCCTTCATTAGAATATTTTTATTCAGTCAATTTAATTAAAATAAATTCCACGAGATTATTCACCTGTTCATATTTTCCCATTTTGTAAACTGTTCTGGTAATCCATGATAAACCAATAGGAATAATTTGCTTTTGACTGAAATTCCTCTCATGCTCTCAACCATTTTGTGACCATTACTGAGGAGCGCTTACAGCTAATATTTGAGAATTAGAATTTCCTCTTTTTGTTCATTTAGCTAAAACCATTTGTATTGCAGGAAGAGACATTCTGTTACAAGCCCTCCAAATACAGCCGTACCAAAAATCTGTAGCTGAAGTCACTGGTTTTAGTTATTGGATTTCTTCTTCTTTTTTTTTTTTCCCTTAGGAATCAAATTATTCTAATTAAGGCCTGCATTGATTTTACTTGACTGTGATTGCAGTATTTCCTAAGAAAGGGCAAAATCATGTAAGAAAAAAGTGAGAGGCTCATCAGGAGATGGATATGAAAAGAAATGGATATTAAATTCAGCTTTTTATGTTCTGTTTTCCACTGATTATCAATTACTTTTCAATCAACTCAAAATACTCCTGATATGCCATATAATGGAAAGACCAAACGTTACAGAAAGAATATTCTGCTAATAGAAGGATTCAGATTCATATTCACCAATTCTTTTTTGCTCAAATATTTCATTGTAAATCCTTAGGACATCTGTGCTATAAGACTTTCAAGTTAGGGCATTCTGAGAAGAAGAAATCTGATACATTATGGATGGTGTTCAGAAATTTCTAATGTATTCTTTTCTGAGGTTCATTTTTCTTTAAATCAGTTTTATTCCATAAATTTCTCCTGACAAAAGAATGCAGATTGTGAATAAACCCCATAGATGGATGGATGTATATATGGCTACAAGCACATGTATGGCCACTCAGAAAGGTGTCTTCAGAAAATTTTGTGAAAAATGATTTCTTGCTGCACAGTGGTAGTCAAAAGACACACTATTAAATGGGGATCTGTAATTAAGAATCTTTGATATACATTTCTTAACAAACCATTCATCACTGTCATTGTAGAAAGCAGTGGTGCCCCCACTTCTTTATTGCTGTGTGCACCTCGGATTCCAGTCAGAAAAGGGACGCAGCAAAGCTTGAGATGGTACAAAATGGGAAGAACAAGATCAGAGGAACTGAGCATCCATCATATCAGCACAGATTAAATAGCTGTTGTGTGTTAACCCTGACAGGCAGCTCAGCCCCACACAGCTTCTTGCTCACTCCTCCAGTGGGAAAGAGGAGAGAGACAGCAGTGAAAGTGAGAAAACTCCCGGGTTGAGATACAGACAGTTCAATAGGTAAAGCTAAAGCTGCAATAGGTAAAGCTAAAGCTGCACACACAAGCATCACAAACCAAGGAATTCATTCCCCACTTCCCATTGCAGGCAGGGGCTCACCCATCCCCAGGAAAGCAGGGCTCCATCATGTATAATGGCGACTTGGGAAGACAAACACCACAACTCTGCACCTCTCCTTCTTCCTCCCCCAGCTTTATATGCTGAGCACGATGTCATATGGTATGGGTATATTTCTTTGGTCAGTTGGGGTCAGCTGTCCCGGTGTGTCCCTTTCCAACCTCTTGTGTACCCCCAGCCTACTCGCTGGTGGGGTGAGGAGCAGAACAGGCCTTGGCTCTGTGTAAGCACTGCTCAGTAGTGATGAAAACATCCCTGTGTTATCAACAGTGTTTTCAGCACAACTCCTACCACCTGCTATCTGAGACAGACCCTGCACAATATCCTAGCACTTCCTAGGTTAGAAGAGTGATGACTGCATACAGGTACTATAGAGTCAACTCATGAATGGAGCAGCAAGTGAAACATTATTTACAACTTCTCATAATATAAAACTTAAATCATTAAATTAAATTATTAGGTTACAGTGTTAAAATAATTAATTTTTCAGACAAAACAAAATGAAATTGTAGTACTCTGAGGATGCTGTGGTGGTCAAAAAGATGTGTTCAGTCCAATTTATGGAGGACATGCCCAAGAGTATGAAGTAGTAAGCAGTTCATACTTTGACCCAAGATATTCCCAGACTGTCATAAGCTGTAAACTTGGAGAACATATGCAGGAAAGAAGCATTTTATCCATAGTTGTCTTTCCCCTGGATCCACCATAAATTCCCGCCAGAGATAGACCAGTCACTTAGGCTTATCTCTGGACTGGTTTTGTATGGCATTTGTGTTCTTGTTCTCAAAGAAAGTATTCACAGGTGAACACTAACCAGGACTGAAGAAGTGAAGATCATCATGCCTAACATGAGTCAGCATGGCTGCAGTAATCTCGGCAGCGTGGTCCAGGACATTAGGAAGTTCAGCTCACATTGCACAGAAATAACATCTTTATGAAAACACTAAAAATGTATCTGTAGAAATGAAACTGTCTGGACATGTGAATTAAACAGTGTCACCTTGGCAAGCAAATATTTAGAAGAATGGAAAAAACCCACAATGTTATCCACACATTTGTATAAGCAATAAATGCGGTTTATGGGCGGATGTTATCATAACCTATGCTCACAATCACTTTGCTGTTCTCTGCAATTGCCAGGGCAAAACATTTCTGCAAGAACATAAAGATAATTGCACAGTTAAATTTAGTTGACTATTTTAATCTTAAAATTCAGCCCCTAAACACATGTAATTGATAGTATATGAATGAGTCATGGAAACTTGCTTTTTATGAAGAAAATTACTAATGTTCAGTTCTGGCTTTTCTCATTACTTTTTATATCACCAGTTTCCTTCCAGTATGCAGTTTAATGATCATTGATCCACAACATTTATAGCAATTTAAATGTATTTCAGATGCTGGGTAACATGGCTCCTGTCATTTCAAAATGCTCATGAGCTTCTAAGCATTTTTGTTCTTTATGAGCAGGTCATCATTTACCAAGTCTTTAATGATGAACTCCTGCTTTCCTCAGGCTGAAACACATTCCTCTCACAGACAGCTTGCCAAGACCTCTGCACCTTGCTTTCAGTCCAGCACAACTAAGAAAGTCAGCTATGACCAGCAGAGAAAAGGCATCAAGACCAGAAAGGCAAAGGAGGTTCTGGGGGATGCATGAAGGGTACCTTGAAGAGCTCAGACACTAGCTGATGTGCAGTCCTCCAATTTCTCCCACTCTGCCTTGCAAGGCAGCACTGCCATGGAGCATTGTGGTAGGTGCATGCTTCCAGTTATACACTCCTTTGACTTTGCTCCTTTTGGAGACAGGTAGAGCTCTGTATATTTTCCAGTTGAAGCAAGCAGAAAAGGAGGGCAAGATGACATTCATGTATTATTTCAATTCACTTCTAAAATGATAATCTGAACTTTCAAAAATGATGATAACTGTTCTCAAGCTGCACTCAGCCAGAATCATTTGAGTATGGTTGCCTGCCCAGACAGCCCCATGGGACTGTCAGGAGGGCTGGTAGATAAACAGTGGTTTCTGGGGCGAAATGAGCCATCCAGGATCAGTGGGATTAGTCATGATGCTGCACAGGAACCTGAAAAGCCGCAAGCTGGATGAAAATTGGAGAAGCCATGGAAGCTGTTATCACCTCATCCATTCATATAATTGTTGAGATCCACTTCTTTTTAGTTATATAGCATATGTGGGATGGCAATCACGGCTCTTGACCACATGAAATATGTGCTGTGCGGCTCACGGGGTCAGAAGCATTGCCACACTTCCAGTATTCCATCAAAATGTTCCCATGGCCACACACAGGAACTGGTAAACCCCTCTGCCCTCTAGTATACGTTTCAGGGACATCTCTGCTTATTTCTATAACCAAGAATTTGGAGCTACAGATGTAAAAAACCATCCACATTTGGGCCAGAAAAGAAACACAGACACATTTAAATAGTTACCAGCATGTGGCCATATATGTTTCTGAGAAACAGATTCAAAAAACATTTGAAAAAGAGAAGATAAAATTCGAAGTAAAAGATCAAGAAATCTAATTTATAGGGGTTTCTGTGGTGGCTTCCATCTGGACTGTAATGTTATGGTCTTTCTTGTTTTCCAAAGTTCTAAATAACAGTATTCGAGACGCTCCAGCATGCCAGTACTCTGATAGCAGTTAAGGAGAGCACAGAGTAAGAATTCTCAGCTATCAAGAAAACCACATTGCACAAACTATCTATCTATCTATCTATCTATCTATCTATCTATCTACCTACCTACCTACCCTACCTACCTACCAACCTATCTATCTCTTCCAGAATGATTTCACAACAGTCCAGGGCAATCTAGAAGGTTTTAGTAAACTTGCATATATGTCTTAAAAAGGAGAAAATTGGCAGACAAATGGCTGATTTGACCTTGTTGTCATCCACAAAAGGAGAAATGGTGCTGATGACAGCATGCTTTATCTTAGTACACTTTAGATGCAACCCTCATCTTGTCAATTTAAAACTTTCAAAAATGGCTATTCTTGAAGCTTCTGTGTTTTCTCTTCCTTATCAGTGTCAAGTCAGCCTATCTGCTGATAAATTTGAGGCCTCTCTCCAATCGTATTTTCACTAAAAAGTTCCTAAATCCACCCCAGAATCATACCCTTAATCCTTTTTGAATTAACACTTTGGTGGGGGAGAAGGCTATTTCAGAGTATGAAATGTGACCCAAAACAAGTCAAGCCTAAGCTGAATTCATAGCTAAATAGCAGGACTGAAATTCAGAAGGTCTGGACTGTATCCTGAACTGCCACACTTTTCCTGCGTGAACTAAGCGTATCTAAAATATTCAGTTCTCCTCCTAGAAAAAATGTGATGGGTTCTATCAAGCTAATAAACTGGGAGAATTTATTAGCTGGTAATTTTCAAGCACCTCAATGCATTTGTTTGAGCTAGTCTAGAGCTACAAAAGATTCATATAAATTATATTCCATCACTGATGGTCTACACCTGGGAACTTATTCTGTTTCTTGCTAGGAGTCTAAATAGTTCATGCACTGCAGATTTCAAACATGAAATATTGGCATAGTCTTATCTTTCACTGGATAAAATTATTTTTCTTTGATTTCTCTCTTCATTTTCATTCTTCAGCCCTTTCTCTTCAAGCTACTAAAATTTCCCAATGTTTGTACTTTACCAATTGCTCCTGCTACAAGGAAATTCAACTTGTGGCTCCTCTGAAAGGCCACAGGTAGGATCTTGTATTATCCCCACACAGGGGCACAGTGTGACAAGTCTTTCTTTCTGGTTTAAGCAGCCTTTGACCCACTTTTCTCACCCCCATTCCTTTGCCTACACCAACATTCAGTGTGCCAAGTTAACCATTTTCTGGGCAGCATTGCCCAGAAACAGGGCTGGCAACTGCTCAAAGGGAAAAACAGCCATATTTTTGCAGGGCACTTTTTCTTTTTGGGCTAGATATGTACATGGATGTATATATATGTATATATAGGTATATATATACCAGGATCATGCCTTCACCAAGATATCAGAGAGAATAGGTCAGATCAATTAGCAGCACACCTCATGTCTGTACTAAAGTCTTGCAATTCCCTGAAATCCCATTCCCTGCCCTGCTGGAGCAGGAACTTGAGGATTGCTCTGCACCAGCTATTGCTGCTGGTTTCTGGGAGACAGAAATCAAGCCCTTAGCTCTCAAATCCACTCCAGTGAACCTAATCTAACAAATAATGGGAATTGACAGCCCCTGCAGTATCATAAACAAAACACTTTGATTGCTTAATTAACTGCCTGATCACAGTCTTGCTCCTTTCCAACAGAACTAGTTCAATTGCTCTTTCCAGCTCCGTATAGAAGTTGCACTTCCTTACACAAAATCACTTGGAGGTGGCAATATGCAGGGTACCCTGCATCATTTACATTCTGGGTATCACCCTTGGAAATAAATACTGTGAGCTGGAACCCACAAATACTGCCAATATGCCAATGATTTATTCATGAGTGGAATAGGATATGAATGGAATAGGGTCTCAAACGCTATGTATTAGGGAAAAGGATATTAGTCAAATTAAGTGGCTTTTTTTCAGTTTCATCACCTGTGATATCATCGTTAGATCTTTTCACAGCCTCACAGGGAGAAAGCAGCTTTGAATCTGGCAAAAAATGGGCTTTGAAAATTATTCATATGATGATGCAAAAGGTTTTACAGAAGCATTTTCAAAAGGACATGACAGATGAAAGCAGAAATATGTGAATAAAAGTCTAAAATGGGCAATATTACACAATTTCATGGAGAAAATTTTCCTTATTGCAAAAAGATGTATCATAAGGTGTTCCCTTGCAACAGCAAGAAACAAAGCAGCAAAGTTTTATAACAGACAAATGAGTACAAGGGTTGCATGAAGAAATGGAAATTCTGGCTTTTGGGACCTGTCCTTACAGAGGGAGAGAAGCAAGGGAAAGCAGGAAGGAGTGGCTGCTTTGGACTATCTGAAAACTTCATCTTATCATCATAGAGTTAATTCCACATTCATTGAAACTGGGATGAAAGCAACCAAATAAGGGGTTTAAAAATTAAATACAGTCCACTGATATTTTGCAAATTTTTCTGTTCTTGCAAACAAGATTTTTGAAACAGTAGAGTTTGAACAATCTGCAATGAAGCTTTCCACTGCTCTGGGTGTGGAAATCCTGAAAAAAGCATTGGTGCATCACAGCACCAATGTAAGCACATGTAAGCAGCCTGAAAGTCCTCTCTGAAGGGCTGAGGAAAAAAATCATCTTCCAGTGGTCAGGAATAGCAGGATAATCTCTTGGTGTGCAGCAAAGCAGCATGAAGCAACACAGAGAAATGCTTGAGGCCAGAGGCTAGAAGCCAGTGAGGAAATGTCTTAGTTTGGAAACTAAGACTACTGGAAGTATTGTATCATATAGCACGGAAACACTGCACTCAGAAAATGCACTAGTCTGCTCAAAAACCATAGCTGAAGAGAAAGTTACCCTTTAGAAAGGACAATCAACAGTGGAATGGAAAAACAAGAAGTCCTGGGTGAGTGTTATGGAAGAGTTAAAATGCAACAATGGGAGCTGGGTGTTGCACATGTCTGGGTGCAGATCATGAACATTTTCGATTAGGAAAAAAAACCAGGCAGAGGTTGTTGAATAACAGTGCTTAGACATGTTTTTCCTGAATCACATAATATAGGCAACTCTAAGACCATAGATTTGATCTAGTATGTTGCATTACAGTATATAACAATGCACTCAGAAATGTTATAAAAAGATAAACCAAAAAAAAGCACCTCTTGAAAACTAGCAGATATATACGTGATTCTCAGTTTCTAACAGATGGTTGCAGTCTTCATCATTCTTTTACACTGATTATTTTTGTTTGCAGGGACATCTTGTAGAATCCAGTTGAGTGATTCATGGAGTAAAATATGAGAATCTGACACTATGCAGAGAAATAGAAAGTCAACCCTCATAAGTCCACATAGTTGTCTGTTCCTAGAATGCTAATTTTATCTGTAGGTAAACCTCTGTTTTTCAGTCACTGATATTGCTGTTGACTTGGAAAAAGTCACAAGTTCTACCTAGCTTTTGTACTTTTCCCCATCAAAGACATGACTTTAACAACAATTATCTCATTTGGTTCTTGTGAGACTTACTGGAGATCCTTAAGCACTTTAAATATGCTGTACCATTCTCAAGTACAATCATTAATTGCACAGAAGCTTCTGCACTCATTCGGTGTCCTGTGTCAGTGATTCACATCTTATTTTTTTCAGTGTCCAGTCATCACCTCTGGGTTTTGTTAATTTGTTCTAAACCAGCATGTGATAAATCACAAACAGTACTGCTGTGGGGGGGAGAAAAAAAGAAAGAAACTACGTACGAGAAACAAGGCTGTAGGAAGAAGTAGGAATTACTGTAAATGCCATTCAGAATTACTCGGCTGTACAAGTAGTGATATAGACTATTATTTATATTTTTACTCCAGAACACAGAACAGTTTTAAAAATAGGACTGCATTAGAGGTTAGAAGGAAAATCTAGGGCTCATCTCTGCACTTAGTTTAAGTCCTCTCTACTTTACAATGGCTGACTTTTAAAGAATGGTGATACTGAGACCTAGATGGACTTGCATGAGTGTTTACTATTTAATGTCAGTTGCCAGTTGGAATTCATTTAGAAACTAGCTCTGAGTTGTTATTCACCAAGAAAAGAAGAAACAAAATCTGGCCTACTGCCCCCCTGCATCTTGGCTGGTCATGTTTATGTCCCATGAGCAGCACAGTGTGTCCTGTATCTTCAAAACCTGAAACTGTTTTAATAGTCAAGCTCTCTTCTTCCACTGTAACATCATTATAGGCCTTTCAGAATCAATTCCAAGCAATGTTACACCAAATATCTCAAATTCTTAGTAATTAACTGTGATAAAAACCATCTTCATTTAAGTTATTCCCATCATATTCTCAAGGCATACAACAGATCCATAATTAAGTCACCTCAATACTTGGAACACCATGTCAAGGATTAAAGCAAACATTTGCAAGATATCTGAAATAATAAACAGAAATCTTGAGCAGAGATAGCAAGACTTTTTGATGTCTGAACCAGAAATTCTTCTGGAACTCACAACTGGGAGGTCATCCTGCAAGTTTGGAGCCGTCTGCACTGCTACCCAATGGGCCCAGATGAGAATGCTGTTCATTACAATCCCCTCTGAAATAAACCAACTAAAGCCTTCAAATAGCCCCATAGCACTGGTGCAGCTTATACTCTTCTAGTAGGGGTCAATTTCTGTCCACACCAAGATCAGCAGGAAGGGTTTCAGACTCTTCTGTGGCATGCTTTGGTTGTACCTCTTTGGCTCTGCCCGTGGCTCAAGGCTCTTTCCGACATCATGCTGACATGCTTTGTTCTTCTTCCTGTCTGTCTTGCCACTCACCCTCTTAGCTCAGCATTCCAGCCTCAACTTCCCCTCTGAGGAGGTCTCATGACCACCTTTTCTCACCTGTAGCTCTGAACTTTCTCTCCTGCCATAACAACTCTGAAAAATTATTCAGAGACAATAATAACATGCAGACTGATGCCAACAAACAAGTAACGTACCTATAAATTGAAGGGAAAGGTGTACAATGTCATAAAGACTTCACAGCATTGCAAATGAATAAACTGCACTCTGGAGAAATGAAAAAGATGAACAAACAGATGCTGTAAAATCCATAAGTATTGGTAAAGGATTCTCAAGTTTACATAACTGAGACCATGAAGCACAAGCAGGGAGGGAACAAGCACCGTTGCTTTAAAATGTGTCGATCAGCAAAGCCCCAGCACAGCTCCTTAAGGTCCACTGATGGCTTAGAACTTAAATATAGGTTTAAAGCTGGAAATGCACTCAGCTAGATATTTGAATGTGCCCAAGAGAATGTTCCTTTGTAGGAGATGGGCACATATTCCTAGATGATACCATGCTGTCACTTGTAGACCCCCAGCAGACTTGGTAGAGCAGTAGTTGAAGATGAGAATACTTAAAGCAATAAAACTTTATGATAAACAGATATCCAGATGCTTTTTGTTGATTTTGTTTTCAATTCATTGCAGAAGCTGAACTAAAACATATTGCAGGAGAGTTATTTTGGAACAGCAATAATTTTCCTTCAAAGAAGTATTTTGATACCAGGAGATCTGTGGATCCCCCATGAGGAAGGGCTGTACACAAAGTACAGGTTTTTCACAAGCCACAGCTTGCCACAAAAAACTTCCCTGATGGGATTTCTGCCCTGGGAAGGTTATTCAGTCCCTGTTGCTGAGGGACATAAAGAACAGATTGGATGAATATGCCAGGAACGCCAGAGACATTGTTGAGATTAGGATAGGCATTAGATTACTTTGCAGGAATTTGACTCTGCCTGTCTAAAATTTATGGCTTTAAAAAGGCAGATGGCAAACCTTAAATTGTATTAATAAAGAAACAAAATGTTAACTATTCACAAGTAGAAAACTGAAGGGCAAATTCATGAATCATCAAAAACTGGCATTCTGCTTGACTGGTTTTGAGCTGTACTTTGATGATTAGCAACCTGCTGGCCACTGGGATTGTACCATTAGTGAACAATTTGCAATTAAACAGGTAGAAACTGGACACTAGTGAAAGAGTGAAAACCAAAATTATTGTGTTTTGGTTTGGAAAAATGGAAGAATAAAGCTATGCTGGCTCAAGGAAAAAAAAATCACTGATATGGTGGAAATACTTCAAGCTCTATGAAAGCCTAGAGAATTTTATTTTTCCATTGCTCATTTCGGTTTTGGTAAGCACAGCCAACAATCCATCAGCTGACATAATTAATACTACAGTGTTTAAGTTTTGTAGTGTGACCAAGAATTGTGATTTATATTAGGTGCCTCCCAAATGTATTACCTTATTTACTTATTGATGTAGAAATGCTTTCTTGGTCTGGTGGTGTGAAAGGCTTTTTCCTTTTCTGTCCTAGCAGATGGATCAGTGTTTCCAAATTCTATTTGTCAGTCAGAAAAGCTTTCATTTTGTCACATGGAGAAAGACAAAAAAGAGCCTTTGTGTCACCTAAAATATGTAAAATTACTATTTAATAGGACAGAAATATAGACTATCAGGTGACAGGTGGATTGTGCCTGAAAAGCAGAACTTTTCAGCCTGTATAATTTAGCTCAAACTGGAGCAAACCTGCTCATGTTTTACATGCAGTGCATGCTTCTGAAAATTCAGCTTCTAGTTTAGCTTCATACATATACAATGGGAAGGTTTTTGCAAGACCATTCACAGTTCCCCATGAAAATGGTCCCCAGGGAGTGATTGACTCAAATAAGATCATCAGCAAAGCTCTTCACTGCCTGTCATAGCCCTTTTTCCACCCACCTTGCAGAACACATGCACTCCCCAAATCAAGTTTCCCTTAGCTCTTCCATCTTCTTGGTCTATAATCTTATGTCCTCAAAGTAAGATCCTAGCTTTGACCCCATTTTATAACCCAACTTTGCATTAATTTTCTGTTATGATTTTCTTTTAAGTTATCATTTTCAGTAAATATGAATTTTTAAAATGTACTGCAAGTTAGTTGTGAAGGTCAGAAGCCACTTTCCACCCCATAAGCCAACTAAACACTTCAGTATCCAGATTGTCCAAAGAAACAACTATTTTTTAAACCTGATGACACACTGCATGAGGAAAGTTAAAACCACTCAAAAACATTGCCAAATGCTGAGATGAATAATTACAGCTCAGAGGAAATAAACTATTCAGGCCAGACATTTGGAGAACATACATAGAAGTACAGTTGTACTATTCATGGATTAGTATATGAATAGGTAATTGAAGAACTTTTCTAGGCTAAGGATGAATGCAGAGCACAATAGGGGGAGAAGAAGAACTTAGACTAAAAATCTCTTCATAGTACTCACATTTTCTTCCAAAGTATCTACGTCAACAGCAATTTCTGTTCATACAGGAACAAAGGAGCCATGTCAGACTGAATCTACAGCTCAAACAAGTGACTGAAATAGCATTAATAAAGAGTTTTATGATAGCAGTTGAAAATGGATCAAAGCCTAATGATTTTTGTGATTCATTTACGTGTTTGAACTCTCAGATTTGGAAAAGTTTATAACTTTTTTCAAACTTTTCTTATTTTTTTTCCCCCAAACTTTGGACATATTAATGCAGTTAAGATCCCATAGTCTTATGGGAGTGTAGGAAGTCTGAGTGCACGGGTCATGAGGTGCAATCCCCTGCTGTTTTAGACATTTACCATATCCCTCCCTCTGTGACTGCATAAACGGGAATCTGTAAGTGGGTTTTGCCTTAGATGCCATGAGGTTTTTTCAACACCTCACTGATTGCAAACAACTTTCTAACTTCCAGCCTCACTTTAGGTGATGCCCATCAATATTTGACTTCTGTATGGAAATTTGCATAGGTAGCAGAACCATAAAAACCTCCTTCAGCTAACATTTATGCATCCAGGAACTGTTGTTACTCACCATTAATCCTTTTAAATAAAACCCTCCCACATGCCAAATATCATGGGAGTGAGACAATAAAACTGGTGATGACTCAGTTTAAATTAAGATTCGGATTTCATAAGCAGCTGAAAGAATGGGCAAACCTCCACGTATCTATAGCACAATGCTGCCAGACTGCCAGAGAGAGGCAACTGTGTGCGTGAGGAGCATCAGCACTGCCAGGGCTTGCTGAACCCATTGCAGGGACATGGGTCTCCCCACTGCAGCCCCTGGCAGGCATCAAGCAGGTCCTTAGTGCAGCCCGCCCTTGGGGCAGGACATGAGAAATCACAGAGGCAGGATCAGGGATTAGGCTGGACTTCTGGCTTTGCATCCAGCCAAAAAGGGGGTTTATAAATAGACCACTTAACAGAGATGTTTAAAGTTAGACAGAAATGCACTGTGCGTAAATGGTACAAACCCCCCAGTACTGCCTGTGCCTTCCAAACTGGAGTCAGCTTGCATTTGGGGTGTCAGGATACATGCCCAGAGCTATACCCCAAGTAAGGTACATGCTGAGCTTTTAAAGGACTTTAAAAAGCTTACTATTTTATGATATTAATTCCATATGTTAAAAAAAAGTACTTTCAAGTGTCTAAACTGATAAATTATTGTCCTAATCCAAGAAACAGGATGTTATGGTCTTTATAGGCAGAATCATAATGAAATGATTCTTTAAAGATGTTGTGTATTTGAGGGAAACAGTATTTTTCTTCATGTTTTTATTGTTGAGTAATAAGGTCAAGTTAAGTGTTTTTTAACATAGCCCATATGGTTTGGGTACTTGTCTGAACAGCAGAAGCTAGAATATGCAGGAATGATTAAATTGTCCAATTTATCACCTGGATAAATCACAATCACCCTCTGCAGCACAATTGTCTGTATTGTATTTTAATTTTCAAATTGTTGCTCATGAATGCAGCTCTGTATAACAAAATGTCCCCTAGTAGTCAGGATCCATTATTAATTATAGTGTTATAAACTAGCTTACTGATTCCCTCATTATTTGCAGAGTATTTTTTTGTATCCTACAGAGACAGGCAGCCAAAGCCTGAGGCACTAATTATGAGCAGGTGAAGAATGTAAGCAGGAAACCAGGGATAAGCAGTGGCTGAGGGCTATTGCTAAATAAAGCCTTTCTGAACAGAGAATTTCACAGCTTAACGGGATTGTGTTGAGAAGCAGTCTCAATTACAAAGGCACCAGCTCTGAAATACAGAAGGGCTTCAACATAAAGCACAGCTTTTCGTTTCGATTTCTTTTGTCTTCCAAATTCAATATCCGTGTTTAATTGAATATCCCAGAACACTGACTATATTTTGTACAGTATTGCTAGAAAAATACTGATTTTTCCCTACGTGAAAAATCTAGTTTGCTACTACAAAAAACTAGTTTGTTACTACATATACTTACTTCTTAAATGCTTTGATACACCAGTTCAACTTAAATTGTACATCAGCTAGCTTATGATACATCCCAGCCTATGCCATTAGGGAAAGATGAGGGTGGGACACAGGCCCACAGACACCCCCAGCCCCTTTATGTTGCTGTCTGCTGTAGTTCTTAGGTTCAGCTATCTCCTGCAAAGGAGGGGAAGGCAGACAGGCTTTCCCACTGGTTCACCATCCCAAGCGCTGATCATAGAATCATTGAATGGTTTGGGTTGGCAGGGACTTTAACATCATCTTGTTCTACCCACCCTGCCATGGGCAAGGATACCTCCCACTAGACCAGGCTGATCTCCTTTACCTTTTCAAATGTCCCAGTTAGAAGCTCCTTGGTACAATCAGAGAAAACCAAGAGTTTGTGCTCTGCTCAAGCCTGCCTGTGGGCCAGCAGATTCAGGTACAGAGCTAAGAGCTGCCTGCAGCTGATACTGCCAAGCACAACCAAGAAGAAGCTGTAATACAAGTGTGTGCTTCCTTAGCTGTGTTTGGAGTGCAGGCTCCCTTACCCTCTCCCCTCCACACCGCACTGGCTTTTGCTGTTATTCTGGGGACATCCATTTCTCTAGCTACAGGAGTCTGTCAGCACTGGTAGTGCTAAAATTACCCAGGAGGTTGTAAGGAATCCATTTGTCGCATTTGGCAGGACTCGGACTTGCCCTGGAAACCTGCAGACGCTGTCGCCAGCACTGATGGGCATCAGCCCAGCTGCCTGCCCCTTGCTCACCTGTCCTCCAGGTCTCCTGCACCTTCAGGTTCACCAGCCCTAAAGCAGCTTACCTGCAGATGTCCAGGTGATGTGATGGGAAAGCCACCCAATTAACAATGGGGGAGAGAGGATGTGCATGTGAGCACAGATGCTACAGTGCTTGGCAGTCATGCATTTGAATGCAGAAGAGTTCAGACTGACATGCAGCTCATACAGGCACATATGTAAGGTGGGAAAAGGTCAAGACCCTTCTTGGTTGAATACATAAATCCCATAAATGAAAGAAGTTCTGTGCAAAACCTTTAAAACTTTTATTCTCTGATTCCTCTTCAGTCTATTATGGTGTAATTAACGACTATTTTCTCTAATAGCATAAAGATGTAAACACTTATTTGTTCACAGCTTTATATATCATATATCTCAGAGAAGGCTGTTAGGTACATGACATTAAAAACTGAAAACAGAAAAGAACAGAAGAGCAAAACCAGAAGAAACATATAGTGAATTACACAGTATGAAAATGAAATCTATTTACACACGTTAATCTATACAACATCATAGTCTGTACATTTTGTAAAAAACAATCACATTCATTTACATCATATTTAATTTTTGACTGTACTTGAAAGATAAAAATTTATTGATAAAGACAACAAAAGAGAATTCCAAAACATTACTCAGACTAATGTGCCAGGGAAAAAAAAGCTGCAGGTTATCATAGACTTGTTACAGTGCTTTGGGAAATACAGGAAGCTGGGACATTTCAGTCACTGGTTTAGCTGGCAATGGAAATGTTACTGCCATAGATGTAATGATGCACTGTTAACACTGGGCAGATGCAGGTTCAACAGAGTGGTTAAACCATACTACAGAACACTCCTTTTAAATGTTATCCTGGTGTACACTCTTAACATACCTGTTAAAACATATTATTAGTATTATTATTTTATTTCTCATCAACAGAATAGCACTGCATACTCGCTTCTGCTGTTTGGTTATGTCAGGGTAGTACTGACAGCCCACAGCTTATATAGGCACTCATGGTAACGTGAAGGTACTTCTGTTAGTACAAGTATTTCCTGTATCCCTGTGCAGACATGAACTGCTCGGACAGTAAGCCTTATGTATACAGAGCAGCTTTCTCTGCAGGTTACTTGCCGGTTCTACCCTTTTATCAGACATAATTAATACTTATTTTTCATTAAAGATGTCTGAAAAAAAATCTTTATAAAGTGAATTTGGATTTCATTCACAATTGCTTTACTGAAACAGACAAATTCACAGTCAACAGAAGTTTTTTAGAACTCACAAAAGTAGGAGACAAATAATGCAAATGACTCAGGTCAGTCCTTACACGTGGACTATGAGACGTGCACTTGGCAAGACCTTCCTCTGCAAGTGGTCCCAGAGAGATTCCCTGGTTCACCGTTCCTTTGCCCTTCAACCTGTTAAAGGCAGAGGGAAGCCTGCCTGGGGGGCATCGGGACACGAAGCAGATGTTAGAGAGGGGGGAGCTGCCTCCAGCTTGACTCTAAGAGGCTATTTGTAATGCCTTTTGTCATCTTTTGCTACCTATGAATCATTAACACTGCAGTACAATTCCAACATACGCTTAACTGTGGAGTTCCTCAGCTGGTTACCTGTGGCACCCATCAGCATGCAGGTGCAATTTCTTGGGCTCCTGTGCACTCCAGCACATAGAACATGGAGTATTTACTCAAATACAGGTGAGATACTTAACATTTCATCAAAGCCAGCACTGCTTTCAACAGCTAAAAGAGTGCTCTCCATATTGCAAAGCACCTGACCCAGACTCCAAGGCAAACATAGTTTAAAAGCATGACGGCAATAATCTCATTGCATGTCATCAGACAGTTCCTGGTCAGCAGTTAAAAATGACAATGCAAATCAAAGCTTTCAAAAGTATGACCAGGTGAGCTGCAAGTGGGAGTAAAACATGGTCAGAGTTGTGTACATTCCTGAAGGAGGAGATGCTGAAATACTTTAAAAATCACAAAATTACTTCACAAATTAATTGCTGTTAAAAATGGAATAGGGCACAGAAGAGAATCAGGAAAACCCTTGAGAAAGACCTTGCTGTCAGATTCAAGAGATTTTATATGTTTGGTTTTTCAGAGAATAATTAAAGACATTTATTTCAACATTGGTTTTCAGGAGACTTCACATCAAGAAAATTTCTAGTATTAGAGAGAACTTTGTTTTTGCATATGACCCCTCTACAGAAGACAAAAAAACCCAAACACCTAACCCAAAATAACTGTTGAAAGCTGATGCCAGGCCAATCAAAATGGAACATGAGGATATTTGCTCTATCACAGAAGGCAGTCAACCCCAGGGACACCCTACCAAAGGAGCTGAGGCTCATCCATTGCCTGAACTGCACATTTTTGGAGGATACCTTTGGCCAACCCAAAGTCATTTGGCTTAAAAAGGACTATCTGGGCATCATCTATTAACCAGTTAACATAATGGTCTTTTCTGGAGAGATTAATTTTACCTAATTTTAGATGTAAAAAGGCAGAAATTTAGCCAGCTACCCTGGGCTCATTTTACAGTAAGTTAGAGAAAAAGGTGCTTCAGCTTATCTGCCTCAGACGCCCAGCTGAGCATGGGATCAATCATTGACTAGTGCCTATTTCTCTATACTGACTATAAAAGGCACTTAGAAAGAGTCTTTAGCTCAGAAGCAGACATCCAGCTCTTAGATACCAAAACCAGGGCAGATGAATTTTACCTGAGTTTATCAAGCACCTTGCTGAAATCAACTATGCAGTGGAAAAATTAAGTCAACCACGAGTTTGATCACGAGTTTGGTCATAGTTGTTGACCAACCATGATCAAGAGGAGGCTGAGGGGAAACCTTATCGCTCTCTAAAACTACCTGGAAGAAGGTTGTAGCCAGGTGGGGGTTCGTCTCTTCTCTCAAGTAACTAGCAACAGGAGGAGAGGAAATGGCCTCAAGTTGTGCCAGGGAAGGCTTAGGTTGGATATTGGGAAAACATTCTTTACTGAAAGAGTGGTCAGGCATTAGAACAGACTGCCCAGAGAGGTGGTGGAGTCACCATCCCTAGGGGTGTTAAAAAATCCTGTAGACATGGCACTTTGGGGCATGGTTTAGTGGGAATGGTGGTGTTGACAGTTGGACGTGATCTTAGAGGTTTTTTCCAACCTTAACAATTCTATGATTCTATGAACAACCAACTGCGGTATTCGAGGCAATTGTATGAACTGTTCATGTTCAGGAACTTAACAGCACACATGATGTGCTACCAGCTTTTCAGTTGGAACAACAAAAACAAAAAGCTCTGTAAAGCTCTGAAAACTTTACAAATCAGATCAGACTCTGATACAACCAAAGAGAGAAAAGAAGTAAAGGCATGAAGAAAGGAAGGAACACTGCACGAGAAGGCTGTGCCGGGAAAGTGTGTGCTTCTCTTGCTGCCTCTACTTACCCTGACACGGCTCAGACTGAGTGAGAACTCAGTTAAGGGTCAACAGAAGGCCAAATGGTTTTCTTGTGTGGTTCTTTTGACTCTTAGTCAGTACAGCATGGAGCAGGACTCTTTAACTCCACAGTGCTGTGCAAAATGCGATGAAAGACAAAGACATGAGAAGCAATCCTGTTTCTGTGTGTCATAAAGATGCAAAATACTGATCAAGTACTAGATTTGCCAAACTGAATTGCAGCTTTTGCATACATTTGAATATGATGGGTATCTCTGGGTGAAAAGGAAGTTGAAATTCAAACAGTCCCTGTGATGATGGGGTTGATGCTGTAACTTTGCATAAAATTATCTGGAAATCAGAATTTCTGGGAGAAAAAAAAAAGTGCAAACAATGCCCTCTGGGCCTTTACTGACATGAAAATGTTTGCAGAAAGCTTATGAAGTTAAACTGCCACACAGAAAACATATTTTCTCTATTTAGTCTGATTTTTAATAGAGGGATGAGGTTCTACAAATTGCTCCACTTTTCACTGGTTTGAAAGAAAACTATATGCAGCACCCTTTTATCCTGTATGCAATTCTGCACGTGCCCACATAGTTGCTTGCGAACCTGGCGATACCACGTACGTGCTTGTCCTGGGTTTGGCTAGGACAGAGGTAATTTTCTTTCTAGCAGCTGGTGTAGTGCCTGTTTGGGAGTCAGGATGAGAGCAGTGCTGATAACACACTGATGGTTTAGTTGTTGCCCAGCTGTGAAGGACTTTTCAGCTTTTCATGCTGCCCTGCCAATGAGAAACCCAGGCAATGGCACCCAGAAAACACCAGGCCAATAACACCCAGGTGACCCAAATTGGCCAAAGGGGGTATTCCATACCAATGATGTCATGTTCAGCATAAAGGGGAGCTGGTGGGAGAGGAGTGTGTGTTTCCAGGACACATGGCTTGGAGACAGTCCAGCTTCGGGACAGGTCTGAGCTGTACAGTCTTGAGTTGTGCAGTTCGGTGAGAAACTGCATTGCCTATCACTAGTTTTGTATATTTTGCTATGGAGTCCTGTTATTATTTCTCCCTCTCTTTGCTGTCCCAGTAAACTATCCAAATCCCAACCCACAAGGTTTGCCTTCGTCTTCTCTTTTTTCTTCTTCCCCCCCTTTTTCCCATGGTGAGGGGAACGAGCAAGTGGCTGCATGGTGCTCACTGCCAGCCGGGGCTAAACCCCGACAGTTCTCCCACTGGTGCAACTTCATTGTCTCACATGGCATTACTCCCTACATGAAAATCTGAATCAACTCCAAATGCATCTGCGCCCTGTTAAAGTGAACTGAGTTGTTTTGTTGCAGACTAAAATGTATTTTCTTATTTAGGCTTTACCGTCTTATGATCCAGAAATCATTAAAATGCAGATTTTCTCCCTGCTCACCTAATTAGAACAAAGATATTTTTCTCTAGGATACAGTAAGTTATAAACATGAATAATTGGCAATGCATCATGCAGAACAGACTGATGGAACTCATAACTCAAAATCTATTTCTATACAATCATTCTCTCTCTGTGCCAACTCAAAGAACTTCTTTTGAACAGGAAGCTGAGGAAGTTTGAATTCTTGTCAAGTGTGCCTTTCTAACCTAGAAATTTGGGGGGGAAAAGTGCGTCTTGCACATCAAATGCCAGGGAGCTGAGCAGTCCTGTTCTCCTTAGGAAAAGAAGCCCAAAGTGCACAGACGTGTTTAATTTAGGTAGCGGAACAACCCCCAAAGCCCTGGTGCATCTGCATATATTTGCAGTTAAGAATTTGTTGATAAAGTTGTTCAGAGTTCAATGAGAAATACTAAAGTTTCCGAGTCTAAAGCCTTTGGGAACATATACAGTGTAAATACAAGTGCAGGGACCTATCTTTAGACTCCATGGGACTGTCTCAGGGCAGCCTGCTTCACTCCAGAATCTCCGTGACTTCACCGAGTGACAACAGAAAACACTCTGAATCACTGGAGGTGATCAATAGCTTCTTTAAAGTCAATCTGGCAAAGTAACAAGTCATCAAGTGATTATTACTTAACTCATGATACTCACTGTGTAAAGGTCAGTGTCGTGTAACATTCAGAATATAACTGTTCTGCAGTACCCATGTGAATGATGGGGCTTCTGTCTTTGGTCTGACACAACTTTGTTCCACTCCAGGGCAATCCCATTAAAAGAAATTGTGTTTGACTGATAAAAAGCTAAATTAAATCAGACCAAGAGGTGTGCAGACACTTTGACAGCTGCCAACAATATTCCCTGCACTGCTACTATTTCCAAGAACGTACATGTGTGCTTGCCAAGACATGTCCTTGCTGCTGTTCTCCCCCTTCCCTAGCAATACTATGGGCCTTAGATCCTGCTAGCTTCATACAAGATGTTATCTGAAACATCAGGCCAATTGATTTTATGAATCAGAGGTACTCATGCAAATATATATTATTCCTACTTGCTATTTAGAGTGGACATGGTTAAACATGACATGAGGAGTAAACATCACTGAGTTTATTTCTTTTAAAGAGTGCAAATATTCTACATGTGTTTATAAGAATCTGTCAGTTCTATGTCTTTGTTTTACAAAGTGGCAATACAAGGGGCTTGGCGTTGTAGAGAATTCCTTCAATTTATGCCTTTTATGGTAATTTTTAGGGATTCTGTCTTTTTATTTCTGGAGTAATGGTCAGGACTACATTTTAAACCAGCTCAGATAGATACAGAATAGAATTAAGCTAAGAGAATTTACACTATTCCTTAAACAGGAGTTGTAATTATATTCCAATATTCACTGTTTCAGCTGCCAAGTATGTAGTTCTAGAGACATATTTTGATGAAAATATTATATAAAAATTACATTTTCAGGTGCTAATATGCTATCCAAGGCTGTTTATCCTATGCCAGACTGCTCTAATAATAAAGACCCTCTTCATAAAATTGTTTAATAAAGGATCAACACAAATCTCTTTGATTTTAAACAACTACTGATTGCAACAGCACTACTGACAAATGCGGATGATTTAATCAAAATTATTACAATAGCTTTTTCTATATGGACTGCAAAGGTAGCCCTAGTTTCTGCATCAAAACATAAACCCCAGGCACTTTTAAAGGGAACAACAGGATTGGAATCAAACTCTGTAGAAAGTAATCTCTGAAATTTATTCAAGTCGCCAAGAAGTACTACCTTTTTTCCCCTCTGTATAAATAATGTTTGGTGGATTAGCACACTAAACTCCCAGTGTGGTTAATTAATAGTCTTACATATCTTTATTTATACTTTGTTTTTCCTAATTAGGAAAAAATTTCCTAACCCTTAAGGAAAGAAATATTTCCTTAAGTATAAATAAAAAGTGCAAGAAAGTTTCTTGCTTCCCATCCTTGCCTTTTCCACATGTTCCAAAACAGTCTGCATTGAAGAGGATACCATACATCTATCTATCTTGTGGACATGTTGGAGGGTAAAAGGAACATTACAGTAAATGAGGTTTTGAACAGTTATGGGTAGTAAACAGCAAGAGAACATCAGAGTTAATATGAATGCCATTAAAAAACCAAAGCATCCATGGGGCAGGTGTCTCTCATTACCTGGTTGGCTGCACAAACCAATTTCCCAAATACCAACATGTAGAAAAGCAAAGCACTAAACTGTACGTTCTATAAAATATGACATCAAGCTGCATAATGAATGATATATCCCACAGTTCTTCATGTTTTGGGGACCTAGCTGATTTATATCATGGTGGTCTCTGTCTGCATAAAGGACTGAGCTCTTGAATTGCGGTGGAGCTGAGAAACGCTTTCTGATCCGTTTCGGGAAATCGAGGAGCTGTGGAGTCTGTAATCTCTGCCTGCTGTTTGCTTCCAGCACAAGCTCCGCCATTTTCTTTTCAGCTCCCCTTGCACCTGTGTTGAAAGGAAAATGCACAACATGAGCTGAAAGCAGGCTTTACACATGGGGAACTTTGCCCTGTTTATTGGCTGTCAAAAAGGGACCTCTACAATCCCAGAATGGTTTTGAGTTGGAAGGGACATTAAAGCCCATCTAGTTCCAATCCCCTGCCATGGGCAGGGACACCCTCTGCTAGCCCAGGGTGCCCAAAGCCCCATCCAATATGGCCTTGAACACTGGCAGGAAGGGAGCAGCCACAGCTTCGCTGGGCAGCCCGTGCCAGGGCCTCACCACCATTTTAATAAAAAAATGTCTTTCCTATATCCATTCTAAACGTACCTTCTTTCAGTTTTAAAACTATTACCCTTGTCCTGTCACTAGAGGCCCTGCTTAAAAGTGTTTCTCTGTCTTGTAAATCCTCTTATAGCACTGAGGGGCTGCTACAAGGTCTCCCCGGAGCCTTCTCTTCTCTAGGCTGAACAAGCCCAACTTTCTCAGCCTTCCTTTGTAGAAGAGGTGTTCCAACCTTCTGACCATTTTTGTGGCCCTCCTTTGGAATAGCTCCAACATGTTCATGTCCTTCTTGAACCGAGGACAATCACCTCCCTTGACTTCCTGACTGTAGCTTTGATACAAGACATGATTGGCTTTCTCAGCTACAAGCACACATTGCCAGCTTATGTCCAGCTTTTTGTCCACCAGTATCCCCAAATTCTTCTCTGCAAGGCTTCTCAATCTGTTTATCCCTCAGTTAGGTAGCTCAAACCCAGGTGCAGGACATTGCTCCTGGCCATGTTGAACTTCATGAGGTTCACATGGGACAACTCCTCAAGCCTGTCAAGGTCCTCCCTTACCTCTAACAGATCAAAGCAGCTTTTGCAAAGATTACAAAAGTGAGGGGAAGATTGTGTCTCCACTGCCTGTGAGGAGATGCCCCAAGGCCACGTTCAAGATCAGTTTTGTATCACTTGTGCTGCAACAGTATTTTTTAATATCTAGCTATTAGTCACATGTACGTCAAGCAGAATCAAATGATTAGCCCAAAATCAGGCATCTCATGAATATCAAAGAGCAGAATAGCACTTGGGAGACCTGAATGTCAATGCCCTGTGAAAACAGTTCTCCCAACAGATTCCTCCTGTCAGACAGTGCACACTGTTTAATGTATATTCTACTTTAAAAAGTGGCTGACACCAAGAGGGATCCCTTGTATCTTCCTCAGTTGAGATTAGGAAAGCTGCTACATACTGAACATTTCTGAAAATATGCTCCTGTTACAGGAGTTAGATCCTCTCAGAAGATTGTGCCTAAATACTTACTAAATAGTGTTTGAAGTTTAGGATAAATTTGTATACCTGTTGTGCTGGACTTGCACAATCCACGTTGCTTGTAACATAGCTAGAATTAGATCATGTTAAATGACAGAAGACCCACTTACTAACACCTCAGTTTGCAAGGAATTAGATTTCAAACAGCTCTTAACTCTTCACTCAAATATGCTAATTTCTCCTGTTGCATAGAAACTGCCACATATATATTCTATAAATAGGAATGCAAACATATTCTAAAACAGCTTCATGAAGACTGGAATTATAGGGGCAATCATACATTTACTGAAAACAGTATTTAACACCCTCAGAAAGAAAGGTGAGACTTACTTCACTGTTCAAAAAACAATACAGGACTGCAACAATCAACCCCTGGAAAGAGACAACATTCCGTAGTTAGTAGGCAGCACCAACCTCAGTCGATAAAACTTACTTTGAATAAAAACTTTAAAATTTACCTGAAAAGATCCCAAACATAGCTCAAAGATTATTTTATAGTTATTGGAACTGCGGTCAGGAAATAGAGCAAACACTGTGTAGTGAACTCCAAATAATGGAATGAGCAACAATGTGGATTTTGCAAGTCTCCTGAGTAAATAAAAGAGAAGAGAAAAACTGGAGTTTAACAATAAACTCTTGGTTTACTAAGAACCTGATGCAATGCTTTTTACATAAACCTCGTATGACTTCAGATTCATAAAGTCTTACTATGAGTCATTTATTCAAAACTATGTTCCTTTCTTGCTATGAGATTAGCCACACAGTAACCTCATAACCTAATAGGTGCAGTTCCATGTTATACTTGATCTTGCTGACCTCGCACTCTTCCAAAAGCAGACTTTTGTCCCTCTGGACAGCAGCAGAATGTCGGACCAGCCTTCTGCTTTGGCCTTTTGGCAGAAACCCATTTCCCAGCCTGTTTCCATGACATGGGTTTTGGGGGTGGTGTTTTACTGCTTTATTCCACAGGACCACATTTGACAAAGTGTCATGAGCTGTTATCAGTTCTCTCAAGACAGTTTTTACCTGGCTTAAAGAGTTCAGAGTGGAAAGGGAAAATGCCTTCCTCAAAGTCATACTGAGAGATCCTTACGGATGGAAGGTAAAATCTCTCTCTTGAAGCAAACACTTTACCTTCATTTCCTTGAAGTGTGCAACTGCACAGTTAGTCTGCACACTGCACATTCACAGTATACAAACCGCACCTTGGAAATGTAATCCAGAGTAATATCAACTGTCAGAGTTTCATCAGCCCGTTCAGATTTACCCCCAAAACCTAAAAATCTCATAACTGTGGTGATGGTATTAAGAACATAACATTAATTATTTTTTTATGTTGCCAGTTACATAATACATTATAGCATGAGATGCTACTGACGTTAAGGAAGGAGAACTTTCAATTATTAAGCAGAGCAGTTCTGAAAAACTGTCTCTGAACCACTGAAATGAAGAATTCGTAATTATCCCTTAAATGTCACTTATTTCACTCAAACAACACCAGTTTTATATATTATACAAGGCCAGCCATGCATGACTATGGATGTCTAGTATCAGATACAATTCAAGAAGTTATAAAGTTGATTCCCATAATTCATCAATGTCCTGATGAATATAACTTGATTCAACAATGAAAGGATGCTGCTGTGAATTCACCTATTTTAACAGAAAATTCAAGGTATTTCAAACAGGTTTTTTTCCCGTGTCAGTCTTCATGGCCTTCCTTTGTTCACAATGTCCCAGAGGCTGCATCTGTTTATGTGGAAATAATCAGTTTTGACAGCAAAGTTTCTCAAGAGCAGTAAAACCCTCACATCTAAAGGTGATACCAGTAAGCGGGACAAATAGGATTTCCTCAGCAGAAGAAATTAATTTTCGACTGGAGGAGATGATGATGGCAGCAAATTTCCTGGTTTCCCAAGTGAAATGGAAAACTGATTTGATTTCAACTTAACTTTACCCACTGCAAAGTAAAGTGAGCAACAAAAAGAATCCACGTTCAATCAAGTGTCACTGAATAAGGGGAAAAAATGGTGACTTGCATGACTAGATTTCATTTTAGACTCGTATTTCACTTAACCTTCATTCTTGTTTTAATAATTTTTGTCTAGCTGATGTTATTTTCTCTATACTGGACTTAGATTTTAGTGAAGGAAAGGATCAGACAAAATAGCTTCATTCTTCCCTGAATTTTAGAAAAATACATTTGAATTTTGAAAAATGAGCCTTGCAGACCTTCGATTTGCTCTGTAGATGCAGTGTTTCTCAAGGCGGTTAATCTGCTGTTCCTGTGGGTATTGGCTAAAGACCATCCACTCCAAACTTAATCAGGTGATCTAATGCTAAAAGCAAAGTATTCACTGGGCTGAATAATGAAGGACAAGGTTGCTATTAATGAACATTTTATACTATGAAATGCTAAAGTTAACTGTGGAAAATTATGGGTCTGATGGGAAAGGAATGTCTTGTTTTCGTAAAATACATAAATACCACATGGAAACAAAAATTCCTGTGACAAGAGGTAAACTTGAGGGGATTTCCTGCCCATAGGTCAGTCACTGCACTAAATAATAATGAGGCAACTGCATAATTTCACCTAGGCTGATTTGGTTCTCCCACATGTTTAGTTCATTCTAGCAGAAAACACAAAAAAGGACCCTTGTAGCTCTATGAAGCAAAAGCTTATGTCAATCTAGTGGTGTCACCTTTCCCAGGGCACATCAGAATTCTTCCCTTTTTGATACAAATGTGTCACCTTGTTTATAAAATATAAGGGGTCCTAGTTGTCTTTGATTTAAAGATACGCTTTCCCTTAGCACACCATGTTTTACCTGCTTTTAGGACAGGAATTCAGTATTTTTTAAATGAAGGAAAGGTGTTGCCCAGGAACCCATTTTCAAAGGCCACTTCCTTAGTTTTGAATATTCAGTGTTCATGTTTTGTCATTGAAATATCATGTTAACATTGTGAAATGTCAAACTCAGTGTCTATATCTCGGCTTGAAATAAGACCTATGATGACAGACATGAGATTCTGGATTACAGCATCCAGCAGCTATTATAATAAACAACAATATCTGATACATCAATACAACAAAGAGCAAATCCAGTTATAGCAATGTCTCTCAATTGCCCCCCAATATTCCTTGATTCAAAAGCTGTGGAAACAATGGATGTTAGGATTTCATGTTCAAACCAAAACACAAAGAAAAGTCAACACAGAAATGAAGTTGGCCTAAATTAGAAACATTTGCTTTTCTCTAGAAAAATAAAGATGCTATTTTAAATCAACATAAAATATTATATTTCTTTTTTTTTTACTTTTTGAGAATAACATACTTCAACTCTGCTGTACATAAGAACAACATAAGAAGGACATGGAGCTATTGGAAGTGATGATCAGAGGTCTGGAGCACCTCTCCTATGAAGACAGGCTGAGACAGTTGGGCTTGTTCAGCCTGGAGAAGAGGCGGCTCCAGGGAGACCTTGTAGAAGCCTTACAGTACCTAAAGGAGCTACAGGAAAGCGGAAGAGGGGCTGGTTACAAGGGCAGGGAGTGATAGGACAAAGGGTAACAGCTTTAAACTGAAGAAGGGCAGATTTAGATTAGATATTAGGCAGAAATTCTTCCCTGTGAGGGTGGTGAGGCCCTGGAACAGGCTGGCCAGAGAAAGCTGTGGCTGTCCTCTCCCTGGCAGTGTTCAAAGCCAGGCTGGATGGAGCTTTGGGCAACCTGGGCCAGTGGAGGGTGTCTAGTGGAGCGGTGGAAATAAATGGGCTTTGAGGTCCCTTCCAAACCATTCGATGATTCTGTGATAATTTCTTTCCAGCTCTTAAAATATATATATAAACATTACAAGATAAAGTATTTCTAAAATTATTTTTTAAAATGTTTTTAAGGAGATTAAGCAAACTGCTTTGATCTTGATGGTTTTTTATGTCAAAATGAAGTATTTATACATTAAAAGAAAGATATTACTCTCAATATTTTTATTAGCACATTAAGTCAAGGATTAAACTCAAATTCAAGAATAGCTAATTCGTCTTTATAAAATGGCGAATTTTTTATGAACTTAGGGTTTGACCAAAAAAACTATGTTCATCTCTATTTCAGCATAGTGATGTTTATTAAATATCATCTAAAATGACTTCTGAATTAAATGTAATTATACTCTCACAGCAATTGTTGGTAGCAGGTTTCAGGAGAGGAAATCTTACAGACATGATTTTGGTTCTCTATATAATACCTAAAAATATGACTCACTTGTACTGTGACTGGTCATTTCCTCCAACATCTGGAGATCTTAACTTCTGCAGTAAGATTCTTATAATACTAATGAAAAGTATAAAATTCACCTGCAAAGAAAAGATATGTAAGAGTGATTTCTGATTTCTCCACTCAATACACAGCACAAAGAAATTCTTATCCAGGCAGACAAATCAACTCAGCAGTGGGTACTGCGTACCTCCTGCTAGAACACATCAAGCTTTACACTGTCAAACCTACTGTTTGCTGTCTCACTAGGTTTGCTCTGCCCAGTGCACTCAGTTCTAGTCTGTCTGGCAAAAGCCTTTGAAAGCTCCAGTTGTCAGCAATGCCCTCCTTCCAAAACCTCAGCTGAAGACAAATTTTCCAGCAGTATGTGACCTTTGATGTGATTTGGTGCAATAAAACATTATCCTAAATTGATGTGGATTCATGACTTGAAGCCCAAAGGAAAATGTGAATCCTGTACAGTTTTGCCCCTCTCTTACATCTCACCTTGAGTTTTAATATTTTCTGTCTGAATTAGAGAAGAAGGTTGTTCCCCAAGTGATATGTCCATTCCCATCAAGCATGGAAAGGGCCTCTCACAAGTACCTCTCTGACTGTCTTTGTTATCAACACAGACATTATCACTAAAGCAGCTGAACCCTCTCAGTACAAGATTTTATGCTTGCCACAGCCTTCTGGGATAGAACAGCAGCATAATCTAATTTCACATTGAGGGAATGGAGGAACTTGCATAACAAAGGTATGATCAGTAGATCCTAAATCTCACACACATTATTACTTCATCCTTGGCTTTAGACATCTTGTGTTCACGAGCTGTTATGGTGCTGGATTGTTCAGAGAACTACACATTAATTACAGCAGGCCTGTACTAAAGTGAGGGAACACTCCAACTCTACAGCTACATGAACAGCTGCACCAAATGCACACATTTTAAAAGAAACCAATCTAGAGAAAAAATTATGTCCCTGTGAAAAAAAGCATTTTATTGTTTTTTACGTAACCCCACCTCAAAGCCCAACAGCAGGAGGCTGGGTACTCAACCAGACAGTGCCTGCCTCATGGTTGGAAACCTCCAGTGTCTTTCTGTCCTGATGGGGAACTGGGTTTTTTCCACTCTTAACAATATGAATTTCTGGGTCATCTCTGAAATACCCAATACAATTTGTAATGTTAATAAATAAACTATGATTAACATGACTACATGCCCCTCTGTATTCGATATTTCATTTGGAATGACAGGTGAAGGGAAGTGACACAAATTAAACCAACAGGGTTTAAATTAAAAAAAGCAGGAAAATGAAATCTAGTATTTTTGAATAAAGAAATAAAAATAAATTTTAGAAAATATACGTCTTTACTGAAGTAAATATAAATATAAATTTTTCAAGCAGATGATGAATCTGAGGTTTTCTTTGATGCAAGTCTCCTATAGAAGTGAGGCAGAAGCCAGTATTCTTGTTGATTGTATCTGCTTACCACAGCAGAGCGTACAGACCAAGGGATATACCTCTAGTTTGACATATGCACTGGAGCTAGTATTATTGGATGAGGAGAGAGCTTCCATTTCATTGTATATTTGTTTGCCACAAGATAGCAGAAGGAAGAATCTTTATTCTGCATTTGCAAAGGGATTGGCAGAATAACTTCTGATTCTGCACAGGCATCCCTAGTTCCTATTGTGACAGAATAAACTGTCATGTGTTTTGTTTCTGAGGCACCAAATCATCTGCAAAACTACACTCAAGTCACTCACATTCTTGATGGATATTCAGGTATTACTTTTAAGTTTGTGTTCAAACACTTCTCTGTCTGTAAATACAATCCTGGGTTAATGAAAAACATACATTTTTTCAAGTTTGTAACAGTTCTTGGCACTAGTAAACTTGGAAATTCAGCCAGCAGAAACTGGGTGGCAACTACTCTTGACTTACGACAGGATAACAAGTTAATGTCTATAAGATTATTATTTAACTGACCATTTGTTAAAAAATATATATTTGATTTAAAATAGTATGTTTCAATAAAATATCATACAAGTAATGCTCTGGAATTTCGCTTTTAGTATTTTTTCAGTCCCAGAAAATATTTGGGCATAAAGTCTGAAACAGAATAGAGTAGATATATTGTTGAGTGAATATCTAAGAACAGTACAATGAGAAAATACTGTGAATGCAGAGAAACTGCAAGAGAGTCATGACAAATGATGCCCCTTCAGTGGAGCAACAGCAGGCTGCTGATGATCCCCTTTTGTGATGGTTGACTTCTTCTGAAGGTAAGTTTTTGAGTCTAAATTGCCTGAGCATGTATCATTTAAACTGTCTTCATGTTGCTTCATTCTTGCTACTTAGTCCTTAAAGCTACCTGCAATGTAAGATAACAAGATAAACATTTCTCAGTTACTTTGAGGAGATATACTGTTTCCACCTGAACATGACTTCTTCCCAAATGAGCACAGATTATGGAAGTCAAAGGATGGAGAAGGCAGCTCTGGAAGCATTTGCCAAATGGAGAAGCTGTGTGGTCCACCAAATCAAAGGTTTAGAATAGTCACCCCTAATTAAACAATTCTGAAATGTGTAGAGCGTGAAGCGTGGAAGCCTGCCAAATAACTTTCCTCAAGCAAAACCAGTCAGGAGCAGATGCCAGCGAAGTCTTCTGGGACACTGAATTAACTGAAGCCATTCACACCTTGAGAAGTAACCTCAGAACTTGCTCTCACCATACCGTTTACTATTGGGTAATAAACTTACAGAAAATACAGTCTTCTAAGCAGCAAATATGTTTGGAGGTAACACAGGAATTGATGGAAGTGAATATAGCACAAAGACTGAGCACGCTTCCTGTTAAATGCAGGTAAAACATTTCCTTACAATCTGCTTGATTTCCTCCTCATGTCAAAATTATTTTCATGGCATCATCCTCAGAATCAGGCTCCATTCTACTCTTCTTCCTCCTCTTAAAGATTTTCAACATCAGTCATAATCTGGGCTTTCTCTCATGTTATTAGTAAGACAATTGATGATAGTTCGCAGCTCAGGTGTTCTGATCCCTTTAATTTTCCTGATATTCAGCTTTTTTCAGATATTCTCTGTGTTCACCTTATTGGCTACATACAGAGATATCCTTCTTACTGTTCAAGCCATTTTTTACTGCTGATCATCCTTGTCACCATTCTTTCTAAGTTTTCCAGTCTTGCATTCTTGAGCATAAACTGCAGGCATGACTCTTTCTTAACACTTATCCAAAGAACTTGCAGTGATCTGTTTTCATTGTTGAATGGAAGGCAGCACTGACCTCATGATACAAAGTTTTCAGTCTTCAGATTTAATTTTTCTAGAAGGTTATCAGGAAATGTTGAGCTTATCACAATATGTGCATACTGAAAAATACTTTCTTGTGAATGTAGTATTATTGAGAAATTGATGACTAGTTTCATATGATATTCCATTAGATACTCCTGCTCCATGAGTACACTCTACTTTGTAGAGTAGTAAGTTTGCATAGCATTCTAGCTGTCATAATGACTCTGCTGGTTGTAGTCTGATGCTGCAGCAAGACAGATTAATGCCCTGGCAGAAAAGGGTGAGTATTGCTGCTTTTATAACTACTGGTATTTCTGAATTCTCCTTTTACTGCTTAACTTCCCAAATGCAAAATGTAGTTGACCAAACAGCATGCTTTATGATATACTGGACTTTTGCTGACTGACTAGTAGCTGGTTTTCTTAACTTACAACTGATTTCCCAGCCTGTGCTAAGATCCAGCTGCAATTCAAGTCTGCCAATGATAACTTCTATTTCCAGGTCTAGGACTTCTTTGGAGAAACACTGCTTTCTGGCACATGAAATCTCAGCTGTCTACCAGATAGCTGTTTAAATTGCATATCCAGAGACTTTCATCTTTCTGTAAACACCAGGTGGTTTGTTTTGCTTTTATCTTTCAGAATATTTTCTTCACTCTGAACCACCCCCCATTTACAGCTCCTTTGAGCTATACATGTATTCTCTTCATGCTATAGTTCTGCTGTATGCCCATACTTTATATCATAAAACATCTTTTCTGTGAGCCCTCACCTTATGTCATTTCACACATAGGCCTACTCTCTTTTCTTTTTAAACACTGTAGAATTCACTTCAATGAAGATGGTAAGACATTCTCTCAGAATGATTTTCAGCAGCCACAGATTGAAAAGCAAACCCAAACGTAAGGTGGACTATTGAAATTTGTAGAAATTAATTTTGCTTTATTTTTTCTGGCTAAAATGTTAAAAACGAAGCAAGTATATCTGAAATGTATTAATTTGTACTGTGATTGTTTTCAGAAATGGACATATAACAGTAGTATGTTATGCTGAAAGTTAATTACACAATCATCACAGTGAACTGGAATTTTATTATGCTGCTCCAGTAATTCTAAAGAGTTCCACACAGGAAAAGCCCCATGAAACATTCTCAAATGGCATTATTTTGCAAATGCTTCATGTTCAATATATATTTCAGTAGGCTCCTAATTAAAGAAAGATATACACAGTCATAGTTTTTTATGGCTAAAATAATATCAGATTCTCAATAGTAGGGCTATCTATTTACACACAAAATCAAATCTGCAATTCATTGAGAAGTATAATTAGATTTTTGCTTCCCCCAGGCTCATAAACAGGAGAGATGTTAAAGAAAAAGCAACATACAAATAAAAGCAACTGCTCATTTAATAGGATGCAGATAAATTTTGAAGGCAACAAATTTTAATGGCCTTGGCATCTGTTTAACATTTCTCCTACAGTACAATTTCTTTTCATTAAAACAGAAATCTTGCCTCTCTGCAACTAGCAGTAAAGAATAACAGCTATACACACTGCACAAGGCTGAACTGATCTATAATTCATGCTTCAAAGTTTACTTACTATAATAGAAATTAAAATTGGTATTCGTATAACCCACCAGGGACCACCATGCTCATTTGTATCCCAGCAACTATATAAAAAAAAAAAAAAGAGGGAAAATGATGTTGACATTAATAATATCTGGCAGGCACGACTTATGCGGAGAAGTATTTGTTAAATACAAGTCAAAGCACACTAAAATAATGCCTGTTGTAGCTTAGAAATTCACATGTAATCTTTTTCTGGTTTTAATCTTATTTCCCTGGTTTTAATATGCATATTCTAGGAAAATGGAACCTGTTGGGTTGATGTGGGCTGAGCAGTGGACATTGTCTACCTGCATCTCTCCAAGGCTTTCAGCCACCTCCTAGAGAAACCGATGTGCTATGGTCTAGACAAGTGATCTGTGCAGTGGGTGGGGAACTGGCTGACAGGCTGCACCCAGAGGGTGCAGTTTTTTTGAACTGGCATTGTGTCACAGGGGGGCCCCCCAGGGATCAATACTGAACCCAACGCTGTTTAATATCTTCATAAGTGAGTTGTATGATGGGATCAAGTGCACTCTGATGAAGTTTGCAGATGACCAAACTGGGCAGGGTAGGAGATGCTTCAGAAGGGAGAGTCACCCTGCAGGAAGACCTGGATAGGCTGGAAGACTGGGATAACAAGAACCTTACGAAGTACAAGGACAAGTGTGAGGTTTTGCACCTGGGAAAACATAATCCAGGAATGCAGCATAGACTGTGATCCACCTGTCTACAGAGCAGCTCTGTGGGAAGGGACCTGGGAGTCCTGGTGGACAACAATATGAGTGAACACTGCGCTGTAGCAGCAAAGACAACCAGCAGGACACTGGATTGCATGGACAAAAGCATTGCTGGCAAAGAAAAGAAGTCATTATCCTGCCTAGTGCTTGTCAGGCCACACCTGGATCTCTGTTAAGTTTTCGTCTCTGCTATATAAAACCAATGTGGACAGGCTGGAGACGGTCCAGAGGAGAGCCACCAGGATGATCAAAGGACTGGGAAGCCTGTCATATGAGGAAAGGCTGAGAGAATTTGGTTTGTTCAGACTTGAGAAAAGAAGTGTTAGGGGAGACCTCATCATCATGTTCCAGTATTTAAAAGATGGCTACAGTGAAGATGGAGACGCCCCTTTTACAAGGACTAATATGGAAAAGATGAGGGGTAATGGGTGCAAGTTTCTCCTGAGACACTCTGACTGGAAACGAAGAAACATTTTCACAATGAGAACAATCAGCTATGTGAATGATTTCCCCAGGGAAGAGGTGGATTCTCTAACACTGGACACTTTCAGTGCTCAGCTGGATGGGGTGCTGGACCATCTTGTCTAGACAGGTCTTTTGTCTAGATGAGATTTTGCTAAGAAAGGTTGGACCATATGATCCCAGTGGTCCCTTCCAACCTGGTATTCCATGATGCTATGAGCTAAAACATCAGGCACTCCAGGCTGTGCAGTGAGGAAACCCAAGCTTAGTTTCACTTTGTGTTAAGGACACATTTCCAATAAGCACTTAACGCCAGCCTCTGAGGAGCAGGAAGATCTAAACCAACTGACAGACAAAATTGAAATGCCATAATTCCTCATGGGATATTTAGATTACAGATGGCTGGAACTGCTTTAGGAAAATGTGAGAATGAACCTGAAATTTTGGCTCAGCACTTTTGGTTCAAATACTCTGAGAATAAGTGCTCCAAATGACTAATCTTAAGCAAGGGCAATACTCTTCAAGAGTTCCTCTCACTGTGATCATAATGACAAAAGAAAAAGAAGATAGCCTTTGGTTTACACATTAGAGGCCTTGCAGAGAAAGTGTAGAAATTATTTAGGACATGATTTTTTAGTTTAACTAAAGAACCAATTGAAATATATAATCTGGATGAATAAAAAGAGTGTGAAAGCTGTCCTATTAGTTAGGAATGTTCTCCCATTCCTGAGGGCAGCAGGAGGAACAAGTCTATCTGCCTACCAAATTCTTATCTCACGTCCCCTTTCCATGCCAGGGGCCAGGCCTAGCTATAGTCATAGTTTTTTCTAACTATGTATGTCTTACACATGTTTACATCACATTTCTTCACTTCTGGGAACACAGTTCAAATACACACAAAGTTATGTAGATTTCAATCTTCTGAGTTGCTGCTTAGCAAATCAGAATGCCCAGCATCTTCCTGCACTGTATTACAGCACTGAACCAAAGGACCCGCACTGCTATTTTAAGTATCATCTTGACTTCCAAAGGAGACAGCTATAAATGTGGGACTGAAGGGGTAACATTAATTATAACCCATCTTTGCCCTCACAGGCCCTCAGAATTTTTCAAATAAACAGAAAGCATAATGAGCATGTTGAAGTGCACCTAAACATCTGCTCCTTTACTGCCATATCTGAAATTTCAGGTCTGTGCTCATGCCCTTCAGAACAGCAAACAATATTTGTGTGTATAGCACCATATCCAAGGCAAGGACTGTACTGGCACAGCTGGAAGCTTCAAGATTTCTCTCCCTCACACACTTACCCAGTGTCCTCTAAAAGGATCCTTGTCACTGTCCACGTAATAATGAATATGGTAGGAATTCCTGAAAAATCCCAAAGAGGGTTAGGGATTTATTACAAAAATCTAAATCCACAAAATAAGTAAAGAAATTAAAAAAAAAAAAAAGTTCAGCCTGCTAGTAACCAGTTATTCCCCAAATATACAGCACATAGTGAACAGTTTAGTGAATGGAGGGAGAGGCCCATCTGATATGCTAGGTGATGTAAGCAGTGTATTACAAACAAAGACTGCAGAGTTTATTTCTTATAAAAATATAGCCATAATGACTAATACTTAAAGAACATTTTTTGCTTAGGTTTCTTTCAAGCTGTCACAGTGACCTACAGGGAGACAGGTACAAGTTATGTGTTCCCAATGCACTTCCAAGGACTACAATATCAAACTGAAGTGTAAATCATTTTGTAAGGAACAATTCCCACACACTGGTTTATTCTCATTTCCCAGCAACACCTACATGTTTTATGACCACCTATTACTGGAAACTTTAAAGTGCTCCATATAAATACCATTCTGCTCGCTGGAAATGAAAAAAATACACGTATTTAAAACCAAGTGGACAATATTATTGGGCTTTTCAAAAAGGCACATCGCATAGCATAGCCTGTGGCTGCGCAGCTCAACTTTTTTCCCCTCCCAAATTAGGACAGCCTGGATTATACGTTTTGCAGTGGCAGTCCTTGCACCATGCTATATCTGAACTAACCCTAAGCACTGTGCAGATTGGCACAGTGTCAGAGCTGGGCCAAGGAGCAAGATAGCAGCTTTGCTTTGGCAGTTTTGCCCTCTCTCTGCCATGGTACAGCATCTGAAACTGATGATGGAGCTGAACTGAGGAACTAGTGAGTCTTAGCAGTCATCCAACTGAAATGGCATTAATATCTTGGTATAAAATGCTAAACCTAATACATGCATACAGAAAAATGAATCTTAATGGAAGATGCTTAAGTTCTTACCCCATCCAATCAGGAGGTAAATTGTGAAGTGTCTGTTGGGGGAGAATATTAGCACTAGGAGGATGTGGAGGTAAAGTCCTTCAACTAAGAGCCAGTAAAAGTTTGCCATAACACCATATTGAAAAAACACCAAAATAGCCTTGCAGCCCACCTGAAATATGAGAATAAGGTTCAAAGTTGTTGCAGGAAAGATACTGTATTATTCTGTTCTTAATATACCCTATAGGTCTTAACTCTCCATGTAATACTAGTAACCCAGGTCCAGTAGAACTTTTTTCTTCAGTCAAGCAAATTGAGACATAGTAAATGAAAATGAATTATAAAAAAAAAAATTAGATGGCTCTTGTAGCAAATTTGCTCAGAAATTTTGAAAATTTTATATCATAACTATTGTAAAAGGTGATGGTTATCAATAAATAGTTTATGAATGGCTAATAGATTAAATTATGATCTAGGTGGCTAATAAACACATTAAAATCCCATCTGGCTTCCTAACATACTACAAATTAACAAAGAAGCTGCTTTATGAAGTTCAAGGCTGAATTGGAAATTGAGTGAAGAATAGAAGTTTACATAACGAATACCCTAAGTAGACTTAGAAGAAAAAGTTGACTGGACTTATGCCTTTAAAAAATGCTTTGGTGTTTATTAATTAACAAAGCACATAAGCATGTATCATAAAATGAAGTCCCAATATACTTATAGTCTCTGTGCTGCACTTTGGAATTAATTTTCAGATGTCTGTGCTGCTGCTGTTTCACAGTGCTGGCTGCTGCTACTTTAGTACTTCCCAGCAGGAATCTGGGATGTGAGAATTGAACATAAAAATGTTTCTGCTGAGACAGCTGAGAAATGTGATGATATGGTGAATGCAACAGACTAAACAAAATGGACTAAATAAAACATCTAGTTTCTGCCTGCTTTACTCCCTTTCCCAGTTTAAATACCTTTCATACCTCCACTGTTTCTGTTCAAATTCCAAGGACACCAGATTCCTAAGTAGGTAACTTAGTGACTGTTTCTTCTGTCTGAACATAGGTGTCTATTATGAAGACAGACCCCAGTCACCAACTGCTAAGCCAGAAGAGTATAGACCTCCTAGGCATACTTCTTTGTATTCATCAGTCCCCTGTGGTTTCTCAGATATCTCAGTGCATCCCAAGTTATGTATATGCCAATATTTAGACCTGTGTACATACCTAGATAGAGAACTAAGAGCCCAAAGGCTTAAATTCATTTCACCTAATTTTAGCTGCCTACAGGCAAAGTTTCTCATGAAAGCTAGCCACGTACTAGCCAACTGGTATATACAGCTCATGAAGAGAGATATGCATGTCCAGAGAATGTCTTAAAGCATATGAGATAAATTGTCCAGTGAGAAAGACTGTCATCTTGTTTTGTAAGACAATCTTGCCTCTGGACTTTGTATCCACTGCAGAGATATCCAGTGCAGACTAGGAAAGGGCCAGAAAATTTAACATGGAGAAAATCAAACATTTCAAAATGCAAGCTGAAATTTGGTTTTATGCTAAACTTTCTGTATACTCTTTTAAATTCCAATAGTCCCTATATTATAGTCTTGATTTACATGCCAGTGTAACATCACAATATTTTCCCATCCTCCTGCAGCTAATGCTGTATTAGGTGTACTTCCAGATGCTGAACAGTGAAAGTATCCATAGGTAAAGAGTTAGCCCAAATTCATCTCTGCATCATTCAGATCCAGGACCCAGTTATACTGTGTTTTGAATTGTGTACTTTTACACATCTGTGCAGCAGAATTGTGGAACACACACACATGACAAAAGGGGTAAACCCTGCCTGCTGTTACCAAAGGAAGGTAGCATCCCTCCAAGGCAAGACAAAACTGCCTTGCCAAGCTGGTGCCAGATCATCCCACACAAAATGCAACAGAAGTTACTCAACAGTCCACAAAACTGGACACATTCAAATAGGAAAGTATGAAGCTTTGCAGACAAGCATAACTGGAGAATAGAAGAAATTGACAAAATCAAGTAGTATTTTGAAAGTCCATTGACAAGTTTTTCAAGGATCTAAGAACTTTTGATTACCCTTGGCAGTCTGCCCACTAACTACTTGGGGTCTAATAACTCAGAGCCTACTTGTCTTCCTTAGAAATACCCCAAATTACAAATTTAGACATACAGCTTGGCAGTCACTTTATGCTTTGGGACAATACAGCTTCATTGATATAAAAATTCTTCCATTTTTTTCTCACAAGCTTAAACTGTGGTAAATTAAGCTCAGAAGATATTCAGCAATATTGGTATGGTTCTGCTGCAGCACTGTTGACTGAAACAACAGAGGCAGAGAATGGGGAATATCATATACTGGCCAGTCTTAACAGCAAGACTGAATGAAAATGCAGTAAATAAATCAGCTTGCCAAGAATGCAGATAGCATCACTTTCACAGCTAAAAAGTACAGAGGAGTTACAATGCCTGCAAATATCTCATTCCCTGAGTCACTTCTGTCCCTCCATTTATACCTGTCCAATTCCTGGATCCCTGATGAAGCTGCTGGACCATTTCCAGATGAGCTGCTTTTAATCACTCCCAGTTGATGACACTCTTGTTTGTCTTAAACTCTCCTGCGTGATGAATGCAGTGGCCATATTTATTCTGAGCTATAGCTGGTCATGACTTGTTTTGGCAGGTGATGTGTTGTCCCTTCATGGACATGCAAAACAACAACTTCTCTTACTTCTGCTGCAGCCTTCTTTCTCTGGCTACTTCTAATACACCATTCGCTAGTGATTTTATTCTCTACAGAATTGTCTATACTGACAGCTTGGTATTCCTAAATACTGAAAATGATCACAGAGGAAAATTAAGTGAGATAACAATACTATACCAGGTAGCAAATGAGGTTTATTACCCATGAGGTTTGATCCTCTGGACAGTGAGCTGTGTTGGAGCTGGAATAGAGAATATCATCCTTGACTAAAACAGAGATTGCTCTTAGAATGAAAGAGAGGAACAGGTTCAGATGGATGTAGTTCCGAGTACAATGAAGTTTTCTAAGAAGAGATGTAAAAACAGGAATTTTAAATTTCGAGACAGAAAGTGCTTGAACAGGCTTCCCCCTTGATGTTTTATCATCAGCATCGTAATTACCATCATCATCATTATGGGCTGTTCAAAATACACAAATAAAATATCTCACTCTTCAAATTCACAGACCAAAAGATCGCAATGGTATATTTCCCAGACTTTAACAGAAGCTGACAGTAAATTCAGGTATCACATGCTCCTATGAAATTCAGAGATACATGCAAACTATGAATGGGTGGATAATATTTTTCTTGAGTAACTAATTTAGATGATTAGTTCCTCATCCCATTCAGTAGCTGAAATAATAAATGTTGGATATAAACAAGGCAGTTAACCCAATATTTTGGAGGTAGTGGGGAAGAAAGAATTTTTATTTCAGCTAAGATGATTCAGAATAAGAAGGAAATGGTGTTCTTAAACAATTAAACAAAAGCTATCATGCTTATTTCTTTGATATGGCTACCTCATGGTACAAAACTACCTTTTGAGCATTTGAACTTTTTGAATGTTTTGAATGCTTGCAGACAGGTGATGCAAATTAGAGCATATCTTATAGAAATTATGGAGATTCATATTTTTCTCCTTGGTAAGAAACACATATGAGAGAAATGGACATCTTTTTTGGAAGGCTTTTTTATGCTGGAGTAACCCCAAAGGAAGTATAGAAAGATCCATAGTAAGATATAGAAAGCCAGTGTTAAGTAGAAAATGTGATAATCTACAATTTATTTCCATTTTGAGTTGGAACAAGCCAATTTTTTTTTTTAAATATCTGAAAATTACTTTTTATTTTCAATCATTCTGAATTCCACTTTTAAAAATCTTTATTGAAATTTAAACATTAAAAATGGAAAAACAGAAAGTTGCATTCTAAGATAGGTGAAGCTACTTCTTTGTACTAAAACAAAATTATTAGCTTTTCTGTTTAAAACGTAAATTTGCAGAAGCAAGAATGTGCCTCAGAAATTGGCAACCTCCAACTGGAAAATATTGTGTTAGAAAGTTACTAATTAGCTTTAGTTACAAGTACATAGAGCTTTATGTGGGGAGTGGCACAACAGTAAAGTGAAAAATGCTGTCAGTTTAGTCTGGCAGGGTATTTGCAGATATTTTCATTTTATCTCTTTGGTTTCAGATTAAAGGATTAGCCAGGCATAAAATCCTTTCCTTTTACAATGCTTCTAAATGTGTCCTTTACAAATATTAATAATGGGAGCCCACATAATGTTTCTGTAAAGATTAAAATCAAGTCCAGTTCTTTGGAAGAAATGCAAGAAAGAATATTGCAACTTCATGCAAACTTTCAGACACAACTCTCTCTCGCAACAGTTCTGCTTTTCACATGATTATAGCTGATATTGTGAACAACTGCAAAGCCCTGTGGCTGTATCTGTTCTGCCAGACAGGACATGACAATACATAATGGACTTCAGAAGTCAAGTTGTAACACTTAAAGAATTTCCACTTCCATGTCATGAACATGTTACTTACAATTAAATTAACCTCTGCATTATTTTATGTTTTCTTTCATTAAACCCACCGTACATACTCAGGATTAAATGCAGTATCATTCAGAGCATACATGTACAAATCCAACAATGCACAATTTTAATAATCTCTTGTATTACTAATATCCCAAGTTCACATCCTAATGCTTCTGGATGAAGTCAGGACTTTGACAGCCCTACTGCATTAGTAACTTCTGATTTTTAACTCACTAGTTAGCTACCAAATCTTCTTTCACTTAGAAGAGATGTTCTTTCCTCTCCTTTATAAAAAGCATGGTGATAGTTTGCTGGTGACATTCAAAGGTGATTGTCTTTCTCGTGTGAACGCCTGAGCTGTACAAACAACATACTAACATCCTATATAAGGAACCCTGGGACTTTTCAGGGTAAGTTTCTTGGATCGGAGGTGTTACCAGATTAGTAGCGAAAAGTTAAAAATTACACAAACACTCTTATCTTCCAAACTCTTTCCTTAAAAATGACCATAATGATTGGGACGCCCAACAACATGTCTGAGAGACATACACACATAGCTATTTACATTCCCTTCTAGTATTGATAATTTACAATTGCTTCAGTTGCAAGCCTTCCACAGTAACAGGCTGCTTGCTACATGCTGAATATATACTATGCATTTTTACAACTTATTTGGGTTCCTAATTCAATGTCCTATATTAAGAGACCCTTACAGTCCCTGTGGATAACAGAGAAACAGGCTTCTTTAGGGGAGGACTTAGAAGAGCCTATGTTCTCCCCTGTAAAAAAAAAAAAAAGCTTGGGTCTCTCCA
>VZTU01019877.1:196863-229565 GCA_013400835.1 Zapornia atra | reverse complement strand
TCTATCCACTGACTCAACAGAGACTGGGGAGTTCTCAGCTTGGATATTTAAACTGAAGTTAAAGGTTTTCAGTACACCTTTGGAATTCTTGACCTGTTTGTTATAACTGACTTTTGGTGAAGGACAACTTTCAGATATTTATAACAAACTGCCTCAAATACATTATTCTGTTTTAGCAGTTTTTGAAAATCTGCCTGTAGCGTTTGCTGGTAGAAGGAAGATAACCATGAGTGACTATTTATTTTTTTCAAAGATAGTCCAAAATATAATTATGGTTATTCACCTGCTCTGAATACTCTATGAATATTTAAATACTGAGACCCACAAAAATAGCTCATCAGAGGAATGAGGCTCTGAAAAACAAGATATTACAAGTACTTCCTTTCTACCAAATCTTCTTGTTTTTCTTCATGCAGAGTGGAATGGAAAAAGTTGTATGGAGTTTATATTTGAGAATATAAAGACTACTCTGTTAGACAGGTAGAAGTGATATATAAAGGCATGAAGGTGGAGAGACTGAGAGAAGCTATAATACTGCTAATAGCATTTTGCAATTTGGGGGTTTTTTTACCAGTGGGAGAGTGCTGTCATTCTCAGAAAACTCCCAGAAATTAGGCAAAACCAAGAGACAGTACTGCCTTTCCTAACACTGAGTCACACCCAATATTGTTCTTCAGCTCTAATATCCATACCTCTACAACCCCACTAGGACAAATTAATTATTATCTTAGATTATATACCCCTGGAGACCACTTCTGCAAGATATGGTTGCCCACTTGTCTGGTGTTAAGACCAGCATCCTAGTAATTTTCACGAGCAATTCAAGGTGCCAATTTGAGAGATCAAATAGAAAATGCTTTACATAATCCAGTCCCAAACAACTAATCTTCCTTATGTGGGCTGCAGCTGCTGTAAATTTGTAAAGAGCTTTCATATTTTTTACTATGACTGGTGCTAGAAAAAAACCAAATTAGCATTACATTATTGTCAGTTCTTTTTAACTAAGACAAATGTAAAACTGAGGCATTTTTAAAATATCTGTGCAATCATACAACACTTAAAACTATCATATCATTTTTCATATTAACTCATGAAAAACACATACCTGAAAAGGCAAATAATTATACTTCCTGTTGTAAGAGCAATCAAAGATACACTGTGTCCGAGGGTATAAATGGCCTTCACCCTTACAAAGAAGTTCCCCTGCACAGAAAAATATATATGGAGAAACCACTTACTGATATGTAAAATTGACTGTGAAATTATATAATGCTCCATTAAATAGCTGTAAAGGCTAAAAAATGTCATTATTTTCACGCTTTGCTCTATGGCATGTGATGAGAATGTTCTGTCTTTATTCCAACATATTCTTGCAATGACACACCTCAAGCCAATTGACCTCAGTAGAAGATTCAGGAACTCAAGACTTAGATATACAAGCTGGTACAATTTCAATTGTTTATTCCATGTCAATGAAGTCAAAGACAATATCGGATTCATCAACTTCCATAAACACTGTTAAGCTGGGCAGAATTGAGCCACAGCTTGAAAGAATGGATTATCTCTGAAAGAGAGAATCTCTCTCAGTCCTTATGCTTCAGTGTCCTTCATAATGCATTTATACATGAGTTTAATTTTAAAGACATATTTAACTCTCATTAATTTCCCAATCTAAATGTTTAATTACTTGCTAAAACTTGGAAAGGAAATTTTTCAGCAGAGGAAAAGCAGACTGAAGTGTGCACAGACTACTGATTAACTGCAGTTATCTGCAAACTTAGCAGCTACATGTTACATTAAATCCCATTCTGAATCATATCAAGAAAAATAAAGCTTAATACTCTCAAAATTAAGCTGATTCTTCATTTATGCCTAAACCAAAGTCATTAGACTGATGTTATTTTCCACTGAAGCTAGATAAAATAGTAAATTGCACATTTTTTTACTATATCATGAAATTAAAGGTCCTAATAGCAGTGTAGAATGCACTACATATAACAGATAGAATTTCCATATTTACGGCACATGGTTATATCACACACCTTCTGGAGCAATGTTTGAAAAAAGTAACATGAAGCAACACTTTTAAATAAACTAAGAGCAAAAGGAAAAGTAAATAACTTAATATATTTATTTTTACAGCATTTAAAAGGCCAAGTAAAGAGGTAACTTCAACAATCCCCAGTCACGATGAAATTAGCTGGACATTCACTTTGCAAATACACAAATACAGAAAAGACTAAATGACATGTTAAGTGAAAAGAAGAATGTGGAAACTGCACTGCTATAGATATGGTTAAAGGGGAAAAATCAGGGAAAAGTAACTGCCATAAATCTTAAGTGCATTCATAGCAACTGTCATACTTGTTAGGAGCTAGACGTGGTAAACAAAGTGTCACAGAAAACAGAATTCTCTTTTTTTAATTAGAGAAGTAAGCTATGATGACCTTTTTGACAACAATCCTGGCATTTTAACATTTTCATTGTTTTACATATTTATTTTCTGCAGAGATGGTAAAATATGGACTTAATGAAGTTTCTAGTGCCATTAGAATGACCATAAGAAAGCTCCTTAATTAAAATTTTGAATAAATATTGTTTTCTCTTTTTTATTTTTCCTTGCTGTCCCTGTGTGGTTAAAATAGTAAAACCTAAAATATTACCATGTTGCTGTCTATAACAGGGTTTGCAGTATATTTGCAGAGCCCCACCGCATTCCTGAGAGCCTGTGGGCATATATGGTACGCTCTAGTTCACCCAGGGTTAGGTGTCTACACTGCACATACAAACATCTAAGGCAATGTAGGCTCCTTTCATAGGGCTTTCTAGTACACTTCTTGCAAGCCATCAACATGGACTTCATTGCATATATTTCTACAGACAAGGAAGAACCCTCACAGTGACTAACGCAAGTAGAGCTACCCAGAGTGTACAAATACCTGCACTTAGAACGATGCCCCAAAAAGATCCTGGTTATCCACATGAATCCTGTGCTTGCTAAACAGGACTTTAGTAGTCCAAAGTTTCTGGAATAATGTTTCTAAAACTGTTTTCAAATTTTATTTTGTTTTTTTCCAAAATTAACATGATTTCAGACAAAAACAGTTCTGAAGAACTGCCCTTCAATTCCCTGCTAGGATGGCAGAATTACACTCCCCAGTTTGGCTCATTTTTGGACAGCTCTAAAAACTGCGCCTACAGAAAATCAACCCTACACTTCTTTAATTTGGCTGCCATTGTAGCAAAAGGAACATCAGCCATCTCCAGACAATTTTCTGGGAGCACAGTGATAAACAGTTTCTCAGCAGCAATCACAACAGTTTGTGGCACCCAAAACAATGCAAATACTTTGGGCACCCTCCTTCGTTCATTCAAAACAACTTGATCTGCAAAATCATAGAAAAAGGATACTCAGATAAATGACTTAACAATTTGGAAGCCTCATGTTCCCATCAACAGTATTCTGGAAGAAAAGGAATTTTATTTCCAGACCTTGTGCACATCAGGAGTTGCAAATATAATGTAAAGCTTAGAAATCATGCACAGCAGATCCACAATATGTTCTATTTGTTATCTCGTTGGCATTTGCAGACCCCATTTCTACTGAGTACATCTCTACTGAGTGTACAAATAGAAGCCTGAATAGTCTGTAAATCAAAAATTCTTAACATCCACCATGTAAATACTGTAAATTTGAGGGAGATAAATGTAATTTGGAAAAGAAGTTGCAATGGCAATAAATCCATGGTGTGTAAATACTAAATGGAAGATTTCTTGTTCACTTTCATGGAAAAAAAAACTAACAGTGATGTTCAGCATTACATTACTGCAGAGCAGAGACAGGGGTCTCCCCAGATATCCTAAAGCTATGCACACACCACCTAGTAAGAGTGCACACAGGGAAAACTTTACATCAATCATCTTCTTAGCCCGGAAACAACCAAGCAGCTTAACAAACCCTAACATATTAAAGTAACCACTGGGCTCCTGTAATTTGTATTTGTTAATAGCCTTCAAAAGGAACACAAACCAGGATTTGTAATGCAAATTGTGTCCTGGCCCTTCACAGTGCCTAGCAGAAGAATCACCGAATGCGTTAGGTTGGAAGGGACCATTAAAAGTCATCTAGTCCAAACCCCCCCAGCAGTAAGCAGGACACCTTTAGCTAGATCAAGTTGCTGAGAGCTTCATCAAGCCTGACCTCGAATGTCTCCAGGGATGGGGCCTCCACTCCTCTCTGGGCAACCTGTGCCAGTTGTCTCCACCCTCAGAGTGAAGAATCTAAACCTACCCTTCTCGTTTAAAACCATTGCCCCTTGTTCTATCGCTACATGCCCTTACGAATAGTCCTTTGTTTAGCATATATGTAAATTGTTTACTGCCAAGTATATAAAATGTATAACTATGTTTAGACTGCATTGCCTTTGCTCACTTTTTTTGGTATTTTTTCCCATCTTCATGTCAAAATTAATTGCTCCTACATTCTTTTCTTCCCTTAATGCCTGTCCTAGACACTACACCTATTATACTTTAATAAAATAACAACACAGAATCAACTGATTAACAGACTCCTAATGATCCATGGTCACTATTGTATTTAGATAGCATGTTCTAAGATGTTTATAACAATTATTGTGGACCAGAAGCCATTATTTGGAAATTGCAGTCAGACAGCTATTCCCATGGGAAACCCTTGATTTGTAATGTTCTGCATTGCTTCATGTCAAGAAAAATCTGAACTCAGTCTATCTTTTACTTCCCCTTTTCTTGGAACCCATTACACAGAGTAACCACACTGAAATCCATCTGGTTTATGTAATTCAACAGAATATTTTTTCTATGTTTTGTGGAATATTTTTTTCTTTTAAATCTCTATAAAGTTGAATTTAGGATAAGTAATTTTGTCTTCCTATAAATGTTTTCCATGCCCAGCAGTGTAGAGTTCCTGTTTACATCCTCAGAACAAGTCAGAATAAAGTGGAGTATAGTAAAGAAACAGATTCTCTATTAGCCACTGAATTTTGCAGGGATGAGACCATCTGAGCTAGGTATCAAGATTCTCTTTATAACCAACAAATGGAAATAGCAGAGTGCTATCCATGTCAACCTAGGCATCTAAAATAATTTAGGACAGTGAAGTAAAAACACCTACTTTTTCTTAACTATAAACGGAACCTAGAGAGGCTAGTGCAGATGCAAGAGACAGATGTCTAAAATTAGACAACATGACTCTTCCCAGGTGTTTCTCCACTGATTTGGTCAGCTTACCCTCAGACAGTAAAAGCATTAGAAAACTTCAGGGGTTTTGTCCATTATGATTTTTTTCCTTTATTTATTCTTTTCTCATTTCTTGTTTTGAATGCTAACATTTGAAGTCTGAGATTTGGTTTTGCTTTTATTTAGAATTTTCCCAACGGAGGTCCAAGTCTCATGGGATTTCTGATAGCACAAGTCTGTTTTCTCAATAATAACATCACAGGGAAAAAAAGTAATATATCTTTTAAAGCCTTTCAAATAATTAGTGGTAACTAGGTGAAATGAATAAGGAAAGACTCATTTAGCTTAATACATGTAACAGTGGGATACATTGTCTCCCAAGAGGGGGGTATCAGTGGAGAACAACACTATGATTCATGTGCTTCATTGTGGTTGTAGCAATTCTAAGAAATTAGGATGATATGATTTCTGTTCAGGCTCCAAAGAGTAGATCTCCTTTGACTGTACAGAAGGCATAGGCTGTCTGCATTAAATGCAGATGAGTACATTGTACAAACCAGTCAGATGAAATTCACTTGACTTGTAATTCTAGGCATGGAAAAGTACACATTTTTTGCTTACTGTTCAAAAATTTCAGGTTTGAGATGTGTCCTTACATTAGTAGGCATCATACTAATACTGGTAACTGTACACAGTACTAGTGATGTCAGCATGTAACATAGTAAGCATGTTATCTCAAAGTTGCTATATACTAATATGCAGTATGCTAGATACTTGGAAAATCTGTCTGAATTTGATTTCATAGAGACTCCATTGAATCTTTTGAAATTGGACCCGTCTCAATTGTATCTGATTTCAGAACTCTTAAATGAAGAAAAAACGGTGAAACCCTGCATGAACTTTCTAATAAAGCATCAGTTTCTAACTGCACCTCCAATTCAGCCTCTAGCTGTGTACTCTGAGCTTGACGGTAACTGTCAGGCAGCCTGGATGCAAAATGACTCTCATCACTTCTACTCACTAGAGAGAAAAGAAGAGGTTGCCTTCCTCCAAAAAACCCCACACGATTTAAAATCATGGTTCTGGAATTCTGTACACACACATGACCCCAAAAACAACACTGACCAAAATCAAAACAAGACTCCTGTGTACTTTGAGTCCAGCACCACAGATGTCAGTGTCAGCAGGACTGAATCTGACTGCTGGCCCTTCCTCTGCCAAATGGATGAATACAAAATACCTACATGGAAATAGATATATGTCAGGATTGAAGATAATCAGCCAATCAGTCAGAGTACTTAACAAGTACTTTGACTTTACCATGGTCATTTTGTTAAAATTAAGTAAAAGCAAATAAGGAATAATTACACAACTGAAATTATTTTATCATATGACACAGATTTTTAATTATTCTCTATTCTACACTTGAAATTGTGGGTAATGAGCATATTTCCTTCTTTCAGACCATCTTACTAGTCTAGTATTATAATGGCCAGTAACTGTAAATGTTTTAAAATTTTTTTTAAATTAACCCTGCTTCTCAAACTACTGCAAAGCTAAGTAAAACTACTACATTTTGAATTAATTACATCAAAAATAGTAATTCTTTAAATTCAGGTGCCATGATTTTCAGAAACAGGTGAAAATTTTAGATGATTAGCATGAAGCATACATTAGATTCAGCATCGAAACGGACACAATCACAGTGCTACTTACATTTCCTGCATTAGTGTACATAGAAGTGTGTTAATTTGCCTGAAGACCTCTATAACTCCTGGTGACTCAAAAAAAAAAAAAATTTGGCAAATGGAGTTCTGAAATTCTTTGTTTACTAAATATATACACTACCCCCATGAAGAGACAAAGAATTAAATTTTGTATTGGATTGTGATAGTTGAAAATCAGGAAATTACTTTAGATTAATATTGGCTTAGTTATAGCTATTCAATATTTGTCACTGCTCTGTACATAGTACCATTTAGAAACAAACTCTTTATATTGCATCTGTACAAAAGAAACAGGCAAAGCAATACCAAATCTGACAGCACATGATAATCTGCAACATTTATGTAAGAGGGGTATATCTTATTTCTAATTTACTATTCTGTGTGAACCACAATGAAACAGTTCTCAATAAACTTTAGCATTAAAACTGTGAACTTAATAAAAAATTTGCAAGATTGGCAGGAGTAAAATAGGTGCAAAGAGCGTATGGATTGACCCAAACAGAACCTAAAACTGAACTGTTTTAAAAATATTTTAATACAGAATAAATATCAAAACCTGATTAGATTTTGCAACTGTATTCAAAGCCTGAACTGATGCAAGTCATGCATATGAAATTGAAATGCCATTATGAAATTGAAAAAAAAGTACTTTTGCGACGGCAGGAAGAACAGCTGGTCTCTGCAAAATATTCCCATGATTATCTGAGCAATACTGATTCCAAAACTGAAATCTAACAATTTACTTTTAAAGTTTTGTGGAAAATATTCAGATTACAGCCACTAAAACTAAACTCCATAGGTAGTTAGGCACAGCAAAAATAGATTTTTTTTTTTTGGGGGGGGGGGGGGGGTCTACCTAATGTTAACAGGTTTTAAAAGAGTACAAAGAAACACATAGAGAAAAATAAATTATTAGTACAAGTTTGTGTAATTACTATTACCTTCAACACACTTTTTTGTAAAATTTATTCTTACACAACTTCTGTTTTGCTTTCTTAGAACAGTCACCTTTTTCTGCTGCTTCCTTAAAAGTTGGTTTCATGCTATTTTTACTAAGTTCAGGAGACAGGGGACTTGTTTTTATTTACAGAACATAGCACAGGAGCTTCCTCGGCAAAGTTACTACCCAGTGGAGCTTCCAACCTCAGCCTTGGTTTGGAGGGACCTCTAGAGGTGAGAGGGTAATCCAGTGCTGACGGACAAAACGCTCTGGAGTTTAAGGTTTGATTCTTTATCCAAAGGAGTTTTACTATTGACCAGATGTCACCCTTAACGAACAAGAAAACTCCACACGCCTTTATTCATTTAACCAAAAATATAATTGGCCACTACTAAATTATGATCATTATCATCCCAAGTGACTCTTCATTTTACATTCTGTGGGCTAGTATGTAAGAGTCTAGTACTGACAGATTACTTACAAATATATAAAAACCTGTGGTCTTAAATTTTCACAATACATGTTTCAGAGTACCTTCCATAATACCCAAATATTCATACTAGGAGAACATATCAGAAAAATTTAAACTGTACAAACACTGGAAAATCAGAACTGTGCCTAACAAACAAGTTCAGTGCTTTAGAAACACTGAAACAAGCAAATGCATATAGGTGTGGTATAAAGAACCCTAGTTCTTTCCCTTTACAAAATGAACTTCAGCAGAGTAGCCATTTCTAAAATCTTTTAATAGTTAGAATAAATATAGGCTGAGATAAAGGGATGTTTACATATTGTGTAAGGTAAAATGTCTACATGTTGTGGACAATTAACTTCTTTTTTTTTCAGGTACTTCTACACATTTTTAAATGGTGTTGAGCAAAGTAGAATTTATTAAAAATGTATGCAACTAAACTGGTATTCCTCATGGTATTTAATAATCTTTATGCAAGTAATTAATGATAAACTTTTTCCAACATGTTTCTCCTTCAGTTCACCTTAGCCTAAACATCACCCAAAGAAGATGAGACCAGCATTGCCTTATGTATCTCTTAATAATAGTAGCATCATTAGGTAGTGAAAAATGCAGAATGTAATGTAAATAAATATAGCATGACTTACAGGCACACAGAAAAAGCATTGGTAGATTGATGCCCTGCATTACATTTAGTTGAGAGGGAAGGATTCAATGTAGACTCAATATGAACAACCCATTAGTCCAGCACAATGGTCCACTTCACAGGCAGTAATAATGCATCTCTTTTCTAAAGGTAGCTACAGACATTAAAGACAGAGTTTGTTTGTGTTGGCCCTGACCTCACTGCTTTGACTCTACTTGTCTTGGGTAGGGGGGAGCACACCCAGGATGCTCTGACAGAAGTCTAAGAGTGAATGCTTCATGAAACTGACCAAACAGGGAGACTCTTCTTCCACAGATGATGCTTCTATTTATGCATAAGCTGCAATACTATCACCAGATTTAACAGCCCTGAGGATCTTTCCTTGGGCTTGCCTTTGTATGACTCTATGCATTGGTCATTTGTGTGATCTAATAAACCCTGGCCAATTCACACAAAGATTAGACAACAGTGTCTTAACTGACCAAGCCATTTTTTAAGTCGATGGACATGTTTCAGTCCTTTACATTCACCAGGCATCTTGTTACATATTAATAAAGTTGACAGACAGTTTAATACACTCTGAGGATGACTAGGACATATCTCTAGCTTCTTCAGTCTAGACAGAAGATCTCAAAATATGAAAGGAAAGATTATGGTGAGGCTTGGATTGGGTTAATATGCTTGACTGTGTTTCTAGCATGGTCAAATCAAGCTATTAGTTATCCCACTGTGCTGCCATAACTTCAATAAAAATATAAAAAGGAAAAAAAGACACTTATCTGATGAATCTAAAACTTGAAGGTTAGTTGTTTCTTATAGTAAAGAGACTGGAAGTGTATTATAAAAGTATAGATCTACAATTTGATGTGGTAACAACATATAGTTTGTTCAGGCACTGTCATACTTGTTGGTTCCCTACAAATACAGACAGGAGCGCTATTAACAGAAGTTCTAGCATAAAAATAAAGCACTGGATTTAAGGGTGCTGTATCAGGAACTTCACAGTTAATTTCAAAATGTGAAGCACATAGTTTCTTTTTATAGAATTTGCTAATACATCATTTGATATGTAATAAAAATTGAATGGTTTAACTCTGAGTATAATCAACAAAAACTGTGAAAGCAGACAAGTTTTTTCATAGCCTGAACAATGTCAGTGACCTTGGCAGAGAAATAATTATAGATGGCATGGTTATGGTATTTTTACATAAGCTTTCTAATTTCAGTGCATTTTTGGCATTAAAAATATGGTATCTATTAATAAATTGCTTGTTCAATATTTGCTCACCAATCTTTATCATTTAAACCCTTGGGTCATGTTGCTTGAAATACAGTCAGTGCTTGCATTTCGCCTTCCCTCTTGTCAATCCCTCTGGTATTTATTCATAGAATCAAAGAATCTTTGAATGGTTTGGGCTGGAATTGACCTTAAAGCCCATCCAGTCCCATCCCCATGCCATGGACAAGGACACCCTCCAGTAGCCCAAGTTTCTCAAAGCCCCATCCAACCTGGCCTTGAACACTGCCAGGGAGGGGGCAGCCACAGCCTTCTCTGGGCAGCCTGTGCCAGGGCTTCACCACCCTCACTGGGAAGAATTTCTGCCTAATATCTAGTCTAAATCTATCCTCCTTCAGTTCAAAGCCATTACCCTTTGTCCTATCACTCTCTGCCCTTGTAACCAGTCCCTCCTCAGCTTTCTCATAGCCCCTTTAGGTACTGTAAGGCTTCTACAAGGTCTCCCTGGAGCCGCCTCTTCTCCAGGCTGAACAAGCCCAACTGTCTCAGCCTGTCTTCATAGGAGAGGTGCTCCAGCCCTCTGATCATCTTTGTGGCCCTGCTCTGGACTACCTCCAACAGCTCAATGTCTTTCTTGCATTGGGGACCTCAGAGCTGGATGCAGTACTCCTGGTGGAGTCTCACCAGAGCAGAGGGGCAGAATTACCTCCCTTGACCTGCTGGTCATGTTTTTGAAGCAGCTCAGGACACAGTTGGATTTCTTGGTTGCTGTGGTACTCATTGCTGGCTCATACTGAACTTCTCATCAATCAGCACCCCAAAGTCCTTTACCTCAGGTATGCTCTCAATTCATTCTCCACCCAGCCTGTAGTTGTGTTTGGGATTGTCCTGACACGTGTGCAGGACCTCATACTTGTCCTTGCTGAACATGCAATTCACATGGGCACACCTCTCAAGCCAGTCAAGGTCCCTCTGGATGGTATCCCTTCCCTCCAGCATGTCAACTGTGCCACACAGCTTGGTGGTTTTGACAAACTTGCTGAAGTTGCACAGGATCCCTATGTCCATGTCTCCAAGACAGTACTGGTCCCAGTATCCACCCCTGAGGAACAGCATTCATCACTGATCTCCATATTATTTCCACATTATATATGTTAGATATCTATGATATTCTACCTATTGTACATTTGTTAATAATTTTTCAGTACCTGTGTTCCACATGTCTCTTCTTTTTTGTATCTTCACTAGTTTATTACTTCCTCCTTTCCATGTTTTTCTATATTTTGCTACTACTTACTATTTCCAGTTTCTCTGGGTCCATTCTGGCAAGTATAGTCAACTTGCATTTCACTCTTCTCCTTCAAATTACTAATGAATATGTCAAACAAGAACCACTTTTCCATTAGACTAGATCATCTGCTAATTAAGTACTTCTCACTATTTGAAATGTTATCTTTTGTTCCTTTGAACTTTTAACTCTTGACCCATTTTCACTCCAACAGACAGTATCCGAGCTGAATGATACTAATGTTTTAGAATGCATCTCCAGAAAATTTCAGGAAAACAACATGCTCTATCCATTTTCTTTATTTAACTACAGTAATGGATGGGCTTTTAAATATAGAAAAAGATGGCAAGAACTGCATGTCTCAGCTGGAATGCCAGAACATCTCTGCAAACCAGACAGAACAGGTCTGCTAGATCCATTCCACACATACTAAAATCCAGTAAAAACAAACCAGCCAAGTATCTTTATTTATGAGAGGATTTCATCTGTTCATGATAACAAGAGTTTTACTAACACTATGAGCTCATCCTTGTAAACAAAATCTTACTATTAGCCTCAGCAGAAAAACAGATAGAAAAAAGGTAAAACTTGTGATGGAAAAAGTACTTCCTGCAACAAAAAGAACAAGAAATAGGATATGCAAAATTAACAAATTTGGTTTTCCGTTTATACCATATTTAAGATATCTTGAAAGCTTTTTGAACCATTTCTAACTGCCAACACAATTTAAAGTCCCATATAAATTTGCAATAGTTCCAGTGACCTAAATTATTTTACTTATAACTTAAACACATTTCAGCAATCAAGTAGTGAATGTATTATTAACAGATTATTACAGTATTAGGATTTGTTATAATAGAAACTTCTAGAAATAATACAATGAAAAACATACTGTACATAAGCCCAGTAACTGCAATGTGAGAAATACAGATGCAACACTGCAATTACGAACTGTTTATAGCCTTTGGTTACTGAATGCCACATTTGCAATCCAAGCATATGGAAATCCATCCTACCAAAAATTAGCACAGATTTCCCTAACTCTGATAGAGTAAAATGGGAATTATTTAAAAGTGTAATATGTCCAATAGCTGTTTAGAACACTGATACCTAAATGAATAGAAAAAGCATTTTTCCTACCTTATGATCATCCTCATAGTCATTATATCCACAAGTACTAAAGATGTCAGGAAAAATATCTGACCATCCATTACTTGTACAATTTTTGCTAATATTTCCTGTAAAGCAAAAGTTGAGATTTAAATCAGAAAGATATACAAGTCTCATCATCAGTGAATCTTTAAACAACCTAACCTGTCATTCTCTGTTAACACACTGCATTTCCTAGCACTCCTATTAAAGCAGCCCAGCCATTTCCTTTCATAGGCTCTTCATTCATATTACTTTGGCTTTTACTCTTGCTCTGAGTTGCCTTTGCACGAAAGAAAAAGTAATTCCAAGCTGAATACATGCTTCTGCGTTGTTAAAACATCTATTTCTGTTACATTTGCAAAAGCCTAAAATATTTTGCTGTTTTATCTAAAGTATTCTAGAGGGAGTCTTTCAGCTCACTCTATAAGGGGGCAATTTGTAGGTAAAATAATTTGATCGAAAAGTAATTTAAGTGAGAGTTGCTCTAACATCCTATTTTCTGAGGATGTAGTACCAAATGTTCTACTGAAGAGTTGTTATAGCTCTTAGATATTATGGTGATGAATTACTGCTACAGCAAATGTTTGTAGGATTGGTAATGTACTTCAAAGGCCAAATTATGTTATAGGTTGAAGAACAAGGAAATAAATATGCATGTTGAAGCTCACTCTTTGAACCAATCACTGTAGTCCAAGGAATGTGCAGGAGATACTCAAGTATAGCTGGAAAGGAATTTTGAACACAAATAATTTCAGGAAGGATTCTTTGGTTGAAACTGAGAGAAGAAATTGACTCTTTTCCCAGATGAAGTCACACAGATAAGATAGAGGCAACCCATGATTCTACTCCTTAACCTAAATAATATGAACCAGTGTTCATACAATATGGAACAGCTTCCATAGGAGAAAACTGAAGATTCTGGTATCAGAATACAGAATTGTCATTGAAAGTTTTGTCACTTATAATGTTCCACCATAGACAACTTTTGCTCACCTTTCTTGCAGCAAGTTTTATATCCATGATACCTGAAATCTATAATAACACACTGCTTTGTTTTGGAGTTTTCCACTGGTCTTTAAGTGACTTAAAGTTGTGTAGTTTTTCCACACAAGACAAATTTATGTGTCACAGATCAGCTTTGGCCAAGAATAACCAAATGTGTTTACACTCCAAGCTAAAGCTTTTGTGATTTTTATCTTGCTGATTGGTTACTGGAATTTCTTCTTTATACTGTATAAAGTCTTCAGTGGAAACTTGTAAATATCCCACAGTTGACCAACCAACAACCAAATCTTTCCAGCTCATAACAAGGCCCTGACCTCAAACCACAGTGTCTACTCACACAACAGGACCACTTCTGCCACTTGGCATAGGCATGGCATTTTTTAAAGAAAATGTAACCTATTTATACACTCTGAAGAGTCTTCACTTTAAAAGTACATCAAGATTCTCTGACTAGGCAGAGCAGAGGAATGTGTTAACAGAACCACAAATGACGTCAAAGCCAGTTTTGCAAGAAAAAGACTGTATGTACTCAAGATGCTGAAGTATCTTCTACTGTAAGGTCTTCAACTTGAAGACAGGCAATGTTCTATGGAAGACAGTGTTTATTTCTACATCACTGTCCCATGCAATTAAATATTTCAGATGGCAACCTCATCTAAAAACCTTGTAAGTTGACATACATATATTTGAATAAAAGATTCACAGAACAACTTTCTGATAGTCATATACTTACATCGTCATTTAACGTCATGTAACAGAGAAAAACCATTGTAAGACAATACAATTGTTTTTACAGTAAGAAGTCATTTAATATAAAGTTAACAATATTCGATAGAGAATTAACTATGTGGTATGCTGAAACTATAAGCTTCACAATTGCAGAGGAAATTAAGAGCCAGTTCTCCAAAAGTTGTAATGATGAGAAGACAACTACTTTTTAAATTCAAAATTTAAATTAAGAAATCATTTAAAGAATTGATGGTATTTAAAAGCCTACTTATGATGTGGAATACTTCTACCCAAAACAAGGTAGCCTAGATACTCTTGTAGTGGAATTTTAATTTCTCTTAAATCCTGAAAAATCTAACACATGTATCTCACAAATCTGGCTCATAAAAAAGAGTCAGATTTCTTAATTAAAGGTATTTTTTATTATTTCCTCCCAGAAGAATCAAGTGAATTTAAAATGCACTGTGTATGAATTAAATATTCCTGATCATAATCAAATTATGAAGGTGCTGGGATACTTCGATCTTAATTGAATCAACCATGCATGATGTTTGCTGTCTTCCTTCTCTGAAATTTCAGAAAGAGAAGAATTAAAAAATACTCTTAACTGAACATGTACATCTCAAAACCCACTCTGTTCATTCCACAAGCAAGAAGCAAACAGGTAGTTATGAAAAAAGCTCTCTATGGGAAAATGATAGTTAACTAAAAAAAGGAAGAGATCTTTCAGTCTTGTTGGGACCATGTCCAAGTGAGATAGAGTTGTAATGCACTGTGATGTTTAAGGACAAATAATTTGTTGTTTTATAGGAAAATTAAAATGTTATTGTAATCTAAGATACTAACAGTTGTTAAATATCAAACGTCCAAACACCAGGGAGAGCGTGCATACTCTAGCTTTTGGCAAACTGGATCCAGATTTTTAATTTTTTTATATTTATTAGCTTGCCTTGTCTCATGACAGCACCTTAATATCTTTGTTTGAGTCATCTGAATACTTTTAAGGATTTCACAAGATTCAGTGAAGATTACACATACTTTCCCCCTTTATAAACAGTTTAGAACATCCATGATAAACTAATCAAGCTTCGTCAGCTCCAGGAATGAAAACCTTTGCTTATCTGTAGATTTAGTTACCTATTTTTTACTGGAACAGACCATAGGAACAGTTTTGAGAATAAAGGTATTTTAGTCACAGTCCCAAGTTAGCCTCTGTGTTAAAAAGCTCTCCACAGAGACTTCAAAAGCAGAATTAAATCAGTGTACTAAGTTTTGCATCTTTCACCAGATCCTCATGACAAATGCTTCTCACCTAAGCCATGGGAATAAGACTTTCCCAGCTGCATTTTGAGATACATATGTGAAATACTATGTGTGCATAATCTATTTTTAAAGCCCCACTAACAAGCCAAAGTGCAAAATTAAATCACAGTACGATATATTGACAAGGGGATGCAGAAGATGTTAGACTTAAAACAGTTAAATGTTTCAGCACTCTGAGACATTGATGAGCAATTTTCAAGTTCCGTTAGAAAGCAGAATAAAAGGTTTCATAATAGTTACCTTAAATTGCAAAAGTGATAATTTTTAGGCATTATGTATTAATGTTGGCTCATTATTCTCATGAAAGCAAGGCAGAGCTCCCCTGCTAAGCACAGAAGGAACAACCTGCATGTGACCTGCTGGCAACTGTTAAAGATGTCAGTCTGGCTCAGCTTCCTTAATAATTAACATAAATAGGTCAAAAAAGAGCAAGCAATGTCTTCAGCCTTGACAAGTGTCATTATATCAGAATATTTATTTAGTATCTGACTCAAAGAACACCATATGGACCACAAAGACAATTATTTAATCTTTTCATGATGTATGATGAACAGGTCTATATAGAATCTATTACTTTAACTCTTTAGAAAAGAAAATAAAACCTTAAGCTGCAACCCCCCACACACATTTGTGTTATAAAATACCAAAGAGAAGCCAACAAAAATACACCTTAAAATGAAATACCTGGTTTGCCAGAAATAAAGCTAAAGATTTTTGGACAAGGGACAGTGACAGTCTCTCCAATCATTGCAGGACGCCAACAGGTGATGTTATCCCAAACTCCAACACATCCTGAAATGAAAACAACAGTTACAGACTTAAAAGCTCAGCCTGGTCCAAGACACCGTAATGTATTTAACTCATAAAGACTTGCTGGAAGCTTTTGATGAGTAGTTCATGAAAGATTAGGTTCTTTCTTAAAAGTTGCAAAGCTGGTATTTTGTATAAAAATTTTAAAGAAATCATAAGAGTCTGTTGATTGACCAGCTTATTTTTAGGTCAGTTAATATGTTGTTTGCAAATGCATCATGAAAACCATGCCATTTTGATGGGATCATGCTAAGAAAAGATAAGAAAACATTAAAAAAAAAGAGAAAAAGTAGTTCATTGGACTCAGCATCACAAATACAATGGCAGCACATCGTGACTGGAGAACTTCTGGAATAACAGGCATGGACTAGCAAAATCTCTCCTAACTCTTAAAGTGAATAATAGGAATCTGAACAAAGAATGCTCCTGTATATTTATTTCAGGAAGAGGGGGGCATAAAAAGTTATAGGCATGTTTTATAGTAGCACCAGTAACAACTTGTTACTAGTAACAATGTGTTACTAGTAGATAGTAACTACTTGTTATGGTTTTGCCCAGGCTGATGTCTCTATAAATGCGGCTCAAAAGCGGTATCTTGCGAATGAGCATAAATCTCCCTATAGCACTTGGATCAAGCATGCTCTATTTGTTTAAAGGTGACTAGTCACAGTGCAGGCCTTCTAAGGTAAGAGTTATGAAGGTTTCTGAGGGTGAATACAAAGAAGTAAGGAAACGTTACACATATTATCTCGGTTTGTGTTCTCCGAAAAAAGCCACCCCAAAACCCCAAAACCAGAATCAGTGGAAAACTATGGGCATATATGTCTTCAAATAACACAGCTATAGATCAACAATTTAGATTAATGATAATTAGCTAATTAATGCTAAGGAGAGAGACAAAGCTTTTATCCTAGCAGTATTATCTCCACAAGAGTATTAGAAAGCATAAGGGTAAGTTTGTTCCCTTCAGAGGAGAACGTGAAATGTGGATTAGGAACTACTTACACCCATGTATAATGCTGTTCTTTAGAATCTTTATAGTATTAGCAATTGACTATTAATTTACTGTGTGCTAGTGAGGTCATGCTGATAATCAAGCAGCCTCAGTTAAACAAAGCTGGAAAAGGAACATTTAAAAGTAACATATTTGTGAGAAACCATCTAAGTGCAATTAAACTTGGACAACTGGTGTTGCTTTAAAGTGTTTGGCATCCTACTTTCAAAGTCCCAAGAATCATAGAATCATTTTAAGTAGGAAAAGACTTTTAAGATCGTCAGGTCTAACCAGTACTCTAGCACTGTCAAGTCCACCACTAAAACCTGTCCCTAAGTGCATCTACACATCTTTTAAATACCTCTAGGGATGGTGAATCAATCACTTTCCAATGACTGATAACCCTTTCAGTGAATAAATTTTTCCTAATATCCAATCTAACCCTCCCATGGAACAACTTCAGGCCATTTCCTCTTGTCCTACTGTTTGTTACCTGGGAGAAGAGGCCAACATTCACCTGGCTACAACTGTAGTTGTAGAGAGCAACCAGGTCTCCTCTCAGTCTCCTTCTCTCCAGGCTAATGAACCCCAGTTCCCACAGCTGCTCCTCATAACATTTGTGCTCTAGACCCTTCCCCAGCTTTGTTGCCCTTCTCTGAACATGCTCCAGCACCTCAATGTCCTTCTTGTAGTGAGGGCCTCAAACCTGAACACAGAACTCAAGTTGTGGTCTCACCATTGCTGAGTACAGGGGGACAATCACTTCCCTAGTTCTGCTGGCCACACTAGTTCTGACACAAGCCAGGATGCTGTTGTCCTTATAGGTCACCTGGGCACACTGCTGGCTGTCAACCAATGCCCCCAGGTCCTTTTCTGACAAGCAGCTTTCCAGCCACTCTTCCCCAAGCCGGTAGTGTTGCGTGAGGTGTTTGTGACCCAAGTGGAGGACCCAGCACTGAGCCTTGTTGGACCTCAGATGTTGAACCTTGGCCCATCGATTTAGCCTGTCCAGATCTCTCTGCAGAGAGACCCTCAAGCAGACCACCATTCCCATCCAACTTGGTGTCATCTACAAACCTACTTGATCCCCTCATCCAGATGACTGTTGAAGATATTAAACAGAACTGGCCCCAATACTGAGCCCTGAGGAACACCACTAGTGACTAGCTCTCAACTGGACTTAACTTCATTCACCACAACCCCTGAGAGCCAGCCATGCCACCAGGTTTTTTTCCCAGTGAAGCATACACCTATCGAAGCCATGAGCAGCCAGTTCCTCCAGGAGAATGCTGTGGTAAAGTGTCAAAGGCTTTACTAAAGTCTAGGTAGACAATATTAAAATCCTTCAAGTTTAAATAACTTTCAAATTACATGTAAACTAGAGAATCAAGAGTGTGTTACAGAACTGACGGTTGGATTCACTCCTGGGGGCACGTCCTTGCTGCAGCTTGAAGGAGAGCAAGTGACAGAGCATTTCCATGGGCCTTACTTTCCTTTGAAAGACATCTAAGTGTTATGGTTGGGAGGAAGCCTCTGTGCTGTACCAAGAATAGGGTTTGGAAATGAAAAAAAGATTAGAGAATGATCATGGGCTAAATTCTGCATTTGGTCATTGATTCCTTAGAGTCATCTTTATACAGTTTCCCAAGGAAATGCTATTCTCCAGAGGAGTCAGTTGTTCATGAGGACTAGGTCTTTCTTCACGCCTCTTTATACAGTTCTAAATGCATCATCTGTTCTATATTCAGAAAGCTGATGCCAAAAATAAGGGATTACTAATGGGAACACTTCACAAAGTTTATCTGTGTGGGTATAAAACATGCAATGCCTTATTCTCCACTGCTTTGTATGCTGTATCAACTGCTGAAGAGGTGTAAAAGTATTATTGTTCATTACTTCACACACTTACTCATACTCACTTCAATGCCTTTTCCAGTCAAGAGATTTGAAGATTTCTATTGCAACCTCTCTGGGCAACCTGCACACACACAACTTCCTTTGTGAAGAATTTTGCATTAATCTAATTAGGACTTCCCTTGCTGCAGTTTGCTTCCATTGCTTCCTTTTGTCTTTCTTTTTCTTTTAATTGTATTTTATTATTTCTGTTCATAACTGAGAAGAATCTGGCTTCATATTCTCTATAAACCACTATGCAGATGAAGACAGCAATCACTTTTCTACAAACTCAGATTTTAGCTTTCCTGTACACAGGAGTCCCAAACTGGACACAGTACTCTGCTGAGATGCAGTGTCACAGTGTCAGCCAGAGACAATCGCTTTTCCCAATCTACCAGTTTGCTCATGTAGCACAGCATGTAGTTAAGTGTCATTTCTGTAAGGGTGCATTGCTGACTCCTGTTTAAATTAATTTATTTCTAAAGTGAAAACCTAAAATGGGTCAGAAGAATTTAGTCCTAAAAAATGCTTATTTCTTCCCAAGAGATCCTGAAGTTGCTAATTCACTTGCAGAATCCAGACTCTAGGAACCCGTCCTTAATTAATCCCGCCCTTATTTGCTCAATACTGTGTGACTAACCTCAGCTTGTAAAGTTCTCCAGTTACCTGAGAAGGACTAATTGTTTTGTTTCTCTTGCTGACTTTTACTCCTTGACCAATGTATGTGATTCCTTCTTTTAGCCTTACCTTAGGGTAAGGGAGATTTACTTAGGATAGGAACTGCAAGAGTGGCATTCTTTTTATCTGTCTTCTACAGTTGGGTGAGAAGTTCCTGTTCCCATTGACAATTAACTTTTTTCAGGTTTCTGGTCCTTACCTCTGGAATGAGTGTTACTAGCAACTGACTCAGAATGCATTACTGTTTGAACTCCATAATCATTCCTTTTTTCCCAGATGATGATGAAGAGTTTGTCCTTTGTAGTGTATCTGCCCCTACAGCTGGTTCATACATTTCATTAAGAATTAACTCATTTTCTGTTTTACCTGATCACATTCTACTCCCTCCAGCACTTGTGATATCTCTGAGGGGATATCTCCCCTCAGATAATGATATCTCTGAGGGAACACTGACTTGGCCATGTGTATACAATTTAGAGGTTCATATTTGAGGAAGCCACTCTTTGAAGTCAACAGAACTTACATGTGCTTAGGTGTTCCTGGATTAAAACCAAGGCCTACATCTTTATGATGCAACACCAGAGCTTTTATGCAAAGTAAAAGAATATTTACTTCAGCCAAGTCAAGTCACGCTTCCTTCCCAATTGATTTTAAGCCAGAAACAACATCAACAACATGACACAGAAGACAGACAAAAGAACTATTTTCTTCATCTGCCAGCACTGAGAACTAAAGTGACAAAATGCAACTCTTTTGGCTTTGATGGATGTGCTGCCTGAGCCAGCATAAACAAGCCCTGGAGTACACAAGAATAATTAACATCTTGAGGGACTTCAGACCTTTTCAGTTCATCCCTATTTCCACTAACAAGTGAGAGCTGAGATGAGCCATGTTAGTGTTTATGCACATCCATAAAAGCTGATGGCTTTCACAATTTTCCCCTTTGTTCAGTATACTCTCTGTAAAATGGTGGACTTGCCACAATAATCTGTAAACAGTTCAGAGGCCTTGATAAATTTTCTCTAAGCTGCTATATGAACTGGTCTAAGGTTTTACTAAAATGGCAGCTGAACAATGTAGAATTCAGAGCACCATTAGTATCTTTAAAAAAAAAAAACCACCAACCAACCTTATTCAAGCTTCACGTACATTAAGCATTATACAGAAAAACAGAGGCATATCACTATATAGGGTTTTGTCATAAAACATTGCAAGTCACTACTGGTTTGTGGGGGATGTATTTTTTACCTGCTTTTCCTCGGTATTTGAGGACCCTACAGGCATCTATGGCACAGGAAAGTGATACTTTTTTCAGACTCCTTTTATCACATAGATGAAATAACACAAAAGGTGTTATTTCCTACACCTGGACTACATTCAGCTGCTTCAACAACCATGAGAAAGAAACTTGAGTGGTCATCATAAGAATTCTAAGAAAACATTAAGCCTCAATTTCTGTGTATTTACAGTCTTATTTATTATGGTACAGGAAACCTAAGAAAGCTGCTGAAATGTCCCGGAGGCATTTATAGTCACACTACAGTGTGCTTCTGAAAACTGGGCTGAATGCTAAAATGATAGTCTTACTGGTGCCCTGCTAAGGGCTGTTAGAAATACAACTGTTAAACGATACATGTTTTTCTGGGCTTTCAGCTCACACCTTTCTTCATTTCCTCTTTCTCCTATTACTACAGATTTCTGACAACAGCACAGTCATATATCTTTTTCTACTCTTAGCAAAACATGCCCTGAATGTTTTTATCCTTTCACCCTGAAATCTACACATACAAAACCAGTCCAGCTCTTGAACTGGCTCAGCTACCCAACTTTTCCTGTACATCTTGACTACTATGCTCTACCTCCTTCTTTTTCCTATTAACAAAGCTAGCAAAGAAAACATGTATGTTCTTGGTCTCTATTTCTGTAGTGTCAAGAACTTCCCCGAAGCCTATATATAAAAATCTCTTGTCAACCTCTTCATTTGCATTATTTGTTTCTCTGGTGTGTCACTCACACCATATCCAAGGAAACAACCAACCTTCCCAGAAAAACTTTGCTTAATGACTTGCTCAAAAGTGTGGCCATGGTGTCACTACTCTACTGCTCTTCCCTCCTGTTCCTGCAAATGATATTGCAGATGCTATTCTTAGTTTCAATGAGATCACTCACTTTATTTGAATGTTTGGTCTTTAATGCTTGTGATGCATTTGCAGATACTTTATAATGAAAGGAAATGTAAGAAGACTAGAAACTACATGATGTTTCTCCTTTTTTCAGCCTACAGAAGTATTGGCACCACTATGCTGAGATCCAGTCTTTGAGCAACAAGCTGCCTTCCCTGCATGGCTTCTTCATCTATAAAAATGTGTAACACAGAGTTTGTACTGGAAAGTTTTGGTTTTATATATACACACACACACACACACACACACACACCTTTTATCCATATATTATCCACTAGATGGCATTTTGCATTTGGATTTTAAAAAATTGCAAATTCAAAGAGAAGTTTAGCATTTTTTTTAAACTGTCTAGGCAAGCAAGATACATGAAACAAAGAGAAAGTGCTTTGAAAATCAGCCAGAAAGTGGTCAGCTAGTCCAGGGTTTATTTTTTGAACAGGAAGTCTTTTTGATTTTTGTACTTTACTTGACAAAGCAGAAGAAATCACACCTCTTATAGGCAATGTTTTCTAAACAGTAGGTCTGAACATATCAGCATGTTTAGGCCACATGAGAAGTGATGAACATATACAGATTTAAAGTCTTTCTGCACTTTCACACACACTAAGAAAGGAAAATGAGGTGCTAGAGAAACAGTGAGATAGCAAACTGGACACAAAGCAAACACACAGCAGAACTGCTTAAAGCAGTGATAGGAAGACGATAGCAGCAAAAATACTATTGCTCCAAGCTAGTCTGCTGAAGTCATTTGCCATTCATTTTTGTTGGGGCCCGAGCTCCCTAATGGGTCTTAATGGCCCTGATCAGCCTCATGCCCCTGTCCAGCATGCTGTCTAAGCCTTCATAGACATTGTGAGTGCACCTGACTTCAGCTTCCTCACAGGAGCACCTGCGCCTGCCTCTGCCTGGGTCCTAACCCACCACTATGTCCCTGCCTAGCCATCCCAGGGCTGTACTGGAGCATGGCTGCCTGCACCAGGCCGGATCCCCATTCTATCCTCAGCTCTCTCTACCCCAAGGAGGTTGCCTAGGCCCAGAGCTGGGGCTGCCCTGCTTGGGGTGGGATGGGATCTCCCTGCTGGGTTCTGCCTACCCTGCCTGCCCAGGAGCACCTAAACCTCCTCCACAAGGAGCAGCTGGCCTAACATCCTCTGAAAATGAACACACTGGTTGCAAGATGGTCAAGAAGAAGTTCCAACATGCCCAAGATATGGTTTAGTAGAGGACAGGTACAGTTGGACTCAATGATCTTAAAGGACTTTTCCAACCTAGTCATTCTATGGTTCTATGTTGAAATAAAGCACTGCTGTTGAAATAGTATGGAGTGCATACAAGTATTATTCAGAAATACTGAGGAAATATGAGTGTAAATTTCTTAGATTACTGGTCAACAAAAATTACTCATGCACATCAAGTAGAATTTTGGAAGTCTACATTACACATCAGATTTAACTAGTTAAATAGAATGACAAAACTGGTAGAATTTATCTCCTATTCACCTAAAACGTTTGCAGCTTAAAGGTTTTCAAAAGCCAGTCCTATTACCAGGAATGACTGAAAATATTGCTACTGGGATTTCTAGGGGATTACTGGCCTCTCACTAAACAAAACATTTCAGAATAAATGCAGTATTTTCTTTCTGAAGACAGTTCCCATTACAAAATCAAAAATCTATAGGTGAATTTTAGTTTTTAATGTAATTTAGATACTTTCAGAGTATGGTAAATAAATATGGAAGTTCCCAAATAAAATCTTTGGAAAAAACCTCTCTGACAAAGAAAACACATTTCCATCCAATTTTTTTTAATGATGTAAATCTTGCTTTCTAATTGTTCAAAGTGTTCTTTCGAGAAAGCAGCATTTATTTTTCTGTGACTGGATGGCACTCTAACTTTACCATAAGAACACCATTTTCTATTATCCTGGAAAGTCATACATGGATATATAGTCAAAGCTGTAAGAGGTATCTTCATCTTCCTATGTCCCCAATTCAGACATGTTGCATTTTCTTCTAAAAATATTATTAAATATCAATCTCCTATTCATATAACCCCCACCACGAAACATTAAAGTCTCTTTAAAGTATGGGAACCATATATTTCTGTCAGTTTGGATTATGCCTAAACCACATGCTATTGTAAAAGTTGGAGTTTTTTTACTGCTTTGGTATTCAAGATTGCTTCCTTGTAGTATTTGAATACGGATGTCATGGAGAATAGACTGCCATGGCCATAGCTGTCTTTATCAGGACTCAAGCACCAAACTATGTGGGGCAGTATTTCTTTCAGAATCTTCTGAAAAACACAATAAATTCACTTATGGGTGTGCACTTTCCTTTTTCAGGGTTCCAAACATCATTTATTAATGTCTACCACTGAATTTCTGTTTACATTTGGGGGATGGGGTGCAGAAATTTCAGACTTTGAAAACTGTAGAATGCATCTGTGATCACATTGCCATTCTTCTTTCCAAAAAGATTTGTTACTGCCACCCTTAGTAACCTTTATTATGTGAGATTTTTTGCATTTGGCTGATCAGGACATTTTTTTATTCTTTGCCATTTATTTCCTGTTTATTATTTTATAGTAGGCAACTCCTTTCACTTGAGGTTCTTTCTTACCTATCACACAGCCTCCTCAAAAGATGAGCCACCTCCGCCTCTATTCTGCCCTCAAATAAGTAAGCATAGCTTCTGCAAAACTCACCGTCACACCGTAAGGATGATCAGTTTTATGTGGTGACATTAATGATGACACTTCAATTAACAGAAATAAAAACAAACATTCAGAGCTGCCCCTTCAGCTCCCCTCATAAAAGTATGTGTGAACCAAAAAGTAGCAGCATGTCTGTACTACAGCTAGAAAAACAGCAGCACAGAGACTCAAGAAAGCTAAAGTCCTGCCAAGAGCTACTGATGCTGCACAAAAAGAAGTTCCATGACCCACTATCTCATTTAATTCTACCTTTAATGCTACTTTGGATAACTGTAAACGACACTGAATGACCTAAGACTCATTCTACAGTGAAAATAGCTGGGGGGGAGGGTAGAGGTGGGAATTGATGGAAGACCTTCATGAGATTTGGAGGATTGAGAAAGGGGGAATCTTGAGAAGATTCCTTTTCATACAGCAAGAGAAAGGCCTCTGTCTTCATGTAAATCTCCTATTTACTGATGTGGAGGGAAGAGTGATCATCAGGTTGACTTAGTTATGCTCACAGTCAGTCCTTTTGCACAAGAGATATGTGGGAATGGGGTGGTGGTTGGAACACAACATAGGCACCTTTCTTACTGGAGAAATAACCTTAACAGCAGAGGCTAGCTGGATACACTAACTTTTGTACAACTTGCCATAAGTCCAGCATTTGAATATTCATCCCACCATTCTGAAGAGCTTTCAGAACCATGTGTTTTGTTTTATCCACAAGATCATGAGCCCAGTGCTGGAATCACTGAGTGAAATTCTATTGGCAGTGTAATTTTCAAGATTAGATTACATGGTGACATTAGTCCCTCTTGTTTTAAATTTATGAACAAGAGAGAGTATCATTTTAGTAGTCCTGTCTGTTTTCATTTCCCTCTACTAGCTACATTATGAAGGCTCTCCTTGAGACTTTTATGAAAATTTTTCCAAAGCCATTTCTCTTTCCCTCTATATCCCTTCCTCAAAGTTAAGTTACCATATTTGAAATTAAAAATGTTGTCTGGCATACAATATTCTGGAATACACATTTTGGAAAGCAAGAGCAAAAAAGGCCCATTTAACTGTGCAGCCACTCAGTCAAACCTAAAACCAACAACAAAACAAGCAAACCTCAGACTTCATTATTTCAGAATGATATCTTTTTAGAACTTTTTGTTGGAGACCCCTGTTATAAAGTCTACTCACTGAGTTTTAATGTTTTTTACCATAAGATTTCCCTTTTTATTTAAATATGAAAGGAAATTAACTATTTTATTAGGTAAAATCCTTATTACTGACTAAAGACAGAAGTTTGCAGCTGTGAGAGTGGGAAAAAATGTTTAAAATCTTCTCCTAGGCTTCCAGCTAAGGTGCATCCATACCTTGGGTGTCAAATTATAGGAGGAAAGAAGAAAACAAATGTGGGTGGAAGCTAATGCAGCCTTCATAAAATAAACAACTAGATTTGCTGGAGAGCATTACAGACTAAGGCACTGACATAGATCTTTGGAGAGTGACTTTCTTCCCTAAATGGAGTGCAATGCTCTCTACTAATGGAAGAACATGTGCTAATGCCTGAAAATCCCCCAAAGGGTGCAAAGCAGGAGGTCCAGATGTCTAACAGTTTGACATTGGCAAATGAGCAAAATTTAGACAAACTGGGTGCTGTGGTTTTAAGACATCATTAGCATTGTTCAGAGGGTATTTACACAGTATTTATACAGTGTATCCTTACAAAACACACAACTGGTTTATTAAGCCATGAATAAGCAAATCCTTTATAAACTCCACAGTCAAAGACTTTAGATGCACTACAGAAACTACTCAGTGAAATTCTTCAGCCCATGAGGCAGCTCAGGTAAGATGGCTATAACATCATTGTATGAAACTGCCTGTCCCATAAAATCTGCATCCTCCAAAATTCAGTAACTGCACGTGCCAGCCAAATTCTGGAGCATGTTACATAGTGGTGTGAAGTCTTCTCAGGTGCCCAAGAAGTTAATGAAAAAGTCATCACTGATTTTGATAATGGCATCTCAGTGAAGCTTTATTTCCAAGTTCTAGACAAGACCTCCCACTAGATTTTGCTATAGCTTTCGTGAGGCAGGTAGCACATACTAAAGTTAGAAAAGTGAGATAAGGGCTGTATAACCATCTCTCCTATTCAGGAAAAAGTGATATAGATTTTGTGATTTTATGATAATGAATTATGTCTGACGTGTACAACAAGATTTAGGTGTGGAGCTAGGACTTGGACTAGTTCCACCTTGCCAATTTTCATTAGTAATTCTTCTTTATCAGCAGACAGAGTATCACTGTGACAATATGTAAGTAGTATTTTGAACAAAGACTTGCATCTTTACATGAATACAGATCGTTTATTAGGAAAATAAGGGCACACTGAATGGATATTTTTGGAAATATAAATGCATATATTTAACACAGGCTCTTCTGAACTGGTTCTTGGTAAAGGTATCTCTAAGATGAAGCATAGGATAAATTTTCCTGTAACGTTAGACACACAGTTTGTAAGAGTTCATTAAAACAGGGGCTTTATTCCAGTCTTGTCCTAAAAATGGAATATTCCTATATCAAAATGGAATATTTCAGCCAGGCAATCAATTAAAGGTATAAATCCTTCCACTATTGTTGTATCACTCACTACACCATCAGACATACTGGCTCCTTCCAAGACATGAAGTTCTTACAAAGTAGTTTGCCTTCAGGAGGCACTCCTCTTCCAGGGAAAAGAGGCTGTGGAGAAAACACTGACAGAAAGCTTCTTTCTTCCCCTTGGGAACCCAAAATAAAACTGTGTGCACTACAAGGATACCCTTGGAGCAGCCCAGCATCTGCATCACAGAAGTGGATCTTGAAGAAAGCTTGACTTTGAAAACCGTATAATAGCTGATACTGAATTTATTAATTCAAGATTTAATTCATTAAGCTGTGCTAGTAATTATTTCTCCATCTGGCTTCACACTAGTGTTATTTATGTAACAGCCATCTATTCACCACTCATATAAATAAAAAAATCTAAACGTAGATCAGTTATTCCAGTATGATTTTGCTTGGAAGAGATATCTATGTAAATTACTCACTGTTATTGTAATTTTTCTAATTACTGATCTGGATTAATCAAAAGGAAAAATTATAGTAAAATACAAACTGTTGATGATCCTTTTTATTATTATATTGTATACAAATTGATATTGGGGCATGCACTGAGTGAGCTACATTTTCAAATCAGGAAGAACAGTGGAGAAAGCATCATGAGTTGGGACTCATGTTTATTATGCTCATGGGGCACTGCAGATGGCAGGTCCCTGCGGTATCATAATCATCTCCACAGTGCTTTCAAAAAGGACTGAATATGAAAAAAACAAATACACTATGTATCACCTAGTTCAGCCAAAGGAAAAAAACCACACTGCAAGAGCTGCAGTATCCCAAGGAGCCCAGTTATTTTCAGAAGATACATACCCGGGCTACCATTTCAAAAGGCAGGACTCCGATGAGGCTTACAGCTTTGTAGATCCAACCTAAAATTAAATACTTCCAGCCACTTAAATATCATTTAACAACAGAAATTTAATGATTAGTCTTACATGAGGCATTACTTGGTAAATATCAAAATTTTATTTTGAACAGAAAAAAGTTCCTTCAGATCTAAAATTTCTTTCCCATTTCTCTAAATCTCACTGAAAGCCCACCCTTCATGTCAATACTCTACATGTTACCAGAGGAGTGCTGGGCCCTAGCATATGTGAATGAAGCACTCCAAGAAGCACTTTTACCTTTTCAGGAGGCTGTTTTCTGCTCACAAGTTCAGGCATACTGTTTAGAAAAGATAACTAATCATAAAACACTACTACCCTTGGCATAATAAATAAATAAATAAATGCATGATTCCAACTTTCCTAAAACACAAAAAACTTTTAACCAAGTTCTGCCCTAGCTACTTTAATGTTATGGATCTGCTTTTCAATCCATGGCCGGATTTATCTGTCACCTATGCATTTTGCCTGCTGAACAAATGGTTTTATCAGCAGCTCCAGCTTATGAGAAAATTTTTTTTTTCATAATCTTATGTTCTATTCACATGAAAATGTAGCAAGTAATCTAGTAAAATCTAAAATTAAAAAATAGTAAACTGTATCTCCTCTTCCTTCTTTCTTTTATTAAATTCAATTGGCCATATCTGTATCTATATACTTACCTTTCTATGTAGAGAGAAAACAAAATGAAGTAACAGAGAGAACTTGGTTTTTGAATTAAAATACCCAGGTTTTCCTTCGCATTACTCTGTAGTACTCAGCCAGTTAACTCGATCTCTTGGCTCAAACATCTACCTGGGAAACCCAGAGATCATTCCTGCCACCACTACTTTACTTTCAGCCATAGCAGGAAAGAGATGCTTAGATCCAAGGCTTTCAACTTTTCCTTACACTTTTTCCTTCTGCTGGTCCTATCATCACCAGCCTGCAGTTTCTCTGTCAGTCAGAAAATACTAGCAGCAACAGCTTAAAACATGCAAATGCATTTACTCCCATCTAGCATCCCACCCAATGCATGCCTAGCTCACTTCTTACAACAGGCTTGCTGCAGCTTTAATGCAAAATCCACACAAATTCTAAAATATATTAAATTTTAAATACAGACAAATACAGCAACTGCAACAACAAGGAAGGTAAAGGGAGAAAATCCTGAATGCTCCACTCATGTCTACATTACAGCTTCTCTTTTCTTACCTTTGTGGTCTACTGGCTTTGCATTCTTTAGAAGTTCCATGCACCTCGTTTCCTCCTTGTGAATCTCCACCTGAAATCTGCATTCTGGATGGACACCATTCACCTGTGTCAAATTAAAAAATAGGCCAGAGTCTTGAGAAATTAATTAAAATGCTTTATGAAGAATGCAACTACTGATAATGAAATGCACAACTTCAACTGGCACTGGTTCTGCCCAAGTATGTGCTAGTCATTTTAAAGATGCAGTCATTGCCTATTTTAGCTTCTCACACATTGACTTTTCAAAACAAAATGTTAAAATAAGGCACTAGAGCATTCACTGGCTCTATCCTGCAGCATTTCAAGGTCACTTCTCATTTACAAAAAAAATGTACTTCTTAGTGCATCCATCAATGTTGTTCCCCCCACAAAAACTGTGAGTTAAACTCAAAAGTAAAGTAAACATATTTGCTTTTTTTTTTTTGCCTTTGTAAGTTATTCAACTTTCAGCTTCATACGAATCACATGAAAACCTATCAAACTGCATTCTCTTTGGCATGGTAAATTTTGCTTTTCATCCCTTTTCCACCAGGAATATTTTATCTCCCAAAAACCCCAGAGTATGATTATTTGACTTAAGCAAGTTCTACACAGGGAGAAAACCCCACTCCTTTAAAAATGAAAGCACTATTGCCTTTACTCCTTTATAGCCCAGCCCCTGATCCTTGGTTTTCAAAAAGGGTTATTTATGTCCAAGGGAATAGACAGGGATGTAGGTAGCACTATCAGGGAGGGAAACAAGACACTGGGAAGTTGTACTGAAGTCAGCTGGATCCATAGAGGCAGACAGCACGATAGAAGAACACGCAGAGTCCGTAAGAGGCTGTATGGGAGAAGGGACTGTAGGAAGTGACAAATGGAGAAGTAGGAAATATTGCTGAAGCTGAAGGGACAGTGAGATTTGCTCAAATGAAATTACATCATAATGAAATAAAATGTGGGCATGCAGTACTTCAGTCATCCTCACACTTGTAGTTACCAAGAAAAGGGTAGTCTCTCTCTGAGTTTTTCCTCTGTCTCTTTTTTAGGAGACATTTTAATAACAGAATCTGGTAATAATCTCTGATTCATGAGACAATATTTCAATTAAATGGCAATACTTAATTAACTACAGTGTGATGGTGGACCCAGAACCTAGGACCCAGAGTCAGGACTGAGAACGTGATTATTCTGCAGAAGTTTGTGGACAGGCCACTTGCGGAGCTTTTAAAAATACAGTGTCGTAGATGTAAGCAGAACAGCAGGAGCTGTTGTGAAAACTCACAAAAATCTGTCTCTTCTCCAAATGTCTCATTTCACCAACTACAACATCAGAACCTTTCTTCCTTTCCCCCATCTTTTCTCTCTATTTGTAAATAGAAATCGAAATTATACAGTTTGCTGTTGAAATTATACAGTTTTGAGGCAGATTTTTCTTGTTTTTAAAGTGAATCTGTACAGAACCTTAACATAAATTAGACTTTCTAACACTTAAAATAGAAAGTTCAGCACAATACTGAAAATATATTGTTTTGTTATGTATTTTCTACTTTCCAGAGAGCTCCCATGTAAAATCAAGTCCCATGTATACATTGTGTTCTTAATTGCATTTTCCTTTCACGTAACAGATTTTTAATTATTTTTTTTCCAATTGCAAACATTTGGTAACTGAGATTTGGAAAGGCAGGTTCCAGTAAATGGAAATGTTAACTAAGTGAGGGGTAAATCAAAAGAGCTACTGCAATTAAGAAACCTGCTGATTAAGTGACATCTCTCGTACTTAAAAAAGAACTGAAAGTTTTCCTGCACCAGTGATCTAATAGGAAAGGTTACTTTGAGGATATGAATTTCTTTGTATCCAAAATTAACCTAACACTACTTTTCAAACCTAGGACACATGCCAAAGTGTAATATACATTGTGCTAATACATACACCAGTTTCATTCATACGTCTCCAAGCTACACAGATTTAGGGTTCAAGACTATGTGGCACTGACCATGTCCTGAAACACATCAAGAACCCCAAAATGGATTTTGAGGGCACTCACCCCCTTTCAGGGCTGGTGGCCATCCATCTTTCCATTTACCAAGTGTAGGTTATCCCTTGTAAGCACTGAACACAGAGCCACATGCCCTGTGTTGTGCACTGTAGAGGTGCTGAGAAGTCTCTCTGCATCTTTAGAGGCCGAACAATTTTTAAAGCATCCAGAACAGTAATTGGACTGGAAAACCATTTCTTCTGACAATGCAGCCTACATTTACCTTCAGCATGGTTTCCCAGCTTTTGGTGGAAATGATGTTATTTTAAATTCATGGTAACAAAAATCTGAAAGACTTAGTGGGTATATCTTGCTCATTATTTTGTAAACCATGTTTCCAGCAACATTACCACTTCTACTAACAGCTGAAGAAATGTTTAAGAATATAGATGTTAAAAGCACACGCCCCATATTTGGCGACTTTACCATTCGGAGTGCTTTGCAGGCTGTTATCGGGTTGCATGTATCGAAGAGAAATTTCTCCTGCGGTATTTTTTCCCCATATGATGACTGTCAGGGACCCTGCAGCCCGTGCCAGGGCGATGCTGGGTGCAAACTCTTCAGAAACTAGGGGTGCCCACTGGCTGCCTGGGAAAGCCGAAGTAGGGGGGCACAAGTGCCCTGGAGCCGGCCCCCCAGCGCCGCTCCGCCGGGGTCGGGGATCGGGCCCGGCCTGCGCTACCCGCCGGGGCGGAGCCGTCCCGGCCCCTGAGGAGCGCCCGGGGGTGCGGGGCGGCGCCCCCCGCCGCCTGTGGCTCCGACCCGGTGCTGCCTGTGCGGACAGAGAGGCGGTCCCATGAGCTCCGAAGGGGAGACAGGATAAGGGTCCCGGCAGAGCAGAAGCCCCCTGCCCTGCGAGATCTCAGCCCGGGGACACCCGTAGGAGCGAGCGGCGGGAGGCCCGTGTCTCCCGCAC
>VZTU01019877.1:161304-196446 GCA_013400835.1 Zapornia atra | reverse complement strand
CGCTCCGGCGGCCGTCAGCTGCCGGCCCGACTGAGTCCGTGCCCGCCGCCGCCTCTCCGCGCTCAGCTCCTCCTCTAAACACGGCTCTCTTCCCTCACTCTTCTCCTCAGCCTCTCTCTCCGGCTTCTTTTTTCTCCTCCTCCCTCTCCCTGCCGCGGTTGCTCCCCCCATAAGAGGTGCGAGTCGTTCCCCTCAGTCGGGACGCCCCCCGCCCATCCCGGCGCCCCACAGGTACTCCCTCACCATCCCGGGCGGTGTTTAGCCCATTCCTTCTGCCTCGAGGTGAGGAGAAACCGCCTCCTCTCATGCAGACACATCAGAGGGGCCTGGGTGCCTGTCCCCAACAGCGTATCGAGGCGCCAGAGCCATCACTGGGATCCCTTTTGCCCCTGAAACAATTAAGATGACCGGACATGGTCGCCCCAAGCCAGAGACACACAGGCAAATGCCCCACACAAGATGTGGGGTAAGTGAAGAGATGCTTGAGAAGGTCAGCAACTGTATTACAAAAATCCCTCCCAAACTGGTTTTTTTCAGGGTTGGGTTTTTTTGTTTTTGTTTTGGGGTTTTTTTTGACATCTTAATAGAGGACCAGGAGTTTAAGGAAACTAACTCCATATTATTGCCTGGCAGTTTATACCAGACATGGATCTTGGGTATGTGCTGGTAGTTAGCTGAGAATAGGAGTAAGCAAGAGTCATCTTTACACTGTGCTGTAACTTAAGTACTATATGTTAAAAGGGACTGAGCAGACAACATAAGACTCTCCCAAATAGCCTTATGCCACCCAAAATAACCACCTATAGCAAAACCAAGGACAGTTCTAGGAAAAATCTGAAGAGAATTTTCTTATTTTTTAATGCATTTGCAAATATTCTTTTAATCCATTGAGAAGAAAGACCTGATTATCATTAAAATGAAATACTGTGAACCATAATGCGCAATGTTCTAACCTGCATGCTGAGAGCAGAGGGAAACATTAATGTAGAAAGCAAAACTTTCGGTAGGATGGCATAAGATCAAGTACTGAAAATATTTTTATTGCGACAGAAAGTAGTACCCCTTTGGATTGACCTTGATCCGTATGTGACAGGTGGGCTGAAATGCCTAATTGCACCTTCTTCTGAAGCATCTGCATTGGAGAAGAACCTGGTTATGCCACTAGCTCTGAGATTCCCAGGCAGACTCTCACATTACACCCCTTGGAAATGGAGAATTGCACAGTCCAACCTGCCTGACACCAATGTTAGGATTCCTCTTTGGGCTTCAGGTTATTGACACATACAGTCTGAGGGTACTCTTAGCAATTTCTTAAGAGCTATTGGTCTTTCCAAAATAGCAATCTCAAAACCATTTCTCTTTTTATATTTTACAGGAATCTGATGCCTTATCATTATTGCAAGGCTTGGAAAAATCCCTTCTGTCTTATCTCTCTTTTTGAAGTTATTTCTTGGACCTTATGATGACTGGCATCCTGCTAAGAAAGCGGTCTTTAAATCCAGTCACTCCCACAAGTGAAATCTATACATGTAAAGGTCCTTCAGGTACTTCAATGGTAAGCCCAACAGCAGTCCCTGTGGAGAGGAACTGTCACGCTGACTGTCCACTGGCTAGATCCCCCCAGCAGCTGAGGGCACAAGAGTTGTTGGTTGCAAAGAGTTGTTGGTTGCAAAACCCAGTGTTTGATCCTCTTACCAAATGACTCCTTAGGCTGTTGAAGCTGAGCAGCCTGGAAAACTGATTAACAAATAAGTGTTAGCATTCTTTGTAGAACCAATCTTGGGAACTGTCATCATTATTCCTTCTGTGGTATAACAGAAACTAGTATCTGGGGTAGTAGGCAGTCCACATGTCCCAGGACTGGCAGAGGAGTTTTGAAACTTGCATCAGTTCTATCAGAAGATTGCCCAGAGTCAGAGTTTTGTGATTTTTTTGTTTTCAATGAATCAGCATTTCCAGGTGAAAAGAAAAATAATCAGTTATTTCCCAACCATTTATTCTGCCACTATTCCCAATGACTCTGACATGAAAGAGACAACAGATGAAAGAGATGTATCAAATACCGATATTTTTCCTTGGATATAGCTAAGTGCTTTTTTTTTTTTCATGAAAAGAAAACATATTATTGATGGATGAAGCTCAGAAAGCATAGTTCAAGTTCTTTTTGCTTAAACATAGCACAGTTCAGTGCCCTGTTAGAGCAGCTGGAGAGGGGAAAAAAAAGAAGAATGGAACTAAAAGAGCTGTTGATACAGAGGTGTATATGACTGATGCCCTTATGCAGCGAAGAACAGATAGAGTTATGGAGGAACAAAGGAGTGATACGTATTTAGACAGTGTGGACTTGATGCCATTTCCAAAAGTGTCAAATTCAAAGGAAGAACAGAGACATTCTGTGGACGTATCCGTTAGGTGCAGAAGGACTGCACAGACACAGAGGAAAAGGATGTAGTTCAAGCAAGGAGAGATATTCATCCTCTCTTCAAAATAGAGGTGGTGGAAAAGTAAATGCAGTTTGATTGAAATAGATATTCTTTTGAATCATCAGGGCCTGGGTGTTACAGAGAGGGCAGCAAAAGCAGAAATGGAAAGTTCAGCGGCAGGTAATGGACCTAGCAGCAAGCAGTGCCAAGGTACTGTGAGCTGTCTGCTGCCACAGCACATGTAGGAGTCAAAAGGTTTGCTCCAATTTTTGCTGGAAAAGTTTGCTTACCACAGGAAGTGGGGGTTAACCCCTTGGACAGCAAAACACCACATGGCCATTTGCTCACTCCACCCACCAGTGGGATGAGGGGGGAGAATTGGGAAGCAAATGAGATAAAAGACAGTTTAATAGGAGAGAGTAGGAAGGGATATGAACAACAATGCTAAAGTAATATACAAAACAAATCACGCACAACACAGACGCTCACCATGTGCTGACCAATGCACAGACAGCTCCCAAGCATCAGCCCCACAGCCAGCTTTCACCCAGTTTATATGCTGAACATGACATCAGATGGTATGAAATATCCCTTTGGCATGTTCGGATCAACTATCCTGGCTGTGTCCCCTCCCAGTTTCTTATGTGGCCCCAGCTTCCCTTCCCCAGCATGAGAAGCCGAGAAGTGCTTGACATAATGTAAGCAATACTTAGCAACAACTAAAACAGAAGTGTGTTATCAACTCAGCCGTGTGTTACTATTCTCATCCTAAATCCCAAACACAGCACTATACCAGCTGCTAGGAAGAAAATTAACTCTACCCCATGCAAAAAACAGGACAGAAAGGTACATGCTGGTGGGGTTATAAGTAACAAATACTTTCTGCCTGGCCAGATGTCTCTTCAGAGTCCTCACATGATGGTGGCAATAAGTAGCTGATGTGATTTTGGTCAGGCCCATGGAGAAGCAGCTGACAGCTTTCCATACTGAAGCAATTACATTAATCCCCTTTGAGCTGAATCCTTATTTAAATTGTTTGTGAGTTCAAGATATTCTGTCCACAAATTGTGTTCTTGTCATGCATAGAAAGACTAAAAAAACTTTGCTTTGTTCAATCATCTAATGATTATTGTTTACACAATGCATAACACACAGTTGCCAGAAATACCTGAACTGCATGAAAAACGTCGAAGGATTTCCCTCAAACCACGTGTACAAGCCATCGTGGACAATGTGTCTCTTTCAATAGCTGCTCAAGCTATTTCACATGGTTTGAGTTCTGCTTTCTAAGCTACAGAAAGATTTTTTTTGCTTTCAATTCATGCAGCGCACTGTACTAAGTCTCATTGCAGTTGGGATGCTTTTCCTACGTTTTCACACTTAGCAAAGTCACTAGGTCTTCATCAGATATTCCTAAATATCCCTAAGGCACTCTCTACTGTCATCCTGCATTTTGTTAGGCTTTTTTTTCCCCCCCTGCAGTACAAATACTTAAGGGTAGATTTCATCAGCCATAGAAATAGACATTAGAGAGGGTTTCCAGATAAAAGTTGTATATTTACATGCTGCTTGGACCTTTTATATTGGAGAAGATAAGAGATCCCCAAAGTTTTATCATTTGTAACTATTAATGTAGATGATCTTATTTAGCCTCTTTCAGTGATCAGATGGAAGCATGATAAAGAAGGGGCCAGGCTTGAATAGGGCAAACGACACATATCCTGCTCAGGACAATGGGAATTCAGATCCTGGGCAGGCTTCAGGTGATGTACGGCAACACCACTGTCCTCTGAGAAGCAGCACGGTGTTGCAACTGTCCAATAATTGACCCTCCTGCACCAAATGTTGCAGTAGCTGTAGTAAGAGAAGTTGCAATGCAGATTGAAAAAACAAGAGAAACTCATGGATGTTTTTTATCTGCAGCTCCATCAGCTCTTTAGAAAGCTCTCCCATTTACTTTGAACTTTTGCTGTGATTACTGGTCAGCATGTCTACACAGCCTGTTCAACCTTACGCTTGTTTCTTAGACAAAGAAGCAATACCATGCAGAGAGAGTTTTCTAAGGAAAGGCTGTCTGTAATCATCACCTCAGCTTTTGCATTCTCTTCCCTTTCAGCATCCCCAACAGAGCCCTGCTGTCTCTGGGCATGAAGAGTAGCTTCAGGCTGTAGCTGAGATTATGCTCCAGTGATGATTAGCTGAGATTGTATGTTCCAGCGATGATACTTGAACTGCTCCACAGACTACGTCTTTGCAGTGGCCTACAACATGGCAGTTTACCCCCAGCAGCATATCAAATGCATCCAGACAGCACATACTCCTAACTAACAACATAGTCACATGAAAGACCCTTCAGAGTGGTCTTTCTGTAATGTGTGAGTAGCTTGGCTACTCAATAATACACTTCTGCAGGTTAGAAACACCAAGAAATTCTATGAAAACAAAGGGATTACTTTTTAGCATGTTAATCTCAGGACTCACTGACTTTTAAAAGATTTGTTTAAGGAGATGCCTGTAACTGTGACATCTGTCAGGGTGTGGCACAGAGTCATTACTCAGATGTAGAGTGTAGTCTATAATACTTAGTGTAAAGTATGCAATTTTCTCCTCTCTCCCTCAACTTTCTAAGACTCCCAGGTCTTTTGTAATTTCAAAAGAGTGAGAGAAGTCCCTCCAGCATAATGAACCTTTCCAGTTTTGTGGCTGTTTTATTTTTCATATTCCCATTATAGGCAGGTCCCTTCTTTAATACTTATTGAATGGATTAAATTAATAGGTATTCTGTTACATTCACATGTATAGATGAAGTAGAATCTGATCTTTTAAATTTATAAATTAAGTATAAAATAATTTGGGTATTTGTCATAATGGAAAATACTCAGATAGTGTCTCATTTTAGCTGTGATTTATTACAAAGCCCCAGGTTGGATCAGTGATTTTTGAGTCTTTTTCCTGGATATGAAGAAATCATATCTTTTTATTCTGAAAATCTGAAGTATTTTTTATTCTGATACAATGAGAGGAAAATTGTCTACATTAGCTTTAGGGGGCTTGTAATGGTTAGTTATTATGATGATAATATTTTTGTGTGTGATTTAAAGTAAAGGATAGACTCTGCCACATAACTCTGGAGGCAAAACTCAAAAACTCCAAAAAAAATAACTGATAGAGTGGCAGGTGAGGCATTAGAAAAGTAGAGTAAATGCAGAAGGAAAGACAAATGAAAAATAGAATAAACCAATAGAATTTACCAACAGGAGTCAATACCAGCTTAATCCAATACTTTTCTTTACTAAAGCATGTTTCCTACACAAAGTAGACATTAGATTTCTTCTAGATAGTTGTTAGTGAGATATTTGGTACAGGGCCATAGAAATTGCTAGTTAAAAGTGGGATGATGGAGCTTAATGAAAAATTTATATGACCAAAATGTGGTTAAGTGAACCTGACAAATAAGGCTGATGTATAAATAGAAAGATAAAAGGAAATAACAATGAAGTTCCTCAGACATCAGACTGGGATCCTTTTAAAATTATTTTCAGTAATGATTTTAATTTATGACAAAATTTGCTAAGGATTCAAGGAAGTGTCAATAATAATCAGCAACTGGATAACTTACAGAAATGGACAGGCTGAAAATAAAGTACTAGAGCAAAGTTAGACATTTAATAAAGCAAAATGGAAGGTCATGTGCTAAAGAGTAATGAATAAGTGTTTACACCATAATCTAAAGGGCAATAGCAGAAAGTCCTGTGTGTACAAGTCAGGGTGTGGCAAATACAAATATTAATGCGACATGGCTATGAAAAATTATGTGATCCTAGGAAATACGAGAGAGATACTTGCTGTAGAGTTGTGAAGGTAGTGAGGCTAGGTAACCACTAAGGACTGGTCAGCTCTTACCTGGAGTGTTGCATATAAATTTAGCAATTCACAGTCGGGAAAATATATTCAACAGGTATGGTACAGGGCCAATAAATAAAGACCTGAGGTTTTTAGAGAATACTTGGTTCAATAGCCTGCTAAAATATAAACTAAGATTAAACAAGTCACTGGGAAAGGAACTATGTAGACTAAATGAAATTTGGCAGGAAACCGTGTGGATTAACCTAGGTGAGAGTAAATTAATAGATTGATATCTGGGTAGCTGTTCTGGACAAATATTTTTACAGGGCAAAGAAAGAAATTGCTAGTCAAGATAGAACTTGATCAGCCAGTGAAAAGGATTCATTGCAAACAGTAGACTGAGGTTTTCTAGAAGTCTTTTCCAAGCTCTTACCCTACTTTGTGGTAAATAGTCTCTCTCTAGACATTTCCATCAAAATCATAGAATAATAGAGTCACTGAATAGCTTGGGTTGGCAGGGACGTCAAAGCCCATCCAGTCCCAACCCCCTGCCATGGGCAAGGACACTCTCCGCTAGCCCAGGGTGCCCAAAGCCCCATCCAACCTGGCCTTGAACACTGCCAGGGAGGGTGTAGCCACAGCTTCTCAGGGCAGCCAGTGCCAGGGCTTCACCACCCTTACAGGGAAGAATTTCTGCCTAATATCTCATCTAAATCTACCCTCTTTTTCTTTACAATCATTACCCCTTGTCTTATCTCTACACTCCTTGATAAAGAGTCCCTATCTTTCCTGTTCTAGAGGAATCACTGTTCTACAGAAAACTGGTTGCTGGATTTTTGTCTTTTTACACAGAAAAAGTACTTTTCTATACAAGGTGCCTACCTTTGTGGAAAATTTCTATTTTCCCTTAAAAATAGGACTATTTTTGGCAGATAGTTTTTTCTATTTGGGGCTTTTCAAAACAAACAAAGTTTGCTAGAGGTGAAAAAAAGTAGTCTCCACCAGGCTCTCTACTTTCAGAAAAGTTTTTGTTCAGTAAAACAAATTTTTCTTGCTACAAATCACATTTTAGGCCAATTTGCAAAAATGGATATAAATCTTCAGTTTTTGGTAATCTGGGAGTATATGTATCAGGAACCTTGTACTGGCCTCTTCTCCAGAAACAGGGGGAAATGAAACATTAAGACTTGTACTAAAGGATGACTAAAAAAGATGAAAAATCTGGGCTATGCCTGTCTTGGTAAGAGGATGGAGGGAGATATTACATTAATTTAGTCAAAAGATCGAGTGCTAATTTTGCATTATTTTAAATCTTGGAATAGAGTTAGGTAAGTATATAGTGATTTTTTAAACAGATTTAGTTATAGCTTTTGGTTGTTTTGATTGTTAAGGTTTTGTATCTTTAGGATAGAATATTGTTTACAGCATAGGCTGGTATTTTCTTTTTCATCACTTCAGGAAGAAGACTGAAGCTTGGCATACTTTAGAAATTCGGAACATCATTCTGTCAAAAAGTTTGAGTAACCATCAGCCTAATGGGATATACATAATGCAAGAATATTAGCAAGAAGAGAGATGATATTTCGGTGTAGTTATCAACATAGGGCTTGATTTCTATTGCTCAGCTCAAGTCTACCCAGGAGAGATGAAAGAAACTTCATCTTTAGGGTAATCAAACTTTTAAACACTCTAAAATTGCTGCCTCCATTAAGAAAAAAAATCAACAGCATAAGGTAGTAAGTGAAGCCTAATCGTCCACGGTGATGTGATCTGAATGACAATCTAAACAGGAATGGATCGTTGGAGCTTGTACGAAGAATTTTCCCACATAACAGGAGAGTAAAAGAAACACATGTTGACAAAACAAGCCCTATAATCCACAGGAATGTTCCATAGGGAAAATCAACACTGCCCATTCAGAATTAAACAGAAAACATCTGAAAAGCAGGAAAAGGCAGGGCAGTTGTGACACCGGCTGCCACTGCCATGGGGGTAAGATAGATGGGAGTCCGGGTGAGCAGGCATCTGTCTGCAATATCAAATATTAGTAGCCGATGTGTGCTCTGTTGTTCTCTAGAGATTGTATCTTTGATACTTTTTGATTGAGATGAGCTACTTGTTTTCCAAGGTGTTAAAAACAGATAGAAAATGACAGCCAGGTTCATGGCTGCATAATGGCCCAGCTTAGAGAAGACACATAGAGGATGTCTGAAGGAGAGCTTGGTGGGTTGGTGAGTTGTATGTTCAAATGCTCTCAGGCTTATGTGGCCCTGGAAACCTGTGTTTCCTAGCTTCTTGGGAAAGTGCCCTTCTTGCTGTGGTATTACACAAAAGATGGGTATTAACAACTATAGCTCTGAACAGATGTAATAAAGTGCTTATAGGCTATAGGTACTTACGTTTGGCTGGAAAAAATGTATGTCTGCAGGCTGGATCTTGCCCCATATGTCTTTTCATTCTTGTAAATAAGCCCTGAGAATCTAACTCCAAAATCTCTTGCTCTGATTCTAGAGAGCCTTCTAGTGTCCTTGGATTTGTGTAGCTGCAGTGAATATTGAGGAAGCTCAGACTGGAATCGCTGAACCCTCAAGGGAAAATAAATATTGCCTTGTTAGCCCTCATCCTGCATTTGTGACCCAACCCTGCTCACCTGGAGATCTATGACAACAGTTTCATTGGCTTCAACTGGGAACAAAGTCAAGTACTTGGCTGTGAAAGAATGTAAATTCTGCTCAAACCTAAACTTTCTATAAATAGCACTGCTCTTTTTTGAGGTGAGCACATAGGTTACTGGGTTTGTGATCACTAGAGAAATGATGACACAGTCTGTTAAGTGTCTTATAGCAGCTGTACTGCGCAGAATATTGGGGAATGTTATGCACTAACTAAATATGCCAGCATTTAGCTAACTGAGTGTCCCAAAGCAAAATGCCAGTTCAACTTTTCCCCAGTCACAATGCTATTTTGGGTTGGAAACTTATAAATTAATCCTAAGAGATGCAATTTCCTTGCTTTAATATATACTGCTTTAAATGGAATTGTGCAGAATGATTAGTGAGAGGCAAATGTCAAAATGCCAGACAGAAACTGACTCACCAGTCACAGGAGTCACAGGATTTAATATTAAGGTCAGGCTATGGAAATACAATGGTGCTCAGTCTTTATTGCCTTGCACCTTATGTATTGATTTACATTGGAGAAAAATGACTGGAGTGGATGTAATGTCCTGTTTTTCCAATTTTGATGGTGTCTTACATATTCCTTCCACAGTTGTTAGCAATGACACAGGGCACAAAGCAGTTAAAACAAGGCAAGAACCAAAACCAAAGGTACAAGCTCAGAATGTCCTAGAAGATGATTACAAGCAATTGTCTATGGAGATTCTAAGGGGTTTTGGGTTGGGTTTTTTGTTTGGTTTTGTTTTTTTTTTTTAAGGCTGGATTGAAATGTTGGAGTTCTGTCCAAATAGCACACAGCAAGAGCATACAGAGCATGCTTTCCCTTTCTAGTCGTTCCACTTTTTCCTCCCTTTTCTTAATGCATTTGCATATGCCAATTGGTAACAAACCTTTAATGTTGATGTTTTTTATTTGAAAAACAGCTTTCATCACAGAACTTTGATTGCATGGACTGCTCTAAAGCAAATGAGCTCTAAATTGCACTATGCTTCAACTAACTGCGTCTGCTCACTAGAAGTATCTCAGTCCGTAGTGGCACAGGAAGACATGAAAGATTGCAAGATCAAATGCTAATACTGGCTTTCATGCAATACTAAACTTACATGTTGATGTTACTCATTTACTTCTCTATTACTGGAACAGCCCAAAACTTACACATCCTGTAAGTCTTTGCTGCAGTTCTGTCCTTTAACTGCTAGTCATGACCCTAAGCTGCTGATGTGCATTTTGGTTGTAGCATGATGATGTAGAATTACAGGGCTCAGATTCAAAGTGTCACATATTCATGTTCTCAATGTTAATCATTTTGTCACCTGGCCTTTCTGTGTTGCTGCCTATCCACCAATGGATGCTAGGTAGCACATGGTAGTCATTTCACTCTCTATTTCCTCAGCAGCTTCTTTAGGTCATTTGCCAACTCCCACTTGTCATGCCGTGATAAGAGCTTACCTGGGGAGTGCAATGTTTAGTCAATATCTGGATTTCAAAATACCCAGTGGCTATGTTTCTGACCACAGTAGCCACAGCAATTTCATTACTACTTCATTGCTCATAGAGGTCACTTACCTAACTGAATTTGTAGCTAAGAGCCTTTCTCTTACTTCTGGAAAGAATTATGTGTTTCTCAAAATGAACGGTATGTTTTTCTGTTTTCTTGTAGCTTCTCTGAAGTACGAAGGGCTTGCCATTCTGCCAAGGGCTGAGTGCATTGATTATGTTAATGCTGATGGGAAGGGAGATGCAGACATGACACTGCAGAAAGCATGCATAAGGGAAGAATCAAATTCAAAGAGTTAGCATAAAGTTGAAGAAATAGATGGTTGTTCATAAAATGAGATGTGGAAAATATGGAAAGGTGTGTAGGAGGGAACTTGACAGAATCACTTTCTATGGAGTATGATGCTTCTCAGCCTCTTGGGTTAAGGGGTGAGTGATGTCTCTGGGTAAGGCCTATGTAGTAGTTTAATTTTCAGTTGTGGTGGGAGATACATAAAAAAAGAATGCCACGCCTCTTATACTTATTTTCAGAAAGAATTACCAACAGGGGAGGAAGCTCAGTAAGAGGGATAGTGAAATGCTAAAACTCTGGCAAGCACCAAGGAGGTTGTTCAAAGATACCATACAGGAATTCATTCCAAGTGCATCCTATTTTAGAAAGACAAAAATAAATATAACATGGCCAAACAGAGGGGTAGGGGAGGTAATTAGAATAAAGGAAGAAATTTTCCAAAGCTGAAAATGTGCCCAAGTGAGAAAACCCAGAAACATCATAAAAATCCACATATTACACATTAAAAAGTAAAACAGGACAGGAGGTAATTTTCCAAACAGCATGAATACTAATAGTAAAGTCTTTGTCAAACATATCAGAAGCAGTGAGTCTGCAGGAGTGTCAGTACAACCAATAGAAGATCAAGGTACATCAACATTTTAAAAAACATAAGCCACAGAAGAAACCCAAAATGGAATCTTTGCATCTATGATCATAGTGAAGGAGACTAGAGAGCTCATCTTGGCAGAGCCTTGCTTATAAGCGATGTTTCAGCAAAATCAGTCTCTAGTCTTTTGGTAAAAGTTATGGAACAAACAGAAGAAAACAACAATAACTTCCAGTTCTGACAATATTCCTGAAAAATCCTAAAGGAATTCCCGAGTAAAAGAACTGATCTGCTAAAAATAATATGCAATTTCTCACTTAAATCTTTGGTGCAGAAAATTGGCAGTGAGCTAATACTGTAAAAATTTTTAAATGGTGTTCCAGGAGGCATGTTTGGGTGACATGAAGATAATGAAAGATTAATGAAAGACTAGTTAGGACATGAAATCAGATTAACCAAGGTACTTTTTTTCACAAAATGCACAGAATTTTCCAGAGAATATTTGAGTTCCTAAAAATTTATAGAGGTTAGACATTGAACAAATTGATGGAAGAAAAACTCAGAAAGGATTAAATACAAAGATATTACTGCTAGCTTAGGAAACACTTTAAATGGAAATCACTGGATTCTGGGAGGATATTTATGAAACACCAACTGTCTTTGTCCTGTTTTTACACGATTCTCTATATATTTGCTGTTTGCTGCTGTTAGTTTCAAGGTATTGGCTTTATATGGTATGGAAGTTCTAACAGTGTTAGATTTCATGTTCCAGCAGTTTCAATAAGCAAATGTGCCTATGTTTGTTCTTCTGCAAGTAGTTAATAGGAAGAGGGGAAATTCCTTCTTCAGAATCATCCTCAGTAACCTGCAGCTACATGGGATCTGGCATTAGAAGCAGTTCCATGGGAGATGAATAAATGAGGCAAATAATCCCTGTTTATTGAACTCCTATAGCTCTACCCAAGATATGTGAGAAGAAAGTGAAAGATAAAGAAACAAAGAACAGGAGAAGGTCAGGCAACATCAAAACTCTGCCTTTTAGTTCTTTTTTTCCCCCACATTAGTTTAAGTTTTAATTTACTCTTTGGGTTTTCATACACTTTGTCTAAGTGAATACCCATTAGTAAGCACCTTGTTTATTAAAGTGCACAGTTATTTCTTGTTGACAGGCAAGATTATTATTAAGTTTTTATGAGAATATAGTTGCCATTTTAAGTTTGCTTAAGTACTTTTTGGTGTCCACTTAATTGTAAGGAAATTGAAAGCTTAAATCATATCAACCTCAAAAGGTTTTATTGAAGGACAGGAACAGCAACTAGCAATATGCATTAGCCAAGTCCATGGTACACTGTGTTCCCAAACTAGTGAGCACAGAAAGATCCATTTAGATTGATATTTTATTTGGCAAATAAATTGATTCTTACACCACTTATTCTGTAAATTGATCAGGTACAACATACCTCATATAGTCTAGGAGTCCCCTCATGCTTGAAGTTTAAAATAATATTTGTAACAGGAGACTTGCAACAGTATTTCACAACTTCCAAAACATAATTTTCATTAGCAATCAGTTACTGTCTGAGCATGGCTTGCCTGTGTCAGAGGGAGAACTGGAAGATCTTCCAAGACGTATTAGCTCTTGGCAGCATAAATACAATATTGCTGTGGTATATCACGTTCTCATAAACCAAACAAATGCAAGGAAATGCCACTTAACACAATCCTCTAACCAGGCTGAACATTACAAGGTGTCGGAACAAAAAGTAGTCAGAATGTAAAGAAAAAGACAACATATGTCTCTAAAGGAAAACCAATATATGGTTTTGCAAAGGGACAGAGGGAAATAATAATAAATGAACATGAGGAAGAAAAGAATGACACTGAGGTCTTCAGGTAAAAACACACTTAGGAGAAATAAGTTTCCTATTAGCTCAAGTACAGAGCACACAAAGGAGGAATGTCTTTTGCAGGTAGTATAAGGACTGAAAAGCCTCTGGCTCAAAAGATACATATATATACATATCCACAAAGATCGTCTCCTGAAGGAGAGCTATCCTCATATGAATGTCACCAGTGATTTGGGGTAGTCTGTGAATGTCATCCTCAAAAAGTTACTTCTTGTTGCTGTTACAAATAAATGGAAAGTAACCAACTTAGCAACGCCAATTAGTTTTTGAGAACATGTAGTTTTCTAAAGTGATCAGTAATTAACTTGATAGAAGAAACAATGGCTTCCTTACTGGTATGGGAACATTGGATACTTCTTGACAGACTTTAATATTGCTCACAAGTTGGACCTGGTAAGGTTACTGCAGCAAGGTACCTATGGGGTACTTTGGAAAAAAAATCTGTGCAAACAGGAAGGACCATTTATTTCCTTGAATCTCATTAGGCATGTATGGATATGGTGCTAATTCCTATAGAATCCTATAGATGTCAGGGTCATCTTACGATACATGATAGGATGTTTAATGGTCATTTCTTAGTTTTCATTATGACAGTATGGCTGGCTTTGTGTTAATTCTAAAGACTGTACAGATCTCTCAGGTTGTTTTTTTTTTAAATCAAGAAAGTCTGTCAGAGGCTAATTTTAAAAAAGAATGGTGAAAGAATGGCTAAAATGAAATTTTTAGAAGGAAACAGTTCTATAAGCCATAAAAGCAATTTCTAGTGGACAAGATAAACATGTATTTTGGAAAATTCTCGGCTCAAGCCTGGTACTTTCAGACTGCCTTAATGAGAAGAGTTTCCAGCTCCTGTTCATGATTTCCAAAAGCACCTGTCAATGTGTTTCTAGACTTTGGCTGTGATTTTAGGAACCCATCCTAAAAATATGCTGCTAGGTAAAGCCTAAAAAGCCTTAACACCACAAGGCTGGATTGCATCCCAATACAAATGCTCAAATGGTTTAGTTAACTCCAAATATTTATACTTATAAAATGTATTTCAGTAACAAGCTGTGTATTATTTAGTAAAGTTTTCTCTGGAATTACCCAGAAACAAAAATATAAATTAATTTCCTGCAAGGTCAGTATTGCTAAGATGAATACATATCCTTGTTTATTATTTCTGTTCCAAACTGCTTCATTCCTCTATAATAAATTTCTGTGCAAGATAAATCTAATTTCCAAATCCTTCCTACAGAATTATAAACAAATCAGATAAACAGTTATAGACCAGTTCCATCCACAAACAGAAGATGGAGAATGTATCCCCCAGATTTTAAAATATAAAATTTGGTATCATGTCAAAGAAAATTAAATACATTCCTGAATGTTAGCACAGGTCTTTGTTTCCAATTTCTCATTCCAGATGAAGTGAAATAACCCAGATACTCTCTTTGAAGGCTTTGATACTGATGCTTGCTTATGGGACCAAATATTAGCCACCAGATTGCTTTCATGTCTGTCTACTAGATCTGCATTCAGCTTGAATCAGATTATAATAGAATCAATACTGCAAAATTTTCATTTTAGCAATTTTCTCTATAGTGACCCAACTATGCAATTCATATGAAGAAGGCATCCCTTTAAAACAATTTATTTGTCAAAAAATAAGTCTAACTATAAAGTGACTAAGTCCAGATTCTCTTTTGTGCTTCTGTGTGCAATATGTCTCATAAGAAAGTTTAAGAAGTGCCTCCAAACTGGTACTGAATACACTGAGCACTCCGTAGGGAGTGTCTGCAAGATAGGAGTCTTAGGAGAATAATTTTTTTTTTTACTTTGGTCTCTGATCCTCCTTGTTTGTTGTTAGGTTTTCTTCTTGGCATCTCCCTGGTCTATATACCTATGGATAAGGTATTCTTATTTCTAAGTATCTCCAATGTGACTTCTGTTAAATCAAGCACACTAACAGAACTCTGTAAAGCTCTTTGTTCTTCTCGTTCCTACTCATCCTGAGTCAAACCCTGCTACATCAGTTCTCTTTGTCCCCAGTTAGAAGCCTCTCTCTGGTGGTTTCCCAGATGTTTGTGCATTGTTTTTCCCAATCCCTATCCATTAATCATCAATATTGTGAAGTAATAGCAGTCTCTCCCTGGTCTGTCTCATCTGAGAACTGCCACATCTCAGAACTGCAACAGCCAGCACTGTGAGTGGAGACACCCCAAACCTCTAGAAAGTATTGAAGTATCTGTGACCTAGGACTTCTCTGTTGCACTAGCATTTGCTCCAGAGCTCAGGGTTTTGGGCAGGCACTCCATCACTTGGAACTCCCTTGAGTAGAGTACACCAAGACGAAAAAGATGACATTTTGCTCCAGAGCCTCGCAGTTCAGAGTATCCAATAGTGTGCAGGGCAGCAGAGCTCTTCATTACCTAATGGGGCTGTAGCTCATCTCTCAGATCAAGTTTATTCTGCAAAGTACCACTTGTCATTTCTCATGTTGAAGTTGTACCTCTGAGCACAGTATTCACCAGACCAGACAAATGGTTAAGCTGAATTTTCTCAATGTTGGTTTCCCGAGGTGAGACCATGGGCCAGGGACTGAATCCCACTCTCCTGAAGCTGAAGGCAGCATTTAGTCTCCTAGAAAATGAAGAGATGCTTTTCTTAAAATTTCCTTGAGTTTAAATTGTGGCATCTGCTCAAAATAGTGAGGAAAGCTTAAACCAATATTATTACTGCACTTCCAAATAAAGCAGAAGGGCCGAATGCTTCTCTTTTTTGTATATTCTAATTGTTAATTAAACTAAAAGCAAACTTTCTTTTAGCAGTTTCCAAAATAAGATTGCAGTGTCTCTCATTTACTGCCTTCAAGTTCTTTACTTCATTGTATATCGATAGGCATACATGAATAAACTTGGTATGTAAGACGTCTTCCACTTCCCACTCCAGCTAGTAAATTTTCATCTGCTGCTTCCTGCCCCCAAAATGCATAAAGATATGAAAACAAGCTGTGTTAAAATAACTAGATGGGAAAGATGGTATAAGTTTGTTGAAATAGTGTATCAACATAATTTTGATTAAGGTTATTTCAGTTTCACATCAGCTGACCTCAAAGTAGTAATAAAAATTGTTTTCATATTTCTAGAGTATTACCCTGAAATTTTCATTTTCAACTCATAATCATATTCACATTTCTTTATAATATTTCTCATTTGTTGAACAGAGAGAAACATCTGTTCAGTAATAGCCTGTAGCCATGTATCCACTGAGGTCTCAGCCTTTTAAGTAAGAAAATTTCTCATCTGATGAACTCACATACTAAGATTTAAGATTAAGGGGTTTACTGGAGATGCTTGGCTAGAAATTTGAAGCCCTTTCTTAAAGGTAATAAGTAACAAAAATAAAAATTTCTCTGGTTTCCTAAGGCTGTGATCACACCACTGATCCGTATCTGCTACCTACCAGTTCTAAAAAACGGGGATTTGAGTAGAAGATTTTTTAAGGTTTTGTTTACCTGGGTTTTTTGTCTTTTTTTTTCCCCTGTAACTTAAATAAAAACCCCTCAAACTGAAATATAAATTCTTAGCTTCTTTCATTGGATCATTATTTTGAGAAAATAGATGTTTGAGATGTTTATTGTAATCTGTTAATACCCTTTGCTCAGATGTGATGAATGCTAAGTATTCTTTTTAAGGGTTAGTTCAGTTTCTGAAGTTAAGTAACAAATACTAAAGAAGCATGAAAACCCAGAACATTTTCATTTGCACAAGAGAAAATCCCTTCTATTCTGAATAGCTCCAGTTTCACCTCCTTTGGTCTTGGGATGTCACTTCTGATCTAGGGTATGACACTATTCTACTAATCTTTCCAGATGGACTTTAGAGTCTGCCTGTATTAGAATAAAAGGGATATACCTTCTGTTTGTTTGCAACCTCATTAAACCCCATATACAATGGAGAGAGGAAACTGTGTTTTAGCTTGTGTTATCTAGCAGAGCAAATCCTACAGCAAGGGCTGAGGTTTTCCATGATCATTGAATGTAATTGATTCAATTGCTTAGAAACTTGCTAATGAAACCAGAAACCAGATTTTCCAACCAGAAGAACTTGTATTCTAGAGAAAAGTATAGGCTCCTAGGATTTTAAAATCTAAATAGGATCAACCACAAGAAAAGTAATTAAGTAATTGCAGGACCAATGGAAGACAACAGATTTTTAGGGATTTATGCTTAGCTTTAAGTGAGAAGATTAGTGCAGGGAGCTCACACGGAAGAAAAATCTTGAGGGCAGAGTGCATTCATCAGTGCCTAATAAGGAAAAGTTCCCACTGACATTTTTCTCATGGTTAGAACATTTCTAACATTTCTGTCTTCCATTAATTCTCCTCTTTGTACCAGGGCCTGAACTACTGATGCATTTTTCTCTTCTGTAGGCATTGATAGACTGATGTAATTCTTCCCTTTTTGATTCAGCTATTTTCATAAAATTTCTGGCACCTTAGAATCTATCTTTCCATAACAACTAAGGGGGTATGGATTTGGGGGTAGTACTTGAATACAAAAATATCTATCCTCATTATAATAGGTTGCATGTAAAAGTCCACTCTAAACAAAGAAAAATAATGGAAATAACCAAAAATTATTTTCAGGTTATCTTCTTTTTTAAGTGAGAGAATTGATTTCTAGTGCTCTAAGAATGCGCATCTTCACCTTTAGCTTTATTTGAAGCATATACCTTACTGGTGTGATCCTAATAACAATGATAATGATTCATAGAATCATAGCCACATAGAATGGTTTGGGTTGGCAGGGATGTCAAAGCCCATCCAGTCCCAACCCCCTGTCATGGGCAGGAACACCCCCACTAGCCCAGGTTGCCTAAAGCCCCATCCAACCTGGCCTTGAACACTGCCAGGGAGAGGGCAGCCACAGCTTCTCAGGGCAGCCTGTGCCATGGCCTCACCCCCCTCACAGGGAAAAATTTCTTCCCAATATCTGATCTCAATTTGCCCTCTTTCAGCTTAAAGCCATTGTCCCTTGTCTTATCACTCCATGCCCATGCAAACAGCCCCTCTCCAGCTTTTCTGTAGCCCCTTTAGGGACTGTGAGACTGCTATAAGGTCTCCCTAGAGCCTTCTCTTCTCCAGGCCCAACTTTCTCAGTTTGTCTTCACAGGAGCAGTGCTCCAGCCCTCTGATCATCTTTGTGGCCCTCCTCTGGACTCTAACAGCTCTGTGTCTGTTTTGTACTGGGCACCAGGTAGGGTCTCATCATAGCAGAATAGAGGGACAGAATCACCTCCCTTGACCTGCTGGTCACGCTGCAGCCCAGGACACTGTTGGCTTTCTGGGCTGCAAGCAGGTATTGCCAGGTCACGTTGAGCTTTTCATTAGTCAAAACCCCTGAGTCCTTCTCCTCAGGGCTGCTCTCGGTCCATTCTCCACTCAGCCTGTAGTTGTGCTTGGGAATGCGCCAACTCATGGTACAGCCTTTCAGAGCTCAGCTGACAGTTCATGTATTCCCATCTCCCTGGTTGCACAGGTGAGAAACTGAGGTGCAAATAGATTAAACAGCAAAAGAATAAACTAGGAAAATAACAATAAAAAGGAAAAACTGTTGTGCAGAAAATAGAGGCCAGGACAGAACTGCAATCCCCAAAACTCAACTATTGCTTACTGTTAGAGGGTTCAGAACACACACAGTCTCTGTATTCTTGATAATGAGCTTCCCTGTGCACAGTGCTTGGCTTCTGCAAGTGTTGCATTGTATCTCAGGTCTTAACAGTTAAGTGGCTTGTGGAGAGATTGTCCCAAAGGCTATTGGAGATTCACAAACTAGACATATCTTCATCTGTTGGCCCTGTGATTAGGAACTGGCGAAAAAAAAGTAAATTAATCCATTTCAACTGCTCTTTTTCTTTAAAAAGCACAGACAGAAGCTGCCCCTTTTATTCAGCAGCTCAGCATTTTTAACAGATGGTCCTGAGTCCCAAAATGCTGCTTACGCAGTTTGCCTGAACACTGCTGATTTGTTTTACCCAAGCACCTCTCAGCTCAGATGTATGAGCAGTGCTCAGAGCAGTGGCTGAAATGCAGGACTCCTTCCCCCCAAGTCTGTCACAGCAGACTCAGCTTTAGGGACTTTTTCTCTTACCCCATGAAACTCTGCTTTTTGGAAAGCAGTGCAGCTTCACTGGTGGGACAAAGAATTCCCAGGCTATACAATAGCTGGGAGTTGCTATTTAGGGGATTTCCAGGGATGCAAGAGATATAATAGAGGAATAACACTAACAGTGACCATGATAACAGCTGTAAAAATCATTCCTATTGCCCAAATAACTTTTGAAGAGTTTTGGCACACCGGGTGACAGAACTAGCCAGACTATTTCTGTCTTAAGAGAGGCACCTCTCTGCAGCCCTGAGCAAGGACCTAGCATGAGGTAGAACTCAAAACCTGCTCATTCTAGCTGTTAAGTATTCCAGGCAGTCCTGTTTCATGTCTCACCAGGTACGACCTTGTTTGTGCTTTCTTTGTGCATTGGAAAGATCTATAACTTACCTTTGTGTTACCGGCTCCTACTTTGGAGACCAGGAACTTAGGAGTTAGGCATCGCGAGGCTCAGCATCAGGCAGCATCAGGCTATCTGTGTGATGTGTTCAGTTATACAGGAATTCTGTGCTGAAGGAGGGAATTGAGCATTTGCATCCCAAATTCCACATCAACATCAAGCTTTTCTCCTTTTTCCTGATACCTTATTCAGATGCAGAAGAACTCTCTGGAACGTCATACGTAGTTCCAATGTTCAAGGAGAACTGGAAGCCTTCTGGCTGTGGTCATACCACTTTCTATGGCCTTCAATAGAGAATATTTATTTGGTGGTTTTGACTTAGAAAAAATAGTAAAATACAATTTATTATACCCAGGTTTTATACTTTTATATGTTTCCTTTCTTCACATATTTTTGAATATAAATATTCTCATGGAAAATATTTTGGCTTTGGTGTAATCATAATTTTGTTATAATCGTTATATTCCAGAAACTGGAATTACATTGCAATTGATATGTCCATTTGTTTCTCCAATGATATATTATGCTTCTTTTGAGAAGAATAAAGACCACAGTGCATCTTGGAAGTTGTAATTCAACCAGATAACCTGGCCTGTGGAACAGAACGAAAGCAAAATGTACTTGAAATGCATTTCCCCAGTAATCCCTGTGTTGGCAGAATCCTACCCTCACCCTCAAATCTCTTTGTCAGCGGAAAAACTATTTTCTGAACAGTACTAATAGCCATCTGCTAAGTAGTTTATTTAAGAAGGAGATAGATATCTTTAAATAAAACAAAATGTTGATGGGATCAAATTTTTTGTTTAAGTAAAAGCTGTAAGTGAACTAACACTTGGTGACAGAGTTGCACAGACAATTTCAGTCACATGTACAGGAAGTCAGACTATCTATATTAATAATGGCCCTTTCTTGTTCTAAAACATATGTTCCTGATTTTTAGTTATCATTGTGCTACCATTAATATTCTTAAAGCTCTCACAAAGATACTTGGTAAGAAAAGAGTGCAAGAAGACCTAGTCTTCCATGTAATCATTTAAATAAGAAGAAACCAGATTTTCAGTACTGCCGAGTGCTCATCAGCTCCTTCGGTATATGGTGCTTCATCTGCTGTGACATGGAACCCGTAAATATTTAGGAAGCATTACTAGTGGTTTGCAAATACCACCAATCACTTGCAGAAAGATTGGGCAGAGTTCTGAAGTTAACAGTGACTTGTGGTGCTGTAGCACCTAGAGACCTCCCGTCATAGCCTTTGCCCTGGGATCCATGCTGTTGGCCACTGTTCAGACATGTAATTCCAAGAACTGCAGGCAAAAAGAAATTCAGTGACTTCTCCAAGATTGAACAGCAAGTAGACATCCCTCCATACTTCTGTTAATGCTGAGGGTAGAGGTTTGGGCTGTAATCTTGCTGCTCAGAAGCAGTACCCCTGAAATGGCTGTGCATGAAGTGTGCTTTGTCTCCTGCTGCAGAGCTGCCTGGCAGAGAGCCCAGAGCCAGCCTGGACATGGCTGCTGAGGTACCCCACAAGGTGAGGAGAGGAGGGAGAGGAGGAAACAGGCAGGAAGATTGATCAAAACAAAACTGCAAAGCCAAACATTCCAGAATGTAAGATTTATGGTTCTCTGTAACTTTCTTTTAGCCTTTGGGCATGTGCATTACCGTTCAGACCTTCATTACATGATTGTATCCTCCCCCCTCAGTATCTCTGCCTCATTCAGTGCATGGATATATAACATTTCCCTTATTTTTATTCAGTATGTGACCTTAGAGATCTTAATTCGTGCCATCCAAACCCTCCTCAGAACAGAGATTTGCCAGTTTTCTCAACTGCTGTTCTGATGTGCTCAGTTTCAGAGTATTTGGATACTTCACAATTGCAATGGATTAATTTTCACAGCACCCATCTGAGGTGCTACATTATTATTAGCCCTTTGTAGGGACCTAGAGATGAAGGTCAAAAGCTAACTATCTAATTTTGTGTTCCAAGCTGAAATGTCTGGAGCCTAATTGCTTAGGACTTCCAACACGACTTTCTAGCCACCTACAAATTGTAATTTTAAGAAACTTTGGAGGGAGTGCTTCAAACAATGAAATCCCCATTGAATGCCAGACTGATGCTTCCAGAAAGACATCTGTCCCGCAACCTTTCTGCCATCCTAAGCAGGGCCTTTCCAACATGGCATAGCAGATGCAGCCTCCCGCCCTTCACATGTTCAGCTAGACTTTAGTAGTGGAGAGAAAGGGCAGGCAGACTGAACTTGTGCTGCTTATCCCTACTTTACTTCCAAAGGTCCTGCCTACCCCTGCAGAATAATAGCAAAAGGCTGACAAACCTTTTCCTTCATGGCCTCAGCTCTTTTGAAGGATAACCTTGGGAAAACTCCTTTGACATCCAAGGACTTTAGGTCAAGCCTAGCAACATGACCCATATATGCCATCTTCCAGGAGATGCCACCTCCTGCAGGAAGCCTCCTGGCTAAAGCCAAGAAAACAAATCGGCACTTCTCATGGTCCTTTGGTGACAGTAGTCAGGCAACCTTCCATGGGTTTTTATGTATGTGGAGGTATATATAGGAAATAAACTGTTCCTACACTAGCCAGGACAGAACATTTTTGATCTCCACAGATGACTGTAGAAAAGAAACCCTCATAACCATCTTTAAATATCAACTGATGCTTCACTGCTACCAGGAAGCCACTTTCCTCTGTTACCTAAGGCAACAAAACAGGCAACCACCAAGTCCTAGCTCAAGTCTCCCTTTTCTTCTAGTTCAGCCTTCAGCTCAAAACAATGTCTTGCTTCCTCCCCTAAAACTGAACCCACATAGCAAAAATACCAGGCAACATACTCTCAAATAGGAAAATACCAAGTAAACTGCAGTAGACACACACCTCCAGCATGCAGCAGTCCTTTCACTGCTGGTGCCCTCGCCCGTCAGGTTACTGCAAGCACACACTCTTGATTATTCTCCTCATTCAGCTTACATGGCTCTGGTTTCAACCATTACATTACTTGAGTTATTTAGGTTAATTCTGGATGTCATTTCAGTTTGTGAAAATGGTAACGTAATATCAGCATGCTCTTCTGTCGTGTTCAGAATTCCAGGTTTTGCTCACTGTGCATTATTTTTATATAATGCCCTGAATATTTTTTCCTCTGCCTCTTTTGTTTCCTCCTTCTGTGATTCATGCAGACCTTCTTTCCCCCTCTCTCCTATTCCATTACTTGTTCTTCCATACAATAGGCATATTGAAAGAACAGAGAAACCTTCTTAATGTTTTCATCACTAGCAAGACAAAAAGAGCAATTGCAAGGAAAGAACAGCTCAAACTGTGCAGGCATGGATTGCAGCATACTGAGTACAAGTAAAACCTCAAGAGCATTACCTAGCTATTAAATACTAGTACACTTCTATTGCTGAATTATTTTTCAGAACTACAACATACCCAAATTTTGGAACATTTACTTAGGAATAAAGCCAGGACAATCCTCCAAACCACAGAGGTCACCTAATTTCTCAGTGGAATGATTGTTTTAATGTGCAATGGTTACAAGCAACACTCCCACACAACCTCGCCATGCCTGTCAGTGTTTCAGAAGCATTTGGACAATGTTGGCCTTAGCAACATGATTTAACTTGTGGTCAGCCCTGAAGGGGTCAGGCAGTTGGACTAAATGATCGTTGTAGGNAATGAGGGGACTGGAGTATCTCTCGCATGAGGAAAGGCCGAGAGAGCTGGGGCTGTTTAGCCTGGAGAAGAGCAGACTGAGAGGGGATCTTATCAGTGTTTATAAATATCTCAAGGGTGGGTGTCAAGAGGTTGGGGCCAGTGATGCCCAATGACAGGACAAGGGCAACAGTCAGAAACTGGAACACAGGTAGTTCTCTGTGTTTATAAGGGAAAACTTCTTCACTCTCAGGGTGTCAGATCACTGGGACAGGCTGCCTGAAGAGGTTGTGGAGTCTCCTCTGGAGATACTGAAAACCCACCTGGACGTGATCCCTGCAACCTGCTGCAGTAGGGGGTTTGGAATAGATGATCTCCAGAGGTCCCTTCCAACCACTATCTTCTGTGATTCTGTGATAGTGTAGACAACCCCAAACAGAATCTTAAATGGAAAATGCTGGTCAACATTAATCAACCCCAACTACATAAATTTCTACCATAATAACTGTATAGAAAAAATGTTTAGTAATGCTATTTTAGCCTTATTATCATGACACTGATGGGCTTTTAGCAAGCAAACCCGTTCAACTGCAGCATATTTACACTTTTTATTAACCAGTTAATTGTGGATGTATATGACACAGAAAGTGCTGTAATAGTTTCCTGGGGTGTTACAAAACAGTATTGAGTGAGTTTTGTCTATTTTCTATGTACTCCCATTTCATTTGAAATTGGTGAGTTACAGAGAACTGGAATCACTACTTTCTTAAGGAAGAATTAAAATAAAACAAACAAAAAAATTGCAGCCTAGATGTTAAAAGCTTCACAGCAATGCATAAATTTATTCCATAAAAGATTAAACATGCTCAACGCCTTTTGAAGACTGCAGTGGTAAACCTAGATTAGGTGGCAGCTCTAAGTAGGAGCAAAATGAGGTTTTCTGTATTCAATTTGGAAAACCAACATCATTAAATCCTTCAAGGAAGCAGGAATTTTACTGTTTCAGGGGCATTGTACAGAGAGCTCTCCTTTGTTTTCACTCTGTTCCAGTTTAAACTCTAGCTGATATTTCTGGGTCTCAAACTATTGTCATGAAATCTGTGCAGTGCCAATGAACTCAATGAGGTTGCCCAACAACATTTTTCATCAGTAAAAAAAAGATGTACTGAATATTTCTACCCTTTGTGAACAGAGAATAATAATCTTTCTAAATATTTTTTAAACTTCCTGGATAACTAGAGATTTTATTACCTAATTAATTTTGTAAATGTTTGAAATGATGCAAAAATATCTTATTCCTTTCAAATCCTATAATTTCAAATTTTTTTATAAACCTATTTTGTGTAACCTCCCCTCCCATTGTTAGAAATGTAATTCAATTCCATAGCATCTTTCCATAAAGGTTGTTGTGCTAATTCCTCAAAATGTCTTGTTAATTTTACTTTGAGTAAGTAAAACTTATATTTAACCTATACTTAAACCTACAAAACTATGGCCTTAATGACTGACTCGAGGGACATTCTTATGGAGGAGCCATACATTTCTAACATTAGTCTGGCCAGTGTTATTCTAGTTAGTAATCCACTTCATTTGCCCTTTCCAGCTCTACATTAACCCCAAGTCCATATATATGCCTGATGGGTGGTTTTGATTATTTTTTTCAAGCTGATAGCATATTTGTAGATATATACAAAAGGAAAAAATCTCCAGTGTTGTGGGAGAACAAAGATGCAACAGGTAAGAAATGGTGCTTGCTTTCTCCAGGTCCAGGACTTCAAGCACTTTCTCTTCCTCCTGTCCTAGGTCTGAGCCCCGGAGTGAGAGTGCAATCAGGGATGGAAGAGGAGGAGTATTCAGAGGAGCAGGACTATGTGCACACAGTGTCTGTGAGAAGGGGATTCTTCCATGCAAGCCAACAACTTGACTGCTTTTTATGTCCAGACAGCAAGCCAAGAGTTGTCTTCATCACTGGCCCAGTAATGCCAAAAAGCAGAGCTCAAGTGGTACACTTAAATTTTAAGTGAACTGATGACTTTTATAAAAGGCTATGAATAATTTTAAAGTACTTTCTGGAGTTCAAGAATGGGACAAGCTATTTGTGTGGACACAGACAATGTGTTTTGGGTTTTTTCCCTAAGTGAAGGTTTATATGAAAACATCTGTTAGCTAGCCCTAAAAATTTGCTCACAGAGCCAGTCTGAAATTAAAAGAAGAGTTGGAAAAAGAAGCCAAGCTGGCAAAATGGGGATTAAATGGATATCCTGAAGTAATATAGGAAGGTTTTGTTGCAAGAATAATTTCCACTTCAGGCTATGATAATCCTTCTCAAAGAAACCAACCAAGCAAGCAACCAAAAAACCACACCAAAATACCAAAACAACCAGAAAGGAAGATTATTGTCTGCTAGAGGTTGTTTCTTTAGTCACATGCTATGTCTTGAGTGCCATTTTGTATAGAATAAAAGACATTTTCAGAAGTTCTGAAATATCAGTGTGAGCTACATCAAGAAACTTCTGTGAAATCTCAGGGTTGCACTATGATACTATAAAAGGAGTCAGTGTAGCTGAGCTTCACTGTCCTGAGTAAATTCAAAGCTAGAAGGTGTTTGTACTACTTTTCTGCAGCATAGTCATCATCGTTTCATTTGCAACATGAAGACTCCAACAACAGTCTAAAAACTTCTTAGCTAAGGGAGAATTGTGTCTGTAGCTAATGTTATCACTGGATGATTTTTTCCACATGAGTTATTAATTAACTAGAAAATATGCTTTTGAACAACTCCAAACCATCTGTAATAGCAGACTGAATTCAGAGAGAAGTTGTTAATGAAATTTGTTTCTTACTATACAATTACTGCATATTATTAAAAGTTATTAATAACTTCTTTCTATTTATTTTAGAGCTAACCTGATTGAAACAATGAAAATCATCAGTTAGATTCACAAAATGCTGGAAGAGATTGCATCTTTTGATACAGCAGGTAGACTTTTACACAAGGATTAGCCAACATACATCAAATTCCCATTTCTCCCTAAGAGACCTGCATCCATGACTCCCATTTTCCAAGCATCTCACTCCCCTGTGATAGCTTAACACTAACTATAAAATACTAATTACGGAAATGAAGCCACTGAAGCACGACTGCACTCAGAAAAGGGTAGCAGCCATCATATAAAGTCACTCTATCTCAGTGAACATATCAGTATTTTTTACTTAATAAAGAGCAGGACAAGAACATGGAGGGAAATGTGGGGACGTTTTAAAAAACAACGAAGTCAACCTAAGTGCAGTGCTGCATCAAGTGCGATGACCTACCCCCACATTTATGAAGTCACTCTCACCTTTTCATTGCTTCACAGTTAAGGACAATGTCTTATATTCAAATGAAACATTGTGTTGACTGACAGCTGAAAACATTTTTTCACATTAAAGACAGTAAAGCCATAACTTCTTGCATTATTTGTCCCCATGTGATTGTTAAATTCCGACAAATCTACTCAAAAAGGATTACATTCACAGTAAGCATTTATATCATCATTGTGTTCCCCAACAGACAACAGGGGAAAAGTTCATAAAGAGAGCTTGTTTCAGGAACAAGAATTGCCTTTAGTTCACGATTGCAAGGGTATGAGAGACAGTCACAAAGACATCTGAGGTTGCAGATTAAATCATCTAAGGAAGGTAGGAAAAGGTGAGGGTGCGCTGCAGTTTCTGGCCCGAGTTTCCAGTGCTCTAATCCAGATACCACTCCCCAGAGTTCTTATTCCTTTGTTAGGAAAACATATGCAAAAGGATTTTGTCATACAGATTAACAACATTAACAAATTAGCAGCATTTGTATTATACTTGTTTACAGCGGCTCCCATCAGAACAAGATCATCTTATCACGCTAACTGTACAAACAAATGTTTCTGATCTGGAGAGCTAACAGTCTAAATTCAGACACAATAAACAAAATAAATGGAGACGAGGACAGAAGGGAAACAATGATAAGAACACTTAGTTGCATAGAATATGTCCATGCATAATTGCAGCTCTATTTATAAGCCAGAACTAAACATGAGATATTAATGAGGTTAGTAATCCCTGCTGGCCAGCTGCCTAGCCATTAAAGGAACGGCAATTTGTCTGTAAGGAGGATATTCCTACACCCAGCTGTGTTGCTGAGCAGGATTTTACAAATGCCATGCGATTTATTCAGTTTCTTAACACTGCTGGCCTTACCTTCTTGAGTCAGCTATGCAAGGATAGACATCGTCCCTCTTATGGCTAGATACTCTCTGTCATCAGCTTTAACACTTAGAGCAACTAAGGGAGTCCTTTCCCATTCTGTTCTCTTCAAGGAGACCACTTGACATACCGAGATAGAAAGTATACTTGTAGCACAAGTGAGTTAAATGTTCTTACTGACAGGACTTCTTGTGATTTCTGTTTTACTAGTAATATCTTCCATTATAATATGCAGATATGTTACACAGTAATAAACACAGTTCAGTAATAAACTCTTTGGCTTAAGATCAGCCCCTCTCCTCCCTTCTTCTCTGCTTCATGAAGCTTAATCCTGATTTAAAAGACTGTAATTGCTTCTTATGACATCAGGAATTGCTGTTAGCACAGCACTCCATGCAATTTTCCATTTTCCATGTCACCCAGGCACAGATACTCTGCTGTCCTTAGGCTGGCACTTCCACTCCCAGGGAGAAGCAAGCAATGACCCTAGGGTTGGGGTGAGCTGTGCTGATGGATGTTATGGGACCAGTGGGTTCACAGGAAACACATGCACGTGTGCCTGACTGAATACTTTACTGACAGGTAATTCTGCCTCCCAATTGCCATAGCTTCCTCCCTCTGTGTTGATGCCTGTCTCCTGGGAGACAGAGCTTTCCTTCTGCTTTTGTTCGCACAAGTCAGAACCTGAATAAAGGGAGAAATTAGCTGTTATTGACAATAGCAGTCAATGGAAAGAAGGTACATCTCCCATTTTTCCCCTCCTTCATTTCCCACAGTGCTTTTGAATTGTTTTCTAGGCTGGTATAAATAAAAAAATCTTTTCCCAGCATTCTTTGCTGGTAAGATGTTCACACTCTGTGAACTGTCTGTATACAGGAAAAGATCAGCTCAAAGCAATGGGGATTGTTTGTGCCTTATGAAGAAAGTTGCTGGTAGGTGGGTGGTGAATTTGCAGGTAGAAAGATGTGCAGGAGCTACAGTCTTCATGCATCCTGTGGAAAGTGGCTGCATATCCTGCCTCCTGAATAAGCAGTGCTTGTCACAGGGATGCCATCACCAGCTCAAGAAAGCCATAAAACACAAAGCACTGGGAGCAGCTGCAGGGAGGTATGAATATGCGTTTGTCCTGTTCTCATACTTCTAACTTGGTATCTACTGCTGATCAGATATGACAATAAATCTTTGGTCTAAATATAGCTATTCTTGCATTTTTATGGTCTTGTCATCTGCCATCCTAATTTCTTATGTTAGGGGAGTCATCTCAGATCAAAAAAACTGACCTTATCATCTATCTTACTCCTCTCTCCTCAACCCTTTTATCATGCACCTCTCTTTCAACTTAAAGCCTAAAGATTGCCTAAAAGGCAATCTTAAAAATTGTTTTCCATCTTTGTTTTCACACTGTCCCATGTCTCTTGGGACTAGGATGGGAATAGCCGAAATACTATGAGAAAGCCTTTTCTCAGGCTATTTACAGCTTATCCAGAAGCAGAAAGAACTAAAACAACTCCTAAAAAACAGTTCTCACAAGACTGTCCAACCCAATTTAGGAGATAAAAGGGATTCAAATAGCTTCAAGAACTATTCAGACTTTTGGGTGTCTCTCAGTCCTGACCTTTTACAACAGTTTATGGTTTACTGATCACAATCTGTGTTTAATATCATTGTTGGGAGATCAAGATTTCTTTCTTGTTTGGGTTGCCTGTATGGAAGTAAATTTTACCCTTCTCTTTAAACACAGTGGATTTTACAGACATTGAAGAGGGGTAGATGCCTAGTGTATGCCCATTGCACCCTCTTATACAGCCATCAGAAGAGATGACTAACGGATTTGGGCTCCTGATCTGTGCACCTGCTGCATGCCTAAGGTTTGGAGCATAAAGTGTTTCTTTCAGCCTTGATGTAACAAAAGTCTTGCCCCAAAAGAAGGAAAGTCACTGTGGAAAGTCTCAATACTGTAGTTTCACTCACGTGAAACTTGCTTTTCAGGCTATAAGCAAAGCTACCTGTGGGAAAAAAAAGGGGGAAAAGACATTTTTCAGACAGGTGGCTGAGAGGCTGCCCAGAATGTGAGAAGAGTGCTCATTTTTGTATTTCGTGCCTTGCGTGGAAGCTAAACTAGAATTGATACTGGAGAGGATCCAATGCTTTAACTCCTATGTTTTCTCTAACAAGAAATTTCTGATCAGATTTAACAAGAACAGATCCAACAGGGTTGCAAGGTATTCACAGTCCTCAAGGTGCAGCCTTGGTCTTCATAAAGTTTCTCTCAGATAATTTTGTGAAGAAGAGTCCTTTCCCTGAAGTGCTATAAACAACAAACAAAACTTAGATTAAAGAAATTTGGAGCAGTGATGTGATTATAAGGAGAGTCCAACATCTCCTTGCACCACTACCACCTGCAAATCAACCCTGAATACCTGAATACTATACAAAAATGAGGTTTTGCTCCTAAGTTTTGAGCAGGGGATGGGAGTGTGGGATGGGGGTGCTGCTGCCTACTCAGTAGTATTGGGGTACCCTCAATTGCACTAATTCTGGTATAGAAGATCTTAACAAAGAATGACTTACCATATTGAGAAGCAGCCTGCACTGTAGCGGCACCCATCACATATCTACAAGAGATTAGGAAGAAGTGAATGGACTATTAACAATATGGGAACAGTCTGCAGCTCTACAACAAAAGGACAGAATGGGAAATGGCACTGAAGCTGATGGATTTTGGGGATTTCAAGATGAAATAGAAGATACTTGGTGGAGTGCAGTGCCTAGTTTCCTACAGCCAAAACTTGGGTTGAAACAAAATCTTCCAGATGAGGTACTTAGGGATATGGTTTAGCATAGGACAGGAATGGTTGGACTCGATGATCTTAAAGGTCTTTTCCAACCTTGTAATTGTGTGACTCTGTGATTCCGTATTTGCAGCTAACACTGAAGCTACCAACTAGGTCTGCAAGACAAATAGAAAGAGATTAGCGCTGTTCTTTTCAGCAGCAGATTTGGTGACCTCTCTTCACACAGTGCTTGTGTGGATAATGTGTTAGGTGTTTTTGTTTGTGGCACAATAAGATGATTTTCTGAGCTAAGTTAATGCAAGGTCTTCAAACTGTCCCTTGTCATAGTATGAATATGTTGAACAAAAATCAATTAGACTGTATGAGAATCAAGGGAGCCTGGCAGTGAAAGAAAGAGTAAATAGGCTGGACAAGGTTAAGTCTACGTTTGCAAAGATCTTCATTGTGGGTAGAAAGGGAGTGAGTTGGAGCCTGGAAAGGACAGATGGGCAGATTTAATGGAAATTTTTTTTTTTTTTTTTTTATTTTTACTATTTGTTCATTCTCCTCCTCACTAAGAATTACCCTGGAGAAATAGAAACAATTTATTCAGAACACAGGCAGGGTTTTCCAAAGGGTAGGTGGGATTTGGGTGCAGTGGTGTGGAAGGCAGGAATGACAAAGAGCCACCAGCCATCTGGGGGTGAGGCAGGAATATAAAAGCCAGTGTGGGTCATGTCAAGTAGTGGCAAAAAAATGGCAACAAAAATGAGGGGGTCATGGAAAGCTAAGGTTGCATGTGTGTATGAAGAGACCAAGACATATCCCATGTCTCACTCTAGAGGAGACTTAATTCTGTTTGCTCTTACACTGATCCAAGAGAAATCCTTGTCTGAATGATGCAAATATCTATCCTGCTCTGTTTATAGACTTCAAGTCAAAAATAGCTGGGACAGGAGGGAGTCATGTAAGGAAAGCAGTTTGCTTATGAAAATGTTTTTCCTGTTTGTATATAAATTGTATACACACCCACACACTCACATGTGCATAGCCACAGACAAGTTTTTTTTCCTAAGGAGGCTTGGTAGAGCAATCACTCATCATACTTTCTCACAGATTTTCTTACTAGCAGCACTTAGAACAAAGAGCCCAGTTCAAAGTCCATTGGAGCCTGTGGAAAGATGCCCATTGACTCCACTGAGCTTTGGATACCGTCCCAATTCTTTCCATATTTAGAAGCTGGAAAATAGTCTGCAACTTCTCAGCTCTATTTGCTGGGCTAACTGGGCCTGAAACTAGGAGTGCAGGAAAGCCCCCATCTATGCAAGGCTGTACCTTGCAAATGAGTCTTTTGTTTCTGTCTGCTCATGGATCATTGAGTTCTTCAGTCAGTCAAACAAATAATGCTTCTAGTCATTGGATTTTTCTGTCTTTACAAGGTTTGGCAGCTCTCAGAGATATTAACTGCAAGATGTAACCATCCCTGTGGTAATGCCAAAAGATACAGTTTTGGTTTTCTGCAACAATGAAAAGTAAGGGATTTTTTTTAAATTAGGGGAAGAAGAAATATCTTCTGAAGAAAACGTTTTCACATTCTTTTCAGCAAAAATGATGTTCTTCAGTTCTCCAGTAGCCTTGAATAGAAAAAAGTGCCTGTGTTTTAGACGTGGTATTAGCACTTAAGCTTCTTCCTAAAGCACAGTTCTATCAAAGCAGTTTGCAAAAGGTGCACCTGAATGACCAGCGGAAGCTTTGCATAATGAGGGATATGTTGATTGTGTAATTTCTGGTCCTCTTCTTGAGAATTAATTCAGTAACTACCTTCATTCCTTCTTTCTTCCCAGGCTTAATTTCATTTTTACTATAATAGCTATTTGACATGCTAGATTATTTTTTTTTATTTTAATTAAGACATTAAAATTACTACTTCAGTTTTAGAACAGGGATGAATGACAGGCTAGATCCTGTCTGTCATCTATGAAGAGATCTTCACTATTTTGAGACTTTTTAGCATCAGGGAGAGTTTTTCCATCGATTTCAATGCAAATTCCAATGATTTTTGATTTCAGGAGAAAGTTTGATGTGGGACAAAGATACCTTTAAGCTAGATGCCAGCACTCTGTTACTTCTGCACCAGAGGAATCCATTCCAAGTCTATTGTTTTATGCTGTGATATATTCCTAAAGTGACATAATTATGTGGGTGGCATAAGATTTACCATATCCTTATTTATTCATTTATTTAAGTGCTTGGAGGTTGCTCTTAATGTTACAGATGTACACACTTGTCAAGGCACCAGCTGAATTAAGGTTATTTACTTTTTGGAAACAAACACTCATGCAGACAGTCATCTATTTTTTCCAGTTTAAATTTCATTCAGACTCATAAGAGAGTTTGTTTAATTTTCTTATCTTCATTATATTTTGATGACAACTTAATTATTTTAGAATAATTAATAGTTCCTCCCCTTCCCTCTGTTAAACACAAGAAGAAGTATTATGCACTAATTATAAGGCGTGAACTACAACTGACGTCAACAGAATTTGTGTGACTGCACATACAAATGAAATCAGAATATTATACAACAGCTGGGAGATGGTCTAAGAAATAACTTTTTCAATGCCATGTTAAAGAAAATGCTGACTAACTCTTTCATTTAATTCAAGAATCTCTACACAAATAGTGTTCTTGTCTACTGACTTTTGCGTAGCTGGGAAAATGTAAATGAACTGATTTCGCTGCGCGTTCTGCCCAAATGTAGTGATTCACATTTAAATACAGCAGTTGTACTCTGGTTAGAAATTGGTTTAAAATGCAGTGAAGCATGACGTAGCCAGTCTGCAGAGCTCAGGATGGAGTCACACCTCTAGTCACTATGGGTGTACAACGAGCGAAAGGCTGGGAAGGAAACTCATCACCAACTGGAGGATTTTGAAAAACAGGTGAAGTCTGACATCCTCATACTTGTTCCGCACAAGAGCTCATCTTAAGAATTTGTGCTCAAAAAAAGAAGGCCCTAGCTTAGGATCTCCTTGTTCCCCATGCAAGGTGTATTTGCATAGAGGCATTTCGCTTTGGCCTGGATGAAGCTGATTGGCTGGCTGGAGTGGGTGGAATTCCTTTGATGTACTTTACCAGTGATTCTCTGATGGTTTCTATTACCTCAGGAGCCCCTGACTCATCTTCACTAGACTTGTCACACTGGACAAAGGACAGTGATAGCAATACCAACAAGTAATTGTTGAGGAAATTCCTAAACATCTGATGATATTTGCGCAGTCTTCTAGCAACTAAGTATTGATCAAAGATTGATTTGATGGGATGTAAAGTTTGCCAGGGCTCCAGAATAGTAACATAGTATATAAATTTAGGTGTTCATATCAATATTTTTTATCTATATCTTTTGATGCAAAATATCATATGTACCTACCTATGTCTCATCAATTTATATCTTTTGACGCGTACATGTTCCTGGCAGGCAGGGCCAGCCCACACACATTCCCTCTGTGGTTATAGCACTGCTCCTGTGCAATTTGTAGCTCCAGTAACTTTGCCTTCTTTTTCCTCTGACTGTACCCATGATATCAAAGACAAGGTTTGGAAAAAGAATTTGGTGTCTTCAATGAGACAAGTTAAAACTTCAGTGAGACAAGGTGGGAAAACAGACAAGTTTGAGGAAAACGTTTCTTGTTAGCAAAAAAGGCAAAGACATTCTGAGAGGGTTACACTGTATCAAAACAAGTGAAACATAAGTATGCTTAATTTAATAATTAATAATTTTTCCTCTTAACCCATTGGTAATTTGTACAAAGTTGTAAAACCAGGGAACGTACCTATGTTTTGAGAGGAAAAAAACAATCCATCAGGCCAAAAAAAGGAGAGCACTATACATACCTCTTCAAAGAATGAAGAATGGTTACAAACTAAAGAACTTCAGTACATAGCAGTGCCTCTGTACAGCACTGTGAAAAGTAGTGCAAGGTAGACTGTGTTTCACGTGTAGCCTCAGATTTGACTTACTCCTGGTTTGCTTGAGAGGATTATCTGCTGAGTGTGCCAAGGGCTGGGTATCTGTCCTCAGGTACAGCATGAGGATGAGTGCAGTGCTCTCTGTTCAGGGACCAGGCTTTGGCCATTCACATTAAAGCATCTAACTTTAAAGTTCCCCAATCTTTAGAAGTATCGCTAAAGCTTCAGTTTCTGAACATTTACTTATCCCAGAGGGTGTGAAGAAATAAAAATAGTTGTGAGGAAAAGGATCATTTGAGTCTAAGTAAACATTAAATTGCCTTTTGAGGTTGCAATTATTTGCTGTGTGGTGTAAATGAACTTTATTACAGAACATTCAGGAATTCACAGGGTCTGGTGGGCTCCAGTTTTTGTTCGCTACCGAACTCTATCTATCCAGTGTATTAAGCATATCACTTTAATTCAGTTTCTACCATATTTGACTTAAATGTTGTCCTCTACTATGTTTCACATGTGCATAGCAACTTACAAGATTTTGTTGAGAGAAAGATTGCCGCCCTGCTCTCACTGGCAGCCAGTCTCTATTTATTCTTCCAGTGACATACAATCTTTAAAAATTCCCATAGCTACCTGATATTTATAGGCACTTTTATTATCCAAAGTGTAATTTTACTTGTGGGAAGGCACACGAATGCTCTGTATTAGATAACATTTGCT
>VZTU01019877.1:129858-161290 GCA_013400835.1 Zapornia atra | reverse complement strand
CCCCCCCCCAATATTTCTCTGAATTTATTAATCTTAGTTGGCATTCACTTCATCTAGGAGGACAGTACTTGACTGAAACTACCAGTCACCTACCAGCAATTTACAGAAATGGGAACTTGTATAAGCTATTCATCCCAACAGTTTGGGATGTCTGCTTCCTTCAGGTGCCATTGTCCCATAACTGAGATGTCATGCTTAGATGTCATGTCTGCCTTTTTAATAGTGAATTCTGATGAATTCTAGACTGTTTATTCACAAAAGCACTTCCTATATTCTAGGTAGTATTCTGACCACTATCAAAATCACCCATAACTTCTGATTCCAAAGATTTAACCTACTTTTTCTAGGGAAAAAAAATAAAATCCGAAAATCTCAGATCTGAAAACTCAATTTTTTTGTAACAAAAATATTTTAATAGAAGAAAAATCACCAGCTATGTTTGTTCCTAACTTCAGCTTGTTTAGTTGCTTTCTTGTGGCCATTTAACCAATTCATCACAACAAATGCTCCACACTGGCTCCAGAGAAGGCATATCTGAAAATATTTACTTCCCCATTTCTTTTGTTATTCTGTAGTCTCATCTATTATTCTTAAAATCATATTACACAGGAGATGGGCTGTGTCTCCCCACCAAAATAGAAGATTGATATGAGAATATACTTAAAGCATATCTAGCCAGCAATTTAGGAAGCAGTTACTTGTTTGGTTTTTGTCCTGGATGTTTGTTCTTTGCTTGGATGTGAGAACTACCCTGAACTTCATCATATACTTATTTTGGTCAAGTTCCTTCGAAGAGCTTCACAAGGGCATCCTATACCACCTCAACAAATCCTGCCAGCATGGTTTGCTTTTTGGACTGGGAACTCAATGATTTATTGAGCTCAGTAAATGTTTCCGAATATCTTCAAGATTCATTTGTCCTGTGCACTAAAGTCTATACATGAAAATATTGTAGAAATAATCTATTACATACACACAATTTCTTTAGTTTGGGTTTGATCTAGATACTATTTAATCTTTTTTTTTTTTAAGAAAAAAGTTTTTTGCTTTCAGAAAGCCTAGGATGTTAGTTTGTATGACAAAATCCTTTAGCAGCTTTATTTGCTAAAAAGGAAGCTCCATATGATGTGCATTAGAAATGGCCCAAAGCTGCATGACATGATAGTGCAAAGCAACACAAAGTTGTTTCTGATTTTCTATGAACCTTCAGGTTAGGATCATGCAACAATTTTTTTAATACGATATTCTAGTTTTGGTTTCAAAAAATAAGAAATACAAGATCTTATTTTTAATTCCCTCATCCATGTATAGAATACCTGCTCTAAAGTTAAAAAGAAAAAAAAAGTTGGGTTTTTTTTCCTGGAATTATAACTTGGATTGGCCCTTAAAAGTAATTTATTGAAGCAAGCTATCTCATTCCTCCTTTTTCTAATCTACAACATCTCAATTAATACATGGACACACAGAGTGAACAGGTTGCTGCTGAGAGAAACAGGTTGACTTGTTAATCTCTAAGGACCATACCTGACCCAGGTCATACTTGTTAAGGCCACAGTCATCAGAGGAACACACAGGCCGATAAGGAAATTATAAAGAGATTACAACAGAAATATGGTAGATACAGTCATGGCAGCTCAACGATGCTACTGAAAATTCTTTTGCTCACTGAACTGCCATGTCTTTCCAACTCCTTCTCTCTCACTTCGCTTCAAGGAAGCCTAATGGAAAAGACAATAGAAACAACAGAATTCACTCAACTAAAAAGCAGTATTTTCATAGAGAAAAAAAAACAAACAGCAACAAAAAAAAGCTGTCAGGAAGAAATAAAAACATTTCAGAGGTGCCCTTTATGATGATCTCAATCATAAAATAAACGTAGTAATATCAAGAATGAGAAAATGAATTTTCACTCACTCAAATAAGTAAATAAATAAACAAACATGCATATAATGTATTTTCAGATTGGAAAAAGGCAGAATGAAAAAATAATCCGTTCATATTCAAGCCATATAACCCAAAGGGGGGAAAAAAGACACATCCTGGCAGATTCATGGTCTAAAAGCACTGGGAATTTCCACACCTTTCAAGGCTGACCACATTCAGAAGGGACTTAGCACTGAAGCAGGGCACATATATAAATTCCATAGACTCTTCCAGTACTAAGTGAAACACTGGAATATGGTCTTTATTAGCAAAGAAAGAACTGATGCACTTGAGGCTGGCAGCAGTAATATAGAGACAGAAAGCCCCAAAAGAAAATGGTAACAAGCTCTCTAGCTTTCTAGTCACCATGCTCAAGTCCTTCAGTCCCAGCTTTTTTTTTGCTGCGCTGACCCTGATGGAAATCTTAGGAGGGCATACTTCAGTAGGCATTTACTGTGGCTGACCCATACTGACCAAAGCCAGGTCTGGGCTCACCTGAATTACATGCACAGATATGCTTTCAGTCCATGGTGCCAGCTCTGGGTCTCTCAGCAGGGTTGACACCTGTTCATTTTAATTTTCCTGCTCCAAGACTGAGGAGCCAGGACTCATACCTGTCCTTTCCTGCATATAACATTAAAAAAGGAAGGAAACATGATAAAACCCAAGTCATAGATAAGGAGCGAGTTAAAGAACAGCAAGAGATGGTGGGAGTATTGGCTCTGCTTACCAGCCCCCCTCTCCTCCTGCCATGTACCCAGCAGTTTCCTGTCAGTGCAGCAATGGTTGTTGCTTTTCAGGGCTCAAAGACCAAAGAAAGAAGTTGTAGGCCCACACAACTTTTAGAGAACTGCTTGCTTTACTTGTGCCTAGAAATTACTCCGCCTGTAGGTTACCTGTAAGGTCAATTCTGTGATGAACTGGTTTGAGTTCCTCGACTGATCCCAACCACCTGCTGAGTGTCACTGTGGGGCTCAGACATGCTCAGCATCATCTCACCAGTGGGCTGCACGCAGGGAAACAGGAGGGAGGATGAGTTCTTCTTTTCCAAAAATAGTTCTTCAGAAGGATAGTCTAACCCTAACGACGTTCAAAAATTAGTACTGCATATAGCGAAAGGAAAAAACCAAGAACTTTGAACAGACCTTCCCAAGTGCCACTTAGCACTATAATTCAACTGGCAGTTCAATTTTCTAAGGTCTAAATTCAGGATATGATGTGTAAAAGAAACTCCATTCAAAAGACATATGAATGAAATGGAAATGCAAACATGTATGATTCATTCCATCAGCATCATCGGCTTTATAAATGCAGGTTCAAAATACCTGAGGTCAATATTTCTCAGTTATAAAAGTGAAAGGAAACTGTATTCATGAAAATCAGTAATAACTTTGGAGCTGTAATGAGGGATATTGTGAGAGGTAACAGCTTCTTTCAAAGATTAGTTTTCCCCAAGGCATGAAAGTTAATAAAAACAGTGCAGAGATCTGAGTGTCAGAATAGTCAGCAATTCAGGGTTTTGTCCAAATCTGGATCCTCGCACACAATCAAACACAAGCTAGGGGAAAAATAGTCATTCTATTCCCATTTCTTCATCCCATTTATAACTGCAAGTTACATTCACTGTCCCTTTTCCACATTTTCCTTCTGTCAGGCAGCAATACACCCTGTAACTTCATTCTTAGCACATACTGGAATCACTGAATCTAAGGGTAAACCTATGAAATAGTTATAAATTAAATCCTGCTCAATATGTATTATTTTCCCAAAGCACTTTTAAAATTATGGAAACATACAGATGCGAATTATATTTAAAACCAAGATTGAGTCTTGAATTTCTAAATTTGCAGTGATCAAATTTCATTTGACTTCATGACGATACAACTGACTTCCCAATCTATAATAGTTTCCATCTGATTATTTCTCAGGTCTACATGAAAGCAAACTTTCTTAATACTCATTGCCCTCTAATACAGTGCCAAAACCAGAAAATATTTGGTGCTCCATATTTGGTTTATGACTGCTTATTAACCCATCTTTTTTAGTGTTCTGCTTTGCCTCTTAGCTGATTGTCTTATGCAAGAGCTGTATCATTAGCAAAACTCAAGTAATGTTCTGCCTTCAGATCACTGTTCTCACTTTATCTGTCTGACTCCATCCTAACAACTTGTAAATTCAGCGCCAAACCCTATGTTGGGAGAGCCTCTCTGACATCAATGCTAATGTCATTCATTGACTCTCTACTTCATCTGTGCAAGATATACCCTGATATAAAACCAACATATTTATTTTCTTTTTGCTTATATAGTTAGCTTCCAAGAAGATGGCTATCAAAGGCTTTCTTAAAATCTAAAATGGATATTTTAAGTGTTTGTTGTTTGATCCTTTATTGATAGAGTCTTCTATGCCTGAAAATATGTTTGAAGACTGGTTAAGATCTACCTTGCTCTTGCTAAGCTCTGTCTTCGTTTTCTTCAAGATGCTTTTGTAACATATTTCATATAATTCCATTGTTGAACTCTTCTCAGGTTGAGCTTCACAATTTTTTAGCCCTTATAACTTAAGAATATTATAGAAGAATGTAGGAAGTTTTGTGATTTACTAACATCTCTTTCAATATTTTCTTATTATTCATGTAAAATCTCTGGCATTTTTCTGTACTGCTTTTATTCATGTGATTTGTATTGATTTTGCTTAACATGGAAGAGTTGTGGGCATGTTGGAGTTTTTTAAAATGTTTTTGAAAAAGTTTTCTTTGGCTGATTTCCATTTGTTGATAGAGCTCTGTATTTTGTTATTTACCCATGCTGAAGGATTGCTTCTCTAGAAACCGTATTTTTTTCCAGAATTTGTGATACTGTCAATAAAAAAGGGCTTCAGGATCTAAGTGTTGATGTCCTGTGATAAGTCAAGACTTGCTACATGTGAAAGCTTTACTTCAGCATGAAAACGCTGCCATAAATAGCACTACTCAGTCTATTGTGGTCAACTTTCTCTTTTAATTTTGAGAGGTTTGTTTTCTTATGTTTCATCTGCTTTCTTATCACATATAGTTTGTTATCTTTTGTTCTGAGAATTAGGATTGTGGCATATGCAGATATTCATGTGAGTTTTTTCCGATACATATATGGTACCTGATAGCTCTGCTGGGAAAATTCCAAATTACTTCATGGATTTCTTCATGAGGAAATATAATTCATGAGCTCCCATGCCAGAAACAATTCAGACATCTATGCATCATTCTAGTTGGGAGAGTCATGCTATATTTGTACATTTTTTCCAAGTTGTTTTCCCAGCCAGTGGCTCTGAAGTTCTTCATTAACCTATTTATTTGCTGTAGGCTTATCTAAATAAGGTAGGGTTAAAGTTTATGTGAAAACAGGAAAAGTTCTTGCCTAGATTTTTTATTCAGTGAAGATTTTCCCTTTTTAATTTTTTTGTTTGCTTTGTTTTTTCCTAACTTAAAAAAACTCCCCATGGTTAGATTTAGATACTATTACAGGAATGGAATGAGACCCAGTCAGTCGGTAAATATTTCTATAAATTAATTATTCTCTCACAATATTTTTGACAGTGCATGTTTATTTCTCTACAGCATTTTTTTAAATTAAAACTGAAAACAATATGATTTGTGTAATCAGGGGGTCCTCATATCACAATACTCTATGCTGGTAAGAGGTGGCACGCCTGGTTTGGTGTGCCCAGGTATCTGGGGTTTATTTCCAATAGATCCTTGCTGCATATTCTCTGTCATTGTTCTCAAGCCTGTGATATGAACTTTAATCTCTACTTGGTAGGAGTAACCAATGTTTCTAATTCTATAATAAAATGTAATCTTTGGTTTGAATTTAGATGTAATCTTACTTTCCTTCTAGCTAGTGACCTATTTGGGACCTAGCTAGTTGTTATAAACAGAGGTAGACAGCAGAGGTGCCATTACCATAACTATGTTAATTTCAAATATTTTATAACTATTTTTTATTGCTGTATTGTTGATATGAACTAGGGGTTAGTAACACATTTTTGTTTCTCATCTCTTGTGAGCAATTTCTATTTCATCTACTGCTGTACATGAAAAGAATGTACCACAGTGTATTGAATAGTGTTAAACCAGTGCACGTGAAATTGGAATGAAGTCTTTAAATACAGTTATGTTCACAATATGGTAAAAATTATTATTATGCAATTTACAAAGGTATTGTTTTATGTTAAAACATTTAGAAGGGGCTTCTTAAAACTCTAGACACTTTTAAACAATTCATCCAGATTCCTAATCCCTGAAAGGCCTTTTGGACCATTAATCAAGCCATGCTGGCTTTTGCCCTTCACATTTTTCTTCAGACTAATCCACAGAAACAAGCAAATAAATTACATATTAAAATTTATGAGTACAAATCTTTCCTTCCCTCTAACTAATGTGTGTAATTTTCCCTGGAGAAATTTCCTTCTGCATAAGAAAGTAAAGCTTTTAAGCAAAGAATAGTTCCACTGTGTCGTGGTTTAACCCAGCTGGCAGCTAAGCACCATGCAGCTGCTTGCTCACTTTCCCCTGGTGGAATGGGTAAGAGATTCAGATGGGAAAAAGTGAGAAAACTCCTGGGTTGAGATAAGAAGTTTAATAGGCAAAGCAAAAGCCACATGCACAAACAAAGCAAAATAAAGAATTCATTCATTGCTTCCCATGGCAGGCAGGTGCTCAGCCATCCCCAGGAAAGCAGGGCTCCATCACACATAACAGTGACTTGGAAAGACAAATGCCATCACTCTGAACCTCCTCCCCTTCCTTCTTCCTCCCCCAGTTTTATATGCTGAGTATGACATTATATGGCATGTAATATCTATTTGCTCAGCTGGGGTCAGCTGTCCCAGCTGTTTCCCCTCCCAAATCCTTGTACACCCCCATCCTACTTGGTGGTGGGGTGAGGCGCGGATCAGAGAAGGCCATGGCTCTGTGTAAGCACTGCTTAGTGATAGCAAAAATGTCCCTGTGTTATCAACAGTGTTTTCAGCACAAACACAAAACATCCCCATACCAGCTACCATGAAGAAAATTATCTCTACTCCAGCCAAAACCAACGCATGAGGAAGAAAAACAAAACCATTGCCATAACTGTGTTATTTTCAATTATTTTACAATTTTGAATCCTATGTTGTTCATATGAATGAGGACCTGGTAGCATATATACCTATAGTTAGCTCTTGAATGTCACAGCATTATAATGCAGCATGAATAAACAGCTTCACAGGTTAAATACTTTTTTCAGCCAACACGGAGATTGTTAACAGTTTATTCTTCCAGAAGCCTCAAAAGGAGTAAAACTCTCAAAGCAGCAAACCCTTCAGTTCTTTTGATCTCCTGGCAGCTGAAACGAGCTGCAGACCCTACAGATACTTTGGTTTCTAGTCTAGACAATGAACAGCATTTTCAGGTGATTATCCGTTTATAGTGAATGGACAGACAAACCAGTTGCATGAATTAAGAAGGTTGTTTCAGTTCAGATGAAAATTTTCCTCAGGTTCTGAAGACTCAGCAAAACTCAAGATAGATTGTTATTTTAGTCAAGTAAAACTTTGAGGTCAAACTGGACCTTTTGAAAATCACAAAAATTAAGATTAAACTACTTGTTAAATTTCCATGGTATTGTCACTGGAGGTTACTGCAGCATACTTATTAATGTTGTTTTTACATTGGAATGTGGTTCAAAACCAGATTATTTGTGCAGAAAATTAAGGACTTTATCTTAGCTTCCAAGAATATATTCAGTGCAGTTATATGCTACACTATAAATACACATTTTTGCAAGAGAGAAAGCATAATTTTCTGCTGCCAATGGAGCTGATTGTTAGAAGATAGTTATTTTCTTGGGTCACGTCAAGACGCAGCCTTGATTAGTTCTATATTAAACCAAATTACTTTATTGCATCAAACATTTGAGCCAAACAGGCCTTAATTTTAGCATAATGTATGTCAGAATGTTCGCTATATATAGTTAATGTCACTTTGCCTGTTGTGGAGTGGAAGGACCTGCAAAGGAAGTAGTTGTCCATGGTTGGTGAAATTTCATCTGGTCTTTACCCAATATTTTAAACATGTAAATCTGGTTGAGGGCTCCTGGCAGTAACAGGCCTCACTAAACGACAACAGTGGACTGACAGTCTCTGTGCAATCAACCTGTTCCATGTGATTACGCCTTACTGTTGCTCAGATAGGTTCATTCTTCTAAAAGGCAGAACAAGGGGGACTACATTTTATTTACCTGGAAAACAGTTTTACTGAGATCAGCTGGATATTATGCATAGAAGAAATAAAATAAAATAGCTTACAAATCCAAATTATAGAATAGGTTAGTATCAGACCTGCAATAAACTAGCAGGTGGTTTTAATCTATACAGCATAAAAGCAGAAAAGTTCACTTTTTCTGAGTTTCACAAAAATAGCAGAGAAATACAGTATTAGAAGTTATTAGGAAGTTTCATCTTCATTTTATCCTCATTTTATTTTCAAGACCGGTTACTTGGGGAACATCACTTTTCCAAATTAGGGGGGGATTTTAAGGCTGGATTTTCAGACGAGCTACATAGATGTTTACCTAATAGTCAGATAAAACCAGAATTTAGAAAGGAAAGGCACTACCACACCAGTATGTCTTAAAACTACAGAATTCAGCATGCAACTCCTCCTTTCGTCCTGGCTGCTCATCTCCAACTTTAATTTCCGATGTAAATTTGATTTTTTTCCTGTGCAAAGCGGAGGTTTCCCACTTGCCATAATGTTCAGAATAAACCCTGCTGTGCTCTGGAAATGAGTTCTGCCACTTTCACTGGGACCATAAAGAGACCCTCGTTCTCTGGATATGTTAAAAAAACGTAGAAGACAAAAGTATGTCTTGACTTAATTCCTGAGCTTTCATCCAGAAAGAGATTTCATGGGCCAAAGAGACAACAGAGCTTTGTAATTTTTGGGAGAAAACAGTTTTCAGGAAAAATAGATTTGCTTTTTTTAAAATAACTCAGTAGAACTTTGGAGAATAAGATCTTTCACATGAAAACAAAAAAGTTATGGAGTTAGATAAATTGATTTGACATAGATACAGTCTCAGTTTGACTAGAAAAAGACCAAACTGCAAGTCTGACTAAAAGAAAAACATTAATACCTTCATTTTCTTTCAGTCTTTGCAGATCTGCTTTAAAGATTGAAGAAGTTCAGTAAAGCCACAGAGAGTTTGGATGCTTAGTCTAAGCCAACATTGACAGCCAAAAATTTTATATCTAACTCACTTCAAGTATTGGAAACAAACATTATCTTTGACCTAAACTGGTAATACTTGTTCTCATAATTTAGGGGAGGAATTGGCGGGGGTTTGGGCAGGGGGTGGTGGTGATGCTGTTTTGGTTGGTTGTTTGGTTTATTTGTTTGAAAACTTAAATATGAAAATTGCCAATGGCTGTGGGAATGGGTACTCATAATAGCAGCTTTTTGTGTTTCTCTTGATAAGCTTAATCAAAGTATCTGATTATAACCCTTCCCTTAGCACTTCATGTATTGTCTCCTTGGGAGCACAATAGATGTAATTTCACTGTTTCAGACTAAATGATTTTCATGGCAATTTCATTGCCATTATCCATCCCACATGTGGTGGTTTTGTATATAAACGTGTCTGACCCATGGCTTCTAACTAGTAGTCTGAAAAAAGTAGCTTTTAAACATAATAAAAAGGTAGAAGTCACAGCAGAGCTAATAGCAGCAAGTACAGATAAAAAGACACAACTTGGACACAACAATTTGTTGTGAGGCTGAGTTAGAGAAGGATTATGAGAGCATACCTGCTTACTCTTCAGAGGAAATAATTCTTGTAAATATGTAATTTAAATTAACTCTTGCTACACATCAAACATTTCATTTGTATAAAAGTCTGATGTATCTCAAGAGTCTCTGTGGAAGATAAGAAATTTAACATGATCCACCTTTGCCTCTAATATTCAAGTATTACAGTCTTGGAACAAAGTAATGAGATAGGTGAAATGCTGAGAGACCAGACCCTCCCACTGACTGGAGGCCAGCAGAAACCGGTAGTCCAGTCAAAGAAACCTATTTGTAGTCATGTAAAAATGCTCAGTGTTACTCCTTGGACATATCCAACAGAATATCTCTTCTGATACAAATGTAGCCTTCTAAAATGTAGCCTTCTGGTGAAATAGAGTTGTATAAACAGTGGTAACAAAACTGATGTTATTTGTTTATCCATTATTCAGCTATGATAAGGGACAGAGAATCTTATGAGGACCCTGAGGAGAGGGGAATTCAAAAGTTAAGATCTCCTACACAATGCACAAAGCTCTCCCATGCAGCAGTTGGCTTGTGGTGTTCCCTAACTGTGAAACATCACAGGTATTTTGGGGTTCACAGCCAGTGTCTGTCCACTGCAGTTAACTGTTTGTATCTGTTCAGTCCTTTCTTTCTCATAAGACAAACACTCACCTGATGATGAGTCTGGCACAGTAGGACAGATACTCTGTCTGGAAACTGAGAACCTGAGTTACCTGTCTCCCTTCATTTGTCTTGAATAAAAATGTAAACCAACATCTTCCCCTTGTAGGTGTGTATCATAAAGAACGATATATTTGATTCTGTCCCACTGAAACTGTTACATAAAACATCTGAATGACTGCTGGTCGGAGGGGACTTGAAACACATTGATGATGAAAACACTTAAGTGCAGCAGAAGACACAAGAGTATGTTTATGCTTCACTTTGGGTTAAAAACCACTAATATCACTACTTTTGCTCTCCTGGGACTTTTTATACATTACACTGCTACTGCTACTAAATGTTTAAGATACTATACCAGTCCTGAACTTTTTTCCCTCTTACTGTGTCATCTCAGTGAGCAGGAAAGCTACCTTGTCTGCTACACTGGTAGAGTTGGCCTTATTGTGTACTGGGTGGCATACGACTATGAAATAAATTAAACCAACGTTATCTAAAATTCCTTCAAGGCCTCCACAACTTCAAGAAAAAGCACTAGAATGTACTGGTCTGTGCTGTATGTCTGAAGTTGGGCACTACAGGTCTGTGCTCAAGAGAAAAGCATATTTCTTTAATGATAAGGATCACAGACCGGTTTGGGCTGAAAGGGAACTCAAAGCCCATCTCGTTTCAGCCCCCCACCATGGGCAGGGATACCCTCCACTAGACCAAAGCCCTATCCGACCTGGCCTTGAGCACTGCCAAGGATGGGGCAGCCACAGCTTCTCTGGGCAGCCTGTGCCAGGGCCTCATCACTCCCAGTGAGTGAACAATTCTTTCCTTATATCTAATCTAAATGTACCTTCTTTCAGGTTAAAGCCATTAACCCTTGTCCTGTCATCCAGCCTCATCATGCATCCAGAGTTTCTAATAAAGTTTCAGATCATCCTGAAGCAAACATCACATGGTGAAACTGCAGCAGAACTAACACAGCCTGCCTTGTATGGGTTGTGTCCTTCTTGTATGGGTTGTGTCCTATCACCGGGGGGATCCCTTACCTCCTGACAGCAGCAACATGCTGGGTGGTACATGCCAGGTGGGTACATTGTGTCTCTGATATTCCCAGTCCAAATTCTCTCACTGCTTTTCCCATGTTTGGTGTGAATGTCATCTTGTGCCTTTTTCAGTGGAACCATTTACTGTCCATATACGCTTGATGGCTGGAGTGTGGCCCATAGCCAATGCTGCTTTCTGTTTATTCGTCGCCCTTGTCTTTCAGGGGACTTTGGGGAGAGCAATCCTTGAGCTCATTCTCACAGTGTTGATGAACATCTAGGTGAGGCTCAGCAATGTTATGAGGTGTCCCAGATCCCTCGTAGTCCCTGTGTGACAGATGATGGGCTGTCACTATCTAGTCCATACATGGGACTGTTGTCATGGAAACAAGACTACATGGAAATACTAAAAATAAAGCTGGCCAGACAAGCTTGATAGTTTTTAGGCAGAAAACCAAAGTGAGGGAGAGCCATGGATATACTTGGATTTTGGACAGGCATTTGATAAGGAAACATACAATAGGCTAGGGAAAAAATTAAATCAATTTGGCTTAGACAACAATATAATTAGTCCAATCAAGAGCTGGATTGTGAGCTACCAACAATGGGAAATTATAAATAATTCATTAAGGAGAGAGAAATAAGCTCGTGATGTCCCAGTATTGGGGGAATCAGTATTGGGTTACCTGTTTAACTTTTGTATAAATATATCTACTACATTAAAAAAAAATCAAATAAAAAGAGTTGTTCAAGATGCACTTAGAAGAGAGAAAAATTTGGACAGTTTTTCGAAAGTAGAAAATAACATATATATCATCATACTAATTGCTGTGCTTGATGTGCTTATGAAAATGCATCATCAAACTTTCCAGTCTTCCAACTCAAACACTTTGGGCTTTTACCTGTCAGTGGAAGCTTTTTTGCAGATTAGCCTGTCTCCTTCCAGCAGAATTAGGATAAAAGCTCTAAAAACTGGGACTTAGTTTCTTTGGATGGAAAATCCAAAAATCATTCACTCCCAATTTTCTAACGTTCAGACCTATGCTTCCCGGTGTTTCCTTTAATATCAACCACACCAAGTAGCAGCATAACAGACAGGCCGGCACTGTAGGACCCTGGGCTGGTGTCCAGCATTGAAGAATTCACAAAATCCTTCTCCATTACCAGGTAGCTTGATATATAGTGGCAAATTTATTCAGCTGCGTGTTATGCATGATTAGACTTCTACTAGTAAAGCCTTTGGTAGGAAAAGGGAATTATTTTCTTTTACCTCCTTTATAACATGAATATTTTCACTATCTAGTCTCCCATGCTGACACCTCAGCTGTGGAAAGCACAGTGCTAATAAGGTAAATGGACTACACAGAAATATTTGGGATGGCTTTAGTTACCAATCTCTGACTACTATTAATCATTCAAGTCATCCTACTTTTGCAAACATCAACTTAAAATAAACACTAGCAGCTAAACCATAAATACGTCAGCAGTCGAGACTTGTTTACACTTGAAAATGTGGTGGAATAGCCAGAATAACTGTTTTATTGTAAATCCTCAAATGGCCACTATTTTGAGACAGCTGTTTCACTTAATGTCTGAAGATAGACAACCTCTGAGTCATCAAAACTATCTCCCCTGTCACTGAACAAGGTTTTTCAGCTAACTAGTTTTATTTTAGATCTCTTCCTCACAGTCTGCTGATTTATCTATTATTTAAGTAACTACATTTTCCTCTGTCCTTGAATTATTTAAACTATTGTGCATCCTGACAAACAAACACTTCCCCAGCTCTCCACTAAGTTTCTATTATAAGCAGATATTTTAGTCTAGTCACATGCATTAGTGAATGTAAAGAATGAATGTATCTAACATTATGATCTTTCTTGAACACAAAACCTCATCGATACTATTTATTATATACTTAGACCCTTCACTTTGCATTTCATATGCTAATAAGATGCTTTAAGGAGTTGATCTGGCTGTGCTAAATACATATTCTCACAAAAATTAACCTATGGAACCTGAAGAGAAAATTTATGCTTTTGGTTTAAAACTGTCACCCTTATCAGAGTATTATTGTGTTATTATCCTAATATTCAGTGGTTAATTTCTTATATATATAGTAAATATGAACCAATGCCCAAGTATAATTGATTCCCCTGAGACCAAATAAATTAAGGAACTGAAAGATGTAAATAAAATCTGTTTATTTCAAATTAAAGCAGAATCAGGTTTAAAGAGAGCTTGATCTGAAACTATTATGCAATTGTAATGCAGGGAAAATCAGCTTAGAAATACTCATCAAGAGGTTAAGGTAACCTGTTTTAAAGCAGTTGATCTGAAAAGTATTGACAGCACTTTGTCAAAGGCTTCATCAGCCACAAAGCATACTTGTGAAGCTCAGTTGTGCTATGTTGAAGAGATAACATCCTAACTGCAAAATATGTGAGGGTGGTTTGGGGCTGCAGCTACATAGAGGGTTGTGGCAAAGTGTCTGCAGTGTGAGAGGGAGGCAGCTGGGGAGAGGCGGGGTGGCTATATTCAAAATTATAAAGAAGAATGTCCATTCCAGAAATGGCAAAAACCACAGAAGTGTGTGTGGGGGGGTGTATTCCAAAAGGCAGGATTCAGCCACTGTCAATGTCCTTAAAAGACTGGAGAGCCTCCATATCTGCCTTTGTTATCAGGAGAGAAGTCAGACATGGAGGCACAGAGCTGCTCCATGTGCATCCCCTGCATGAAGTTCCTGGTGACCTGAGCCCATCCATCTGCTCCAAGCAGGCAAGCAGACAAGGAGCATCCCGCTCAGCCCACCTCTTCCAAACCCATCTTGCTCAAACTGTGTGCAGCTGACAGGATTTCATTTTCCTAGTGAGGTCTGAAGCTCTGGATGCCATCACACTAAATCAATCTCATACAGTTAGGTGGCAAATTCTTAGTAAGGTAATTTGTAACTCAGGTTACCCAACACTGTGCACAAATAGATTAGACTCTGTGATAACTAATTCTAGCTATCTGAAAACTGATCACTTAAGACACATGCTGTAGTTTCTTCTCTTTACTAAGGTGAAAAAATGTACTTTTTAAAAGAAAATTAAGTATTTAAGGAAAAAACTGCACATTAACTCCCTCGAAAAAATACCCACTGGTTGTTTGCTTGCTTTAGGACAAAATCTATACTTATAGAACCATGAACAGAAAATACACACACAATGATGAAAAATTGTGGGTTTAAGTTGAACAAGAAGCCCTGGATTCTATCCTAAGACTTTCCCTACTAAAACTCTAATCTGCTTGGGAAATTTAACAGCATATAGAGAAGAATAAAAATAAACAAATTATATGTCCTAAAACACTGAAATTGTGGAGGGCCTGAAGCATGAGACAGCTGTACAGTGATGCATGCTTTTACAAGCATTAAATCTTTGTTAAGGGTTAAGAGGAAAGTGCAAAGTAATTTATGCTAAAAATTATCACAATCTCAGCAAGGTATAAACCAAGGAAAACCCGCTGCTTTTGGCTTGCCTACTCCTGGTTTCATGCCATACACAAACTCTGGTACTCAATGAACTGCAGACCTGGCATCAGACTAAGAGGGCACAGGGGGGATCACTGACCCAAGCAGCCCCTCCTTTGGGAAGTGCGTTTCACAGAATCACAGAATGTTAGGAGTTGGAAGGGACCTCAAAAGGTTATCTAGTCTAACCCCCCTGCCAGAACAGTTTCCCTGCTGCAGCTCTGCCAGTTGCAGCCACTTTGCTGTCCAGACTCAACAGCTTCTCAGGGGTCTTTGAATTATTTTTCTCTGGCCAGAAAACAGAGAAGGCTTTAGAAACCTGTTTTCTAATACATTTCCAGTAAATATTGAAGTATTTTGTCTGGTACCTTAGCTGACTGGGCTGGGTCAGCATCTTTGATTCTCAGGAAAAGGAGGAGTAGAAGAGAGGCTAAGTTCATTGCAGTGAGCATAAAGCTACAGACTAATGCCTCCTTTTCACTACAGCAGTTTTTTATCACTTCTTTTGCAGCAGAACTTTCTGCTTTTACAGACGTATTGATAGCTGCAGGTCTGACTGCACTATTCCCCATTACTCTTTTTAAAGTACTTGTGTGATTCAAATGCTGTTTGTTGTTTCAGACCATCCAGGTTTGTGTGCATGAATATTTTGGAACTGGAGACTAGAATACCTGGGCGCTTATTGCTCAGGATAACATTCAAATAATAATTATTTTTGTTACAGTATTTGCAATGTTGTTTTTTCAAATCAGACTAGAATCACAGAATCACAGTATCACTAGGTTTGAAAAGACCTTTGAGATCAATGAATCCAACCATAAGATCGAGTCCAACCATAGAATAGATGTGTTCAGAAATAATGGGTATTCATCCTTTCGCTTGAAGTCACTGACAGGACACTAATCAGAGACCCTTCTGAGCTACCAAAAAATCCCTCTTGTGCCATTGGTAAATTAGATTGCTGATGTCTCCACGGAGTTTCAGTGGACCATGGCATGAAGTGTACTGTGCATTCAGAGACCCTGATTTTAACTCATTTTGTACATTCCATACACTTTCATGTCAGACACATCTTGGCATAAACATAAAATTTTAAAAGATGCGGTACACGCTTCGATACTGAGAGAAAGAAGTGTTAGAAAAAAGGATTTATGGATTGTACTTAGAAGTTAGTAGTCCACAGAAAGAAAAGAGAACTGTTGGACACTTAGAGTAAGGCAGATCATTTCAGAAGTATTTGTTTGGCAAAGGTTTTCAAATTATAAATGAAATCATAAACATTATAAATGGAGTAACTGCTTCAGTAGCTGAACAAATTAACACAAAAGCTTTATGAATCCTGTGATACTATAAATGTGTGTAGCTTCAGGATTGCACCAAACCTTCTAAATTCTGATACATACTTACCATTCTTAAGTAATTTAGCTTGTGGTGAGATTTAATTTTCTCTGAATCACTGGACAGAACAGGTTTTCCGAGCCTGAGATAAAACAGCGATGCTTCCTCCAGCTCAAAAAGTTATAGTAAACATTGTCTGTAACAACAGTTTGTGCAATGTCTCAACTCACATTTTCAAGATTCATATCTTTATATAAAACACCATTTGAGAACCTCAGAATATACGATGATTTTTAAAATGTGATCAAGATTTAAACTATACATGGCTTTTGCTATATTTATTATACTGGAAAGTTGTTCCAGACCACACTGCTTTGATGGATAAAACTCTTCCTAACTTCCAGCCTACCTGTAGTCCCAGACAGTCTGGATCCATTATCTGCCTTGTCAATTAGATTAAGGAGTTCTTACAGTACTTTGCTTTTTCTCAGCTCTGTTATATTTCCAAAAACATGATATTCACTCTCAGCCTTTGCTTCTCTTAGTTGAGGAAGATGAATCTTTCAGAGTTTGGGTTTTTTTTTCCTGTTAGTTGCCTGTATTTTTTTTTCATGAAGACCAGAACACAGATGATTAAATATGCATGCAATATTCCAGCAAAGTCCCAGCCGTGCCTTGCATAATGTCATTAAAACCACTCTTGCTCTAAAGAAACCACAGCCTACAGCAATTCTACTACAGCCTTTCATTTCTGATGGGTGCACTATAACAACAGATCAAGGTCATTCTGTGATCAACGAATTTAGCCACATTTCTTTTCATTTCAGGGCAGAGAAAATAAGCAGTAACAGCCTGTGAACTACTTTGTATTATCTGTTTACAGTGCGTATTCCTGTCGCATCAACTCTACTCCCAGATTTGCCACTTCAGCACTGAAAAAAACCCCAGTAAAAACCCTGAGGACCACAATGATGACTGCAGTCAACCTACAGAGAATTCCACCACCCATGAACTATAGCATCAAGTGAATTAATCAAATTTTGCCTTGCCATATTGTATTTCGTCAAGAAGCATCACACTACAAAGTCTGGCCTTGTTGGGCAGTGCAGTGAGAAGCAAAAATAATTAGGAAGTTCTGCTAAGGACCCATAGTGGCTCTGGCCGCTGCAGTCATTCACTTTCAGGAGTATGTCCATGTTCTGCATAATGATTCAAGATGCAGTATTTGCTGTGGTGCCATTTTACAGGTATGGAGACTGAGTTCTGGGACAAAAATTAAGAATTTGCTCACAAACCTGACCCATTCCTTAAACCCTCATACCTGCTACTGCTTCTCACTTCCCAATTTATTCATTCCAAGAAAAACCTGACAAATTCTGATATGTTTTTCCATGCATGCTGAACTTATCATCTCTTTCCCTATTTTCTGTGTTTCTCCTCAGTCTCTAGTTACTGACCTCATAAATAAACCCTCATACCTCACTAAGGGTTCCTTTTGCATTTCCTTGTCTTTTCCTTCTCTCTTTAGGCATCTGCTACAGCTCTGTCCTTTCTTTGTACATCTTTTCCTAATTAAATATAATATACAAACATAAATTCTCCTCCTGCTTCTACATCTCATTCTACCCCTGTATTCTGTCCTGCGGATGGGATTCATGTGTCCAAATGTAGATATTTATTTCTGAACCACCTGTTGTAGGTTGTCTGTGTACTCTGAAAATCAAACTAATAACATTTTAAAAACGGTAGGGTGCAATTCATCTGACCACTAAAGAACATGTCTAAAATAAAGAAGTGGAATGATGATCTAAATATATGTCTTTCCTTTCACTGTAAGGGCTAATATCTACATTGCAACTATATAAAGTTAGGTGAAATAAATCTTACTCTTTTTTCCAAACTAGCATCTTAATGTGTCTCTTAATACTTGTTTGTAGACATTTAGGCTCAAAATGGCTAATATAGATCTATTATTCTCTATAGTATTCTTCTGTTTATTTATTCTAGACAGAATTGCCAAGTACCTGATCACACAAGACCAAAACCTGACCTTCCTGTTCTTGAAGTCCTCACACTCAGTTGACATCCCTGAAACACTCTATTTGTGATTCACTTACTCAGCACAGTGCTATTCAGGCTCTTATCTCAGGCATGTGGCATGTTTTTCTGGGCCTGAGTAAATCCTGTGTCTCCCTTATATACCCAAAATACCTTTGCAATCATTATTTTCCCTACCAATACCATTTTTTTCCTTCTGATTTGGCTCTGAAGCCGGATTCAAGCTTTGTACTGTGCACATGGCTAGCCTGTACCAGGTTAGATTTTCAGAAAGCAGCTTTGTGCTTTCTTTTCAACCACTACTGCTTGTATTTGAGAGAAACTTGTTACAAATCTGTCTAAACTCTTTCCTAAATTCTACTTTTCCATTATGCCTCGAGAGCCCCTTGAGGGGGGCTGTCCTCTCTCCCATGTGAAGCACTTATTGATCTGCTACTTCTGTTTGTAAGGGTATGCAGCAATAGGGCAAGGGGTAGTGGTTTTAAACTGGTGGAGGGTAGGTTTAGATTAGACTTTAGGAAGAAGTTCACTATGGTGGTGGTGAGGCACTGGAACAGGTTGCCAAGAGTAGTGGTGGAGGCCGCATTCCTGGAGACATTCAAGGTCAGGCTTGATGAAGCTCTCAGCAACCTAGCTGAGAGGACACCTAGCTAAAGGTGTCCTACTTACTGAAGGAGTTTGGTCTAGAAGACTTTTAAAGATCCCTACCAGCCTAATGCATTCTGTGATTCTATGATTCTTGCACCTTAGACTCAGAGTTCTCAAGGTTTTGACCATATTTTTGTTCTGTTTTCTGTTTCTATTAAAACACGAAAGTCCCAGTGCATGTTTAAGCAGACCACATTATCTCCCCTAGGTCAGCAAATGTTCCAGATTTCAGAAAATTTTTATACTGGAAAGATCCAACAGATGTGAGGACTTTGACCAACATGTTTGTGAAGTAGTTACCTTATACCAGAATTTATTTATTTATATTAATTTCTTTTTTCAGCAGAGCATAAGAGGCTGTTAATTTAGACCACGGTTATAAAAGCATACATTATTTGTCCTAAGGCAATGGGTGTTAAGGGAGAGGAGGTTTAAGTGTTAATATGACTGTCAAACATAGACAAAGGAAAAGAAACCCCAGATGTTAATTTATTGATTTATTTTTACTTGACTATATTTTACATTCTTGATTAAGCAAATCCAGGAACAAGAAGAAGCCACTGTGAATATTCTCCAGATAGCTTGGAGGTATAGGGATAATTTTACAGGTGGGTTTCCTAATCTGATTTCCCTTGTGGAAATGAAGCTTTTAGTGCATAGCACACTGAAGCAAAACAAAGGCAGTGACAGATGCTCCTAAAGTGTTTCTTAAGTGGACAAATGGCCTTTGTAACACAATAGAGACTCAGACTGGTATTTATCAGGAGCTGTGCCAAAGCTGTCTTTCAACCTTACTTTGGGGAGCTGGAGTCACGCTTTCCTCTTTGGTTGTGAAGTAGCAATTAGTTCTGAGAAATATAAAGTCTTCACACAAGATCATTAAGGTGCTACATAAGTGGCCAACAATAATTGCCGAAAAGGCTAGTAAAATGTGCTAATTAAAGGTGAACTGAATGATGTGAAAAAGTTAAACTATCCACTGCTTACCTAGCTCCAACTATTCAAAGCACTGATTCTGAGAATAAAAAATACATAGTAGGAGACTAAGTATCTGTCATACTGGCACAATGGAGACTGTGCTTTACTCCTTCCTCTCTACTTCAGAAACACCATGCCTTGCTAAGTCATAGAATCATAGAATCATAGAATTGTAGGGGTTGGAAGGGACCTCAAGAGATCATCGGGTCCAACCCCCCTGCCAAAGCAGGCTCCCTAGGACATATCACTCAGGTAGGCGTCCAGACGGGTCTTGAATATCTCCAGAGAAGGAGACTCCACCACCTCCCTGGGCAGCCTATTCCACTGCTCTGCCACCCTCACTGTGAAAAAGTTCTTCCGCATGTTGGTGCGGAACTTCCTATGCTCCAACTTGCAGCCATTGCCCCTTGTCCTATCCCCACAGACCACTGAAAAGGGGCTGGCCAAATCCCCCGGCATCCCCTGCTTAAGATAATTATAGACTTTAATTAGGTCCCCCCTTAGTCTTCTCTTCTCAAGGCTGAAGAGTCTCAACTTACTCAGCCTGTCCTCATAGGGGAGATGCTCCAGGCACTTAATCATCTTCGTAGCCCTTCTTTGGACTCTCTCCAGGAGATCCCTGTCCTTTTTAAACCAAGGAGCCCAGAACTGGACACAATACTCCAGGTGGGGCCTGACCAGGGCAGAGTAGAGGGGGAGGATCACCTCCTTTGACCTGCTGGCTACACTCCTCCGGATGCACCCCAGGATCCCATTGGCTCTCCTAGCCACCATGGCACACTGCTGGCTCATGGCCAACCTGTCATCTACCAGGACCCCCAGGTCCTTCTCCACTGAGCTCTTCTCCAGCAGGTCATCCCCCAGCCTGTACTGATACAAATGGTTGTTCCTTCCCAGGTGCAAGACTTTACACTTGCTTTTGTTGAACTTCAACCGGTTTCTAACTGCCCAGCTTTCCAGCCTGTTCAGGTCTTGCTGGATGGCAGCGCAGTGTTCCTGCGTGTCAGCCACCCCTCCCAGCTTTGTATCATCGGCGTACTCGCTGAGGGTGGATGCTATTCCCTCATCAAGGTCGTCAATGAAGATATTAAACAGGACTGGACCCAACACAGAGCCCTGGGGAACACCACTAGTCACAGGCCTCCAGTCAGATTCTGCTCCTCGAATCACAACCCTCTGGGCTCGTTCCAACAGCCAATTCTCAACCCACCTCACTGTCCACTCATCTATCCCATGCTTTCTCAGCTTTGCTATCAGGATGTCATGGGAGACAGTATCAAAGGCCCTGCTGAAGTCAAGGTAGATGACATCCACTGCTCTCCCTCCATCTACCCAGCCTGTTATGAGATCGTAGAAGGCTATGAGATTGGTCAAGCATGATTTCCCCTTGGTGAATCCATGCTGACTACTCCTCATGACCTTCTTCTCTTCCAAGTCTGGCTTATTTCTCCTCCTGGGCTACTTGGAAAGGCCTGATGGATGAACAAACTGTATTTGCCGATGATTTCTCTTCTCTTTAGTTCTGCTACATGTCTATACAGGTACAATGATGATTTCAATTTCATTACTTCCACCTTATCACAAGACTTGCTCAAAACACGATGAACTCAAAAGAAAGAGGCATCCTGTTCTCCACAAATGAAATACAGATGATAAACTGATGTGATTATGAGATGAAGGCTACTGTATAGAAGAAATTAAATAGAGTTCCTCTCAAAAAAAATTAAAGGATATTAAGGCAACAATTGTAAGGCAGCAAAATATAGAACTAAATAACCCCATGTCTGCTTGGGAGGGAAATCACAAAGAGGAAATATCTACCTTTTAAAAATTTCTAAGCTAATTTAGAAGTATGGATAATAAAATACTCCAATTACAAGAACAGGGTCAACACATGTTGATACAGTGGCATGGGTTTGAAGTACACTAGATGCCATTTTCATATTTAACTTATTTAGATTTTTCCTCACAGTAATTATTACCTTTCTGAGCTCTTAAAAACTAGATAAGTAGTGATAAATATTTTTGCCACACATGCAAGGTCCGTGTTCTCAAATTCAGCATCACGTTAAGTGTAGTTTGGGTGTAATAATGAGAGCATCAGTCCTACACGAGATGTACAAAAACACATAGTGTACAAATTCAAAGAGAACTGAATGGGAAGGTGAATTTGGTTCTGATCTGAATAAAAGGACAATAATTTTCAAAGAGGAAAATCACAACAATATGAAATCATAGAATCATAGAATGGTCTGGGTTGGAAGGGACCCCATGGAAATGGAAGGCCACCTTCTGAATCTAGTAGCTCAGAAAGAAAGGCTGAGTTTTATTTTTTGAAAGTAGTGTAATTACTATCCCACCCTGTTTTCTTATCCTTTTTGTTGTTCTTGATGCTCATATACAAGTACTGAAACCTAACTAAATTCCCTGGATGCTGAGAACCAGTTTGAATCTGGAGACATCAGCCCGGCTCAGAGCTGAGCTGCAAAAGCAGCCAGGGAGATGTTAAGTAGTGACCACACAGTGCTACTGCTGAGAACCACACAGTGCAGCAGCAACTTGGCGACATCTTGAGAAAATAAAACTTGCAGTCTTCTGACCAGCACCCAGCAGGGAAAAGACCTACACACCCATCTGTCTCTCCTGTGGCAAAGACACTTTAAAGTGTGAGGACAAAAATAGAGGATGCCTTCCAGAACCGAAGGACTGAGGAGTTAGATGGTTTCTTGGTGGGCAACCCAGTAATGCATAGACACATAGATGGCACTTAAGCTCCTTTTGGAGATCCATCATCAGTGAAGCAAGGAATTAAAAGATCAAATGATGCCTAGATGAAATGCCAATTGTCAAGTCCCCAGCCACAAATCCAAGAGCTGGAAACCTTCCCAGCATACAGGTGTCTTGGCATCAAGTGTGATGAGGCATTGGCAGAGGTTGCCCACAGAAGCTGTGGCTGCCCCCTTCCTGTCAGTGTTCAAGGCCAGGTTGGATGGGGCTTTGGGTAACCTGGCCTAGTGGAGGATGTCCCCGCCCATGGGCAGGGGGATGTAACTAGATGAGCTTTGAGGTCCCTTCCAACCCAAACCAGTCTGTGGTTCTATGCAAAATCAGAGCCTGATATTGAAGATTACCAAATATACTAGTAAGATGTTGCAGGTGGCAAAACTCAGTTTGTTTTGCCCCACTCTTTCAGCTGTTCTTACCTATAGTCCTCTTGTACTTAATGTAGACGTTTCTTTTACAAAAACCTATATAAGTAGCTTCTCAGCAGAGCCCACTCTGGCATCCTTGAGACTGCAGCAGTGAATTCAGTTCTTTAATATTATCTTTATGAAATGGAGTGGCAAAAGGCCAGCAAAAGTTAATCGGAGGACAATAGAGCTAATTACATCAAACTGCAAGCTGAACAGTCACCAGACAACACAAATTCTCTTTCATTATGGCTGAGTCCCACCCAGAATTTCATTTCAATTCAATCTGTTCCAAACAGCAAAAAGTTGGAGGGCAACAAAATCCTTTCTGAGGCAGGTCCTGAAGCATAAGTTTACAGGCTTCCCTCAGCTACACACTGCTATGCAGGTACACAGCAGCCAGGATATACAGTGCTCTGCATGAACCCAACAGGCAATCCTGGTTTATTATCAGTACAGTTCTCCTGAATGTCATGGAGACACATCCCTTTCAAGTTTTAAAGATTAACAGGTTATACTTGCATGACCCTTTCTGAACTGATCTTCAAACACTCTAGGTGCTGCCAGACTAAGTAAAAACACATCCCAACTATTTCTGCATTGACATACATGTCACAGACACAAAAACTTCTTTCATTATGCATATGAAATATTTTTTTTTTTAGTCTAGTAATGTTGAAATACAGCACACCAAATTAAACACTATAAAGACAATTAGTGGTCCCTCTGTACCACTAAATTTACTTTAGAACAATCCAGCAGTTTATCAATTATCACAGATACAAAAAAATCCCACCTCTCTAGAAAGTCAGGCATACACTAATTCACAATGTCATAAAGACATTTATCTTTATGTCATCATCAGAATAACAAAGATATATCTTGGGCCCATCAGCACAGAAAGAACAGCTGGGGTGGCCTGGAGCCCTCCACCACAAGCCCATCCTTTCCTCAGCTCAGAGCAGGGGCTACAGCAACCCTGCAGTAATGCTGGCTCTCATTGATTTGCAAAGTTCTTTTTCACTCTTCCTGGCTCTGACAGTTGAGAGCTGGTCCCATATGGGATAATTTAAAGGATCAGGTTTACTCAAGAACAGTTTTAAAAACCACAGGACTCCAGAAACACGTCTTCTATCGCAATAAGACTTTAGCACGAGAAAGGCATCACTCTTTCATCAGAACTTTTAAACAGGGTTGGCTTTGCTCTAGCTTCCCTCTTGCTGCCTTGAGTCCTCTCTTGGGGCCTCAAGAGGCATGTTCACACCACTTCACATTCACAGAATAAAGTGGAAAGCACTGTGAATCCAAGAAGTAACATTCAGTATCTGTGGGTGATCAGGTATCCACTTTAAAACAGTTAATCCCACTGGTTGCCATGGGACTATTGGCCGAGCTAAACCTATGAGAATGAGTATTATGAGAGACAGTTCATATTAAAAGCAAATGGGAAGGAAGGCACCTTCACCATCTTTGCTGTCTTTCAAGCTGGCAGTCATAGCATATGTAACTGATCTAACATTTCACCAAATAAAGCACTTATGACTATTCAAATCTTGGAACATCAATCAGTGATTCAGGACGAAGCTGAGTATTCAGGAAGACCTGATTCAGGACATTGATCTTTACAAGCTTAATAAGGTAACTTCACTGCTTTTGGAAATCAAATGAAAATAGTAGGACTCGATATAACTTTAAGAAATAATTCAAAATGTATCACTATCTAGACATGGGGGACAGGGCCCTGGGAAACCAGACCCTGCATGATGCAGTAAAAGCAGGCACTGAAACACTTGCAAAATTTTCTGATGACTATAACCCGGAAATTAGTCCTTCCTCATACTGGACATGAGTGTTACAAATCCCTGCCGTGTTCTGAGTGGGAGTTTTACTGTGAAGTTTTCACTTACCTTTCTAAGCAGGCGGGACTGCAATTTCACAGCACACATTGCCGTTTGAATAGTGTGCACAGGCCTTTGCTGATGGGAGACTGCTTTCCTTATTTCAAATGTTATTCTAGGTGAATTGAATCATTCAGTAGGAAATTTTGCATTTGTTTTTGCTGTGCTTCTATGACAGGAAATGGCCATATTGCCCGGGTAGATGACAGCATCTGGAAAACAGAGCAAAAAGGGAAAAAAAAAACCCCTGCAAATCAGGTTAGGAGTCTTGTTCTTACAAAAATGGAATCAAAATAGCCCTCCATTACTGAATAAGTACAATGAAGTATCATCCCCTACATTTTTAAAGCTACTACTATATGGAGATAAAGGAGGGGGTAATTGCTGGTTTTATTTTTCTGCAGAGCAGAAACTCAATAAAACACTTTAGTAAAAGAACTAGCTTTCACATTGAATCAAGAGTCAAAAGGATTGTCTTTATTGAGCAAAACAAGCCTTTTTTTCCTCTGTTTTGGGTTAAGGAGTGCATATGAGGTATTTAAAGATAAAAACCACAGTTAAAATACAGCACTTTCATCTTGGCAAAAGCCTGTTAGTGCAGAGACAGAGGGCTGACCTTGGGCAGTTCACCTCTTAGTCAAATTAATCCTATTTTCTTTACCATTCTCCCTCGGGCTAGCACCTACATTATTACTTACAGACAATGAAAAGCCATGAAGAAATTGATAGAAAAGCAGCTTAGTTGCTTTTGAATAAACCACTGTTTCTACTTCATCTTTAGGAACTTAACTGCATTTCAACATACTTTTCTGCATATACTGGGATTGAATCCTCTCAAAAATACCAGTATAGATTAATCACATAAACAAGCAGGAAACATAGAGGTAAATGCAGTTTAGAATCCATGGCAAGCATTTTAAATAATATTTTTGACTTCTATTTCCACAGGGCTGATGCTCAGGCTCAGTAATATGAAACAAGTGAATGTAACGATAGAAACAACACTGCTGTTAGCTTCCCACAGCCTAGAAAAGGAAAATAAAGTAACCTAAGATGAGTTTATGTGATTTTCTTCTGAGAGATGTGTCATGGAATTTGGCAAACTCTCTCAGGTCACCCACTTTGCTGTCACAGTGCAATGTGAGCAGTTTAACCAATAGAAGTAAAAATAATCATTTCCTAGCCTTTAATCATAAAATGTTCCTAAATAGACTGTGGATAACTCCCTCAACATCCTACAGAACAATGGCTGCCATTTGGATTGTTAAACCACTCAGTAAAGCAGCACACAACACAGTGGGTTTCAGCATCAATTCGCATTTCCAAGGAGAGCCTCAGATTATGTTTTTCACTTCCAGGAACCGAAGAACTGAGAGATGCTCTCCAGGCACGTAGAAAGTACTTCCTTCATAGCATCGTGCTACTTTGGGGCTCCACTGATCTATTTTCTAAACTGAAGCAGGAAAAAACACCTGGAATATTTGGGGGCTTGGGCTACTGTTTGAATTAATCCCACTGGTATGCTGGAGGTAAGCTGTCCCATGTGCTTTGGAAGACAGCATTGTCTCTGTAGAGCACTTCCCATTTTGTCAAGTCAATGATTTTTAGTGTAATCTCCTTAGACATTTCAAGGAACGTTAAGACTGCAAGTTCTTGCAAGGCATGGAGAATGGGAAGTCTGGGAAAGTTCATCTACCCTTTAATTATAGATAAAATATTGCTAGTATTTAGAAGACATTTAACAATGTTAGTAGATATTTCTAGACTTTTTTTTTCTTTCTAACAGCTACTAGGAATTTCAAAAGCAGCAAGATCAGATCAGCGTTCATGTAAGACTGTAATGACAGCTCTGTTAATTGTCCAGAAATCATCTGCCTGGGACAAGTTGATAAATAACAGGCAAACTACCCAGCCAGTTCTTGGAAGTAGAGCCCCTGTTTTGGAACAGTGTGAAACCACAAATACTATCCATGTGCAAACAAATGTGACTTACAGTTTATCATTTATATTCGAGCTGCCCTGAAAATGTCTTTCCTCTTCCTGAATCATTAACTTCTCTGAAAAAAATAGAATCAGACACATATTAGAGGAGGTCAATAGAAGAAAAGCAAATGACAAAAACTAAACAAAGCAGTAGACTGTGTTATGTTTCCATGGAAAGGCAGCAAAGGAAAAAAGAAAGGCCAAAAAAAGAACGATGAAAGGATTAAACAGAACATAAGCAATATTTCAGTAAATGGTGGTATGTTTCTCTCTCCTTTGAAAATGTTTCTCGTGTGTCTAGTCTTACCATAGGCAGGCTGGGGAGCGCTCACCCTGCTGAGGGCATCTCCTCCCTCATGGTTACACAACGAAATATTTATTTTGTGAGTTGTTTTGAAGACTGTTTGTTTTTACTTCCCAAGGCCTCCTCCATGTGACCAGAATTACATTAAGCAGCATTAACCAATGAATATTGCCTATCTACACAAGTGACATACGATTACTACTGTAATTACACCCAGAGCCTGCATTTGCAGCATATACCCCCTTCATAGCTCCAAAGACTCTCAAATCTGAGAGCTCTTCCAAGGAGATGTTTAGCTTGCCATTATTTTTAGAGATATGGCTGAGTGAAAAAGGCTAAGTGGATGCTTGTGTTTATATAGAAGCCTTGACAGAGGCAGCTTTTCACAAAATATATTATCCTGATAATTGCAGAAGTGATAAATAGTCTGTAATTATCACTGGGCAAATACAGCAGGCAACCGTTGAACATGTGGTGTCACAAGAATGTGAAAATAGGAACTGACTTGACAGCATTTACTCTGTGGCAAAGGTTCGAGGCATAGGGTGCTACCTGGGCTGATAACATGCAGAAACCCCTTTTCACAGTGTGCTGCTCTGGCTTCGTGTGTCACATTAACACGATTGCATTTTCAAGCAGCAGAGCACAGTTTGCATTTTTTCCACATGCACTCAGTTTTGGGGGCTATTTTTACCAAGTATTAAAGCCACAAAATAAACATCATTCTAAATATTTGTGCAAGATTTTTTTTTCCCCATGCTGCATTTATCTATATTATTTTACATTTGATTTCCATTCTGTTGGTCTTCATTCAGAAAAGGAGCTAAAGGGAAGAGAGGATGATAAAAAGTAGATATCACATGGGTTGTGATTTGCTTGCATTTTACTTTAGTGTGTTGCATATGCAGATATAACTCTTGAAATAAAAATATATCTTCCTTCAGGAATTTAAATTTTAAAAAAAACCAACTTGATGCCAGTCTATACAGCGGTGATGTCTATTTCTTCTGAGGTGCTTTCAAAACGATGAAAGAGGTGGGTTTGATCTGCTGTTTAGATAACAGCACAAAAAGATTAGTCCTGAAATTGGATGCCTCTGGAAAGATCAGGAAAAAGGTCGTGGCCATGGGAGTTATACCTATTGTAAGGCTAAAAACCTAACCACAAAGGTGTCTTTGATGTGGCATTTGCAAAAGTTGTAACTCCTGCTGGGAGACTAAGGACCAGCCCCTGGTAAATGGTCACAGGCCCATCTGAAGTCATAAGTATTCCTTGGTTTGCACGGGCTGGACTTTTGTTTAGAGATGCTTGTGAAATTCAATTTTAAGTAAAACAACCTAAATACATAGGCCTGGAAAGCCCTTTACAGAGGGGCTAAATATCCCTCTCTGATCCATGAGCATCGTTCTCCAAGACCAAATCGGACAGCTGCTCTTAAACATTTATTGTCTAAAAGGACGAATGTGCTTCTAATAGATAGTGGTATAAATTAGCTTATGTTCTAGATGGGATATTTTAATTTATAATAAATGTAATTAATCCACAAATTCTTCACTGGGCACAGGATCATGCTAAGCAGTTGCTCACTTAAGCATCAGAGTAATTTCATTTAATTGCTCAATCTCAGCAGAGCAGGCCTCAGTGTCCAGGATTTTGTCACCATGGAAAGGGAGAAAGTCTCTTCTGGTGCAGCACGGGAAGCGATTACTTCTCAGTGCTGTGGGAACCCTCAGAAAAACATGGTTTTGTTGTATCTGGGGAATGATACTGGTAAGTCTGGTTTCTGTTAGATGAGACCTTTTATACTGTCAAACACAGCCATGATATTCTCTGTCCCTGTTATAGTGCTCTCACCACTGTCCACCACTTCAGATTTGTGTCGCTGTCCTGCCATGCCACGCCACCTGTGGGGACATGCCCCGGGAAGTGACCTTGTCCTCCAGCACCTGCTCTGGGTTGCACTGAAGATTATTTAATGTCAGAAGAAGGAAGAGGTTAAAAAAACCCAACCCTTTTGTGTTAAACTCATCTTGAGACACTACTAAGCATCTGTATTTCAGACTTCTAAAGCCTGTGTTAGCTATGAAAGGTGCAGCAGACAGCACCGACAGTGCTGATTAAGTGCACTCTTGCTCTTCCCTTAGAGTCACTGCACTCTTTTGGCAAATTATTTCTGAACAGGGTTAGATTTTTACCTATATTCTTGTAGCCAAAATTCTCTAATGAGTATTTTGCTGAATGTCTATCACTGTATGTATGTATGACTTACATACAAAGGATTTCATGTTACTTACCAACTAATCACTGGAAAAACTGTTCTAAATTCACTGCTAGTAGTACTAATGTGCCTTTCGATCCATCTTTACTGAACCATAACCATAGCAGGGTGCCAGAGTTACTATTAAAGAGCATTTACTTAGCAGGAGAGGAAGGAGTGGAAGAATGATAAGGGCTGTTCCTGTGGGATGCTGCTAAGAAACCTCGGCAGGCATGAGCTGTGCATGCAACACCTTGCACAAGGAATTCAGCCCCTCAGGTCCATGATAAGGAACCTATAAATCGCTCAGTCATTTACCTTTGTGAATCTAGGTTTCCATGGTGCACTTGTCAAATTCCACCTTATAATAACAATTTTAATGTTTGTTTTTTGAATAAAAATACTTCAACATAAGCCTCAAAAAAACCCACAGCTGCTTTTTTTTCCCTTTTCCATAGTTTTCCTTATGTGCACAAAAAAGCAAAAGGCAATCCCACAGACTAGAAAAACAGATATTATAAAACACCTGACAAATGGAATTTGACTCTTTTCCAGTAGTTACCAGGATTCAATACTGTGGGAAACAAATGGAGAAGTCAGCTGTTTTGCTGGGAAGGCCTCAGAATTCAGAGGCATTTGCTGTGAAGTAACACAGCTCTTGGCAGCATCACCAAGTGCAGGGGACTGTGCTCTCCCTAAAGAATAAACTGGTTTCAGGGTATAACAAGAGGGTATACCACAATATTTTAAAAGCATGGAGTTTCTGTTTTAATCTAGATGGCTGGCACTTTACATTATTACAGTTCTGATGAAGAGGACAAGGATTAACATTTTCATAATGGTTTCCAGGACCTGTGTTATCCTCTAATCCTAAAAAGCAAAGAGGCATCTACAAAGCTGTATTATTCCCCCCCTTCCTCTCCCAAGAGCAGAGCTTCTGGGCCCTGATCTCCTGATCCCCACACTATGGGCCTCTGTATGGCCCTCTGGGAGAAAAAGAACAGATCAGGGCTGCTACACCAAGAAAGAGGGAAGTAGAGGCACTTGCACATGTACTCAGGATGACCTGTATTCAGGTACCATATTTTACATTGCTGAGACCTTATAGGAGCACGGCCTAATGCACAATGCAGCTCTTGAAGCTGACAGTACATGTCATCTTTCATTCACACCATCACACCATCACTAGGATGCTTCTTCCCAGAGCATCTCACCCAGAGCTGTCACTAGGGAATATCTGCTGGCAACAAAGCCTGCCTCAGCCATACAGCTGGGACCTGACCTGCTCCTCTCCATTCACCACTATCATCTCCTGCTGTGAGTGAAAGCCTCACAACTCTCAGCACTGGCATGGACTGCCTGGGACTCGCAGCCACACTTGTTGCAACATGGCTCTGAGACTTTGTCCTAGTTTGACCAAGAAAATGATTATCATGGTGTGATCTGGGCTGCGACCTGAATCCACACAAGGTAAGAAAACCAAGAACAGAGAGGTGTCATTGTGAGACACTGTGACTGCCTCAGAGAGTCAAGAGAAGAAATACTGAGATGAAAAGGTATAAAACCAGAAGGGGAGGAAAGCAGAGAATAGGAAGATGGCAGCTCAACAGCACAAGGATCAGCAGAGGCCAAGTCTTTCCCCAGAGCTGGTGGTGAGACATGATAATGCTAAGCCTAGTGGGTTGTAAGTCCTGGTCAATTGTGTGTGCATTAGCCAAGAGATAAGTGCTCTGGTATATCCCACTTAAAATCTCTGCCTACAGCAGGAGTTCTTGAACCAAATGTGATCATCACCCTCGCCCCCCATCCCCCACCCCC
>VZTU01019877.1:75118-129815 GCA_013400835.1 Zapornia atra | reverse complement strand
CCCCCCACCCCGAGTTTTATCTCACCACTGCCTGAGGCCAAGGCAGGCTGAGGTCTCCAGTTTTCCCAGCTGCAGCAAGCCCAGGACACCAGGTGCCAGTCACAGCTTTCTTTCCTGCTTAGTGCCATGGGATTGCTGCTTTCTTAGAATCATAGAATCACAGAATGCATTAGGTTGGTAGGGACCTTTAAAGGTCATCTAGTTCAGCCCCCCCTGCAGTAAGCAGGGACACCTTTAAGTAGATCAGATTGCTCAGAGCTTCATCAAGCCTGATCTTTAATGTCTCCAGGGATGGGGTCTCCACCACTCCTCTGGGCAGCCAGTGCCAGTGTTTCACCACCCTTATAGTAAAGAACTCCTTCCTAATGTATAATCTAATGTCTAATCTCATCTGTCTTGATTTGAGGCTCTTTCTGGAGCTGGCCTTGAAGCAAACCAGCCTTCTGCCACATGATTTAGTGCTGGCGATCCGTAGCACAAATCCAACTCACTGCAAATAGGTAAGGCCATAAAGAGGAGAAAGAAGAGCACAGACCTGATTGTGGCATCAACTCCTGGCTCATACCCAGCTGTGTCTGTAGCCCTCCTGGGCCAGGGAAGGACTGAGACAGCAGGTATTTCTGCTGGAAGAAATAGAAGGACATAGAACTCCTTGAAAGAGCCCAACACAGGGCCGCCAAGATGATGAAGGGAGTGGAACACCTTCCTTATGAGAAAGGCTGGGACTCTAACTTGGAGGAGACTGAGAGGTGACCTCATTAATGTTTACAAATATGTAAAAGGTGAGAGTCAGTGATGGACAGCAATAGGACAGGGGGCAACGGGTACAAGCCGGAGTATAGGAAGTTCCATGTGAATATAAGGAGAAACTTTTTCACTCTGAGGGTGACAGAGAACTGGGACAGACTGCCCAGAGAGGATGTGGAGTCTCCTTCTCTGGAGACATTCAAACCTGCCTGGATGCGTTCCTGTGTGATCTACTCTAGGTGATCCTGCTCTGGCAGGGGGGTTGGACTAGATGATCTTTTGAGGTTCCCTCCAACTCCTAACATTCTGTGATTCTGGGAGGCTGAAGTGGTTCAAGACAGCCTCCCCTGAGCCTGCCCAGCCAGAGCAGGTCTGGCTGTGAGTCAGCATCAGAAAATTTACTCTGATGCAGCTGCTACACTGCTGTGCCTGTTGCAACCCAGACCCCGAGCCAGCTGAGGCATTTTCATGGGAAAAGATACTCAAGGTTTTGCAGAGATCAAAATTACTGTGTAAGCCATGAAGAACTATTTCTGCTGATTCTTTACCTACAGACAACAAACCTCCATCCAGATGTTCCTTCCCCGCATCTCACAAACCAGACAGTTCATTTTGCACCACAGCCCCCAACCTGATCCATGTTCCCCTGCATCCCCTCACAGTTGCCATGGCTCAAACAGCCAGCCTGAACGAGCAGGGTTTCCTCCAATCTGCTCACAGCTGTTTAAAGAGTAAATAGATGGGCCAAAGGTTTAAGATGCAACCTTGTGAAAGAAGATTGCTTAGTTACCTGCTTTCTACACTTCCAATTGAATTTTAAATTACTGTAAATAATTATTTGCAAGAAGAAAACAGATCTATAAACTCCAGCACTATACCCTAGGATATAGTGCTACACGGTCCAGCAGCTGGCACCTGCCAGAAGGCTCAGAGATACCCTAGTACAGGTAACCACCAGATAACTTTCCCCCACCCCCCCATAATTTTTCTCCCTTTTCCAAGGTGTTAAAAGCTTGATATTGACCCAGAACTAATTAAAACTGAGAGCTTACCCAGACTCTTCTCAGTAGTCCCCAGTGACACAGAAAGGGGCAGTGGGCACAAATCAGATCACAAGAAGTTCCCTCTCAAGATGAGGAAAAACTTCACTCAGACTGGCAGAGCGCTGGGACAGGCTGCCCAGAGAGGTTGTGGAGTCTCCTTCAGAGAGATTCAAAACCCGCCTGGACACAATCCTGTGCAACCTGCTCTAGGTGATCCTGCTTTAGCAGGGAGCATTAACTGGATAATGTCCAAAGGTTTCCTCTAATCCCTGCCATTCCAGGATTTTGTGATTCTCTCAGGATGATACATCTGGAGGGAACCAAGTGGCACGTGGTGATGTTAGCCTCAGCAGAGCTGAGGTAATTGCACATGGTCTTTGTTTTTTCATAATACGAACTAAAATGCTCTTGCTTTAGCCACTGTAAAAGGTTACAGTGCATCAGTAAAACTGATTTATTTCCAACTACAATAGGCTGAGTTGCAGCAGAGCCCATCTTCATGCCTGGGTTGCAGAGCAGTCAATTCCAGCTGACAGTGATCGTTTCTGAAAAAGCAATGCTGCAAGTGCTGACAAAGAGCCTACCCTGTTTTCAAACCTCCAGCCTTTTGCCTCAAAGGAACAGCTCTGGTTTTGTACACAGACCCTTCCATCTATTTCAAGGCAATGTGTAAGGCGGTCACACTGATAGAGAGGAATACTGGATGCCTTTCTTCTAAGCTTCAATCAGTGCTGGGTTTGAAATTGCCATAGGAGCCATATAGAGCCACACTGCTGAGGATGGTGTTCACTTACCCTAGTCCAGAGCTGAGCAAGCTGGCTTCATTGTGATTCCCAAATGGCCCACACAGGCAGTTGGATTCTTTACCTTAAATTTTAAACTTTAATTAACCTTAGACATGCTTGAACAGAGATGCTTGTGTAGCAACTCAATAAAATAGCTTACTATTTCCAATTGCCCACAGTACACCTGTTTCAAAAGCTCCTGTCCCTGGATAATCCATGCTTCAGTCTCAGGGAACTCCAAATAAATAAATCCTGACATTAAAAGTTTTATCCTGAAGAATCTGATTTAGTGCAAAGCTCTGGTAATGGCTCAGAAAACGCTTTATTTCTTCAGTCTCTGTGAACCTTCTAAAGATGTCTTTAAAGAAAAGAGGAGAGCAGGGAAGGGGGCAAGGAGGAACTGCTTAGTGCCCTCAGTGGGTAACATCCCTTTGCTCACTCAGGGTCTTCAGTCTGCTGAGAAGGGAGCTTTTTCTTTGGGAATCTCTGAATGCTGATACTCCTTTCCAAACTCAAGATAGAAGGTATGTATATTCTGGATGGATACATCTCAGGTACCAGATTGCAAATAAACCACCACACTCTTTGCACACAGTAAGGACATGACAATGCCTCCAATGACCCCTTTAGCTCATCCCCTTGATCCCAGTAGCATAAGACAAGGCAAGATTATAGGAATGGGCCAGGCATAAACTGCCTGCTCCACTGATGTGAACTCCTGCCTTCCAGCACTCTGCAGTTGAGCGCTGTGACTCAGAGATGCTTTCCATGTCATCAACAGGCATTACCAAATATGCCTTCCAGGTATGGAGCTCATTGATTTTTGCTTTTTAGGCATCCTTAGTCTTGTGACAGTGATATTACTTATAAAAATCCTTAACATCTGCATTTTACACTTTGAATCTGTCACCTCATAGTGCATGAATTCAGGGGCGTTAATGAAACTAAGAACAACAGTGAGAAAAAAAATTGCTATTTATCAACATGATCTTTCTAATTTCATGAACTCTTTTTAAAAATGCTTGATGCTTACTCCTTCTACTGAAGCCACTCCATACCTCTGAACACCCATCACATTTAAATATCCTCTTCAGACTGGAACTATTAACGTGCATGAGACAACAGCTCAAATGGTAAAACCAACTCAACCACTGTAATTATCAGGAATTACACTGAAGATGAGGAAAACTGTGGTAACATCTCTTTCCTGGTTTGTAGTTTCCCTGAAGGCTGTCAGGTGAGCCTCTAAAACCCCCTTGTTATGAGATTAACACTTTTATGGGCACTCAGAGGCACACATTATTAGATGAACCATCAGCATTGCTTCCCAACCTTACCTATTGACAGCAGCATAACCATAACCCCAGATGTGGTGAGACTTATCTCACTAGCTTCTACTAGTCACATGTTTGCTTCTGATTTGGTCACCCAGTAATTCTGTATAGGCAATGGAGAGAAACAGGCACTGTCAGGAAGTATTTGATCAAACCTAAGTAAGATTTCTTCACTGGGACAAGTTAAAATACAGCACCTTCTACCTAGTTGTGGTGGTTCAGCCCCAAGCAGTGGCTGAGCACTACACACCACTCCCAGAAACAGATAGAGCCTCCATGGGTTGGGATAAGGACAGTTTACTGAAAAAAGCACCCTGAAAGGGGAACAATAATAGCCCACAGCAAATTTCACTCACATCCAATGATAACACAGAGTACATCACCAACCCAACCATTACGGAGTGCTGCACAAAAAGGATCAACCCAATGCCACAGCCACTCTCAGCCTACCAGGAGCACCCCTCCCCAGCCAGCCCCTTTTATGGGGGAGTGATGTGGAAACAGCCCAGGCTGACTCAGCTCACCTGGGCTGGCTGCTTGGGTAGGGTAACTCTGGCCTGTCCACAACCAGGACACTAGTGAATATAAATCAGTAACTCAGATCTTTGTTCTAAACTTGGTAATTTTAGCCTTACTTCTTGTGTCCTCAAACACCAATGGAAATTTCTAGTCCTAATTTTTAGAGGTAGACAGCAGTACAGCATTGTACAGTTGAGTCTTCTATGTGTTTAATGGCCCTTTGCTCACACCCACCTCATGTTTTCCACACACTCATTTATTTGTTGGATAAAAACCAGTGGAAGCTCTTTAGATCAAACAAGAGAACCTTACCTTTTATCTGTGGTACCATGGTATATATATTAGCATTGCATACGCATACCATGTATATGTGCTGTACAATGTTATAATTGCAATACTGTGTATGGTATTCTGTACTTGTCTTTCTCAGTGCTGATGATGAACTTTCCTCTGTGTTCCCTCTAAGATTACAGAAACTTGGTTCAAAAAGACTTCGAATGATGGAGGGAGGAATAGGGGCCAACTTCTGTTCACTGCTCCAGCTTTTGTTCATACAAGGGAAAAATGAACTAATGTTTCTGGATTCTTGGCCTACCATAAACTGGAGATCAGTGTCCAAATTAAGAGGCTTATATTTTTTTCTGCAGGAGCTGGGAACCCTTAGTTAAACTTTACTAGAGAGGTAAGGAGTCTAATAACAGATAAGTCTTGACAGGTTACCTGCCCTTAATTCCTTCCTCTTACTGTTTCTTTGTCTTCAGATCATCAGGTTATTAAAAGATATATGTATTGTGAAGGTCAGATAGGGCTTCTGGTTAAAGAAGTTTCCACACAAAAGCTTGAAGCAATTGGAATTTTTCTTGTGTTTCTTATTTCCTAACGCAGCCGCTAAGGAAGCAATTTAACAAACACAAAGCGCTCAGGGCTTTTTGTCCACAGATGTCAACTGCTTTTTGTTTGGTAAAAGCCCAGTGGAAAGAAAGGACTTTACATAGTCATTTTGTTAACATAGAACTTGGATTTAATACACATGCATCTGTACCCAGTGGTGCTTTTTGCACTGTTCTTTGTAAACTGTAAATCCCCCGTCTGAGGAATGTGCAATCTGCATGTGGGAGCTCATCCGCCTTTCCCTCCTGCTCCTGCTTTTACAGCAACTTCTCTTTAGCACTCATTAGGGGAACACAATGGAAAAAGGGTTTTAAAAACAAACAAGGAGATTACTTGAAGTATTCTTACTTGCACTTTTCCTAACATACTTCATGTTTCTGAGCACAAATGTTAATCTTTATGCATCTATTTTTAAATTTTATTTAAAAGCTGGAGTAGTATTATCTACCAACATGCAAGGAAAAAACCCCTCTCTATGAACATCTATGCTCTGTGAACATCATTTAAATCAGTGGATTTACAGAACCATCAGTGGGAAGGAAATAACTCAGAGTTTCTTTTTAATCTTTGTTCCCTGGTTCCATTCATGCAGAAAATAAGGATACATATGAGTTGGTTTATCAAGAAGACTAGAGGTTTATTAAACATACTTTACCCTCTCTTCCAGTGGCAAATGCCAAGTGCTGGCATGAAACCCCATGACAGACAATATGTTTAGGGGTGGGGTTTTTTTGTGGAGTTACAAACTGCCAGAGAAATACCAACTTACTTTTGTATTTCATTGGTCTCTATTAAAATGTTCACTTCACAGACTTCACAGGAGCCCAAGGCAAAAATGAAAACTGTAGAGTCTGCAGAAGTGAAAGACAAACTGTAGGAAATGGAAGAGCCTTGGAGACCCTCAGATCAGTTGCCTTCTGAACATATATTACACTAACTTAGGTCCATGCTTAAAGGATGGGATGTTATATTTAGAAACAACAATTTCCCCACTGGCCGCGGTTCTGGTTCGGTAGTTTAAAATTGTTTGGGTTTGTTTTCTTTAATGCAAATACCTATCAGCAACTACTGCATACATTAAATGCGATTTTTCAGCCTCTGTTGACCCTCAAGGATCCAGGATGTGCTCTGGCTGTGGCACTGGATCCCCATTCTGATTGGCATCTAAAAACTTGTCAAGACTGCAAGAGGGAAGTGGCCACATTTTTAACCCTGCTCAAACCTCATCTCAGAAGTAAGATTTGGGATCCTGAGGGATGAGCTCACTTGGAGGGAGTCTGCAATGCTTCCCAGGGTTTCTGGGCACAGAGATTCCCTGTGGAAAGATATCATCAAACAAAAAGTCTTGTTCTTGGAGGGTAATGTCTATCATTACATATGAATAGTAGTTAAATTGACATGACTTAATGTTATTTTTCCAATACAGAACGGCAGGACTTAAGAAGGTGTTAGAAACAAATTAAAATTTCTGCTTGGAAAAGAAAGCCAGGTAGCTTCTGATCATCACAGTTATTGGTCTTTTACACAGAAAGTAACATGTAAAAAGTGACTGACTTTTAAGAAAAAATTGACTGGTGAGTCCAGCTGCCAGTCTGATTTACAGAAATCCTTAAAGTATTAAATGCTTCTTCTTAAGGATCCAGTTTGACCTTGCTGCTTCTTGGGTTGCATTTTTTGGTTTTGCAGAGGAAGTAAATTTTGGAAGAACAAATAGTTAGAACTTGCTTTCAAACCTTTTAGTTCTAGTATGGTAAAGGAAAGACAAAATTATATCAGGTTGCATCAATAGATGATAAACCCAATGTATTTTAAAATGCTGGGAACAATCAATGAGTAGAAGTACAAGGAAGTCTATTTTGTGAAAAGAAAGAATAAAACTGGCTTGAGCTCTAGGTTTTCTCCTCTAGGCACCTATTTCAGATTTTTGCTAGCAAGTAGCATTCAGAAGACTGAGATGCTCTCTGAACATCAGATCTTTCTTACATGGGAGCTCATTATACCTACCTAAAAATATGCACCAGGATTTGTTCTCATTGAAATCTGTCCTAATTTTTAGGCTTTTTCTAATATGATGGCTTTTTCTCTCCTTTTTTTTCTTCCACGATCCTGATCTATTATGCAATCTCCTGGTATCTCCTCACAGTTGCATGTCCTCTGTATATTTAATGAGCGTTCTCCTTCTCTACCCTTCCATAGTTAATGAACACAGGCTCTGAAGCATCCCCCTTGATTATCACTACAGAGTACATATTTCCAGCCTGTTGTACACCTCAGCCTGTTGTATTTCCATTTAGAAACGTATTTTCAAAGCCTGCTTGTGAGAATGCTCTATAAAGTAAAGTGAAAGGCCTTGTTACAGACACCACGCAGGATATCCTCTGCTCCTCTCTCATTCACAGAGCTGCAGGGGAAACTTGAAAGGTCTGACATTATTTGTTCTTGCCAAGACCATGCTGGCTGTCATTCAGCTCTATCTTCAGCTCCCATCATTCTTCATTTTGGTCTCGCTCCTGCGCAGTTACTCTTGTCACTGCAGCTTTTCTGCCAGCATGTCCCTTCCACTAACAACATTTTTTGCTGTCTGTGGGATAGGGATGGAAGTGCCATCTTTACATATGAACTTGCATGCCTTTTTCACCCCCTTTTTTCCAAATATTTCAGTGTTTTTCTATCTGTTGAGAAAGCTCATGCAAAGGCTCTCATTCTTTGCCTCTCACTGTCTGCTTCCTCAATTTCTTCTCACTACTGTGTAAGTTTTCCTCTCTGCCTCTAGCCCTTCAGACCACCCCCGATGACTTCTCTTTTCCTCTTCCCAGAACCCCCACAGCTATTTCTATCGTCTTTAAAATCTATCCTTTACATGCCATTCTTGCTAATTCTCCACAAACATAAAGCCCCTCTCCCCTCATCTGCATCACATTATCCTCCACTCGGAAAACACAGACAGAAACCTTTTAAATACCCTTGTCACTCTGCAAATGAAGAGGAAAGATTAAGCCACTTTTACTGATTTAATATGGGACCCATGAGCACTACAGTAATCCAGGATTAGATTCTCATGTTTGTTTTTTTAAAACATGTATAACAATATTCCTGTTTGCTAACCTGAAAGATCACAGAAACATAGTCATAACTTTTTACAAATTGACAACAACCCCAAGGCTTCTGTCTTCTAAATAAGGCCATTCTGAGTTTCTACTTCTTATAAAGTAATTATGTTTTGTATTACACTTACAATGGAAACAGATGAATTCAGCTTAAAGAAATAGGGCTTTTCAAAGGAAATCAGACCCAGGGAATCTAGCTCTGCAATCTGAGAATTCATACAAAGCAAGCAGCTGATCCTGCCTACACACACTGGGAATTTCTTTTAAAAGGAAAGGTCTAATTACAAGGGGCACTTTGAAACCAAATAATTCTGCTTTGCTGTAAAGTGACATAATTGTTCTGACGCTGCTAGCATGAGGCACAGTGTGCAGCAGTTCCCATCCTCTCACCTCCAATTCAAAATAAATAAAATATAATAGGATTTTTGTTTAATTTTTAATGTCAGAACTTCACCAATTTCCTTTGCAGCATTGTGTCAGGGAAAGGGTTTAGAGAAAGATGAGGCCAAGCAAACTAATGAAAATCAAAGGTCTTGTTCAATTCCCTACACAGTGGCAATAAACTCACAGCAACAGTACTTATGCTTCAAAAGTATCATTTGAAGAATTTGCAAATGGTACTTTTAAAATCTGACAGATGACCTCAAGAGGTAAATCCACTTAAACAAATCATATTCTTTTTAAATAAATGTCATTCTCCCTGCTCCCAGCAGCATCCTCCATTCACTTATCAGCATCTCCTCTAACAATCAAAAAGCTCTCAAGTTAACTTGGGCTGTACCTATAACACAACCCGGTGTTCCAGATGTAGGAGACAGCAGCATGCTCTGAAAGGAAGGTTTCTCACAGATGAGAAATACAGTTGCGCTCTTTGGATTATTTGGATAAGAATGAGGTGAGGGGTGTCTACCTGGACCCAGGCTAAGGACAGGGAAAACCTGTGAATGCCATCTAAGAAACATGAGGGTATCAAAACTTACCGGTGTATTTATGAAGGATGAAAGAGTCTAGCCAATTTCATCCAGGATAAATTTCTCTATCTCATCTAACTCTGTCTTAAAGCCTGATAATCCTATTTAAAATGCATTTCTTATCTCAGTGAGGTGTGACCTTTCTATCTTATTCTAGTGCAGACTGGAGTACTTGCTTCTTTCTCCATTCAACTCTTTTCAGTTTCACCATTTTTTATTTTAAAAAAGACTTCTTCACCAATGTTTTATGCTGTAATTATAAATTTTAAACATCATAAAATGAATTTGATCTCATTCCACTGACTTAGTATTTGGCAAACAGCTCCTCATTCCTTGAAATATTTCTAATGTTGAAAATGCAGTATTTCTAATCTTTCTGGTTTTTTATTTCATTTGGCTTGCTGTTATGGATGCTGAGAGATGTTACCCAGTATCCTACCCCCTCCTAGCAACCCAGAGCATGAAGGTAAACCACCAGGAGTTTCTGCATCCTTTCCTTACACATTGGTTCTTCGCCCTGCGCTTGCATTCTTCACCAAACACTGACTTCCATCTTGCATTGATTATTGCTCCTCAGCCTAAAGCAGACAGAATGGCAGAGTCAGCCTATCTGTGCAACCAGGCTGCTTCTGAGCTGACTGAAAAGCAATCAGAAGTACATTGTTTGAAAAAGTCCAAGCTTTAAAATATCTTCTTGGTCCTTTGCAGCCAGACCATCAAACAGCTGCGCAGCATTAACACAAGTGAATTGCTAAAGTTTATATTCTTTCATGCTGATAATAACAAAAATTAAGTTTCTTCCCTGTCTGCCAGATTTATCAGTCATGAATGACAAAGTGAAAGGGGGAAAAAAAAGAAAAAAAAAAACAAAACCCAAACTCAAAAAAACCTGAGAGAGAAATAGAAAGAGAACCCACTACTCTTCTTGTTTAAAACTCAGCTGAATCACCTCACAGCGAGTCTCACTCCACCTGTGCAACAGGGACTTGTTCCTGACAATCAACAGCTGCCTTGGGACAGGGCACTTCAAGGAGAGAACTACACACTATTTAAATTCCAATGCCATAGTAAACCTCTCAGGCAGGTCTATAAATGGATCAGTCCACTTGCAGAAATGGAAAGCATTTATATATCTGTTCAGATGCCTCATCCCCAAAGAGGCAACATGTTCCTTAAGTTTCCTAGTTCCAAATGATGAAACTTTTTGAATTAGATTTCCTGTTTCCAAAAGCTCCCCAGCCTCAAAGCCCACATGTATTTTGGCCATGCCCAGAACAATATGTCTCAATAGGGCTGAGCAATTAGGTATTTAGCTGATCCTGAAGGCTTGAAAATATCCAGAAACTCTTCTGAGGTCTGATTTGGAAGTTCTGCCCTGAAAACGCTCACTTGTCTGGACTCATGCATTGCTCAGCTGTAGGGAAGGGATGGCCACACTGTGGGATGGGAGGAGGCAAAGGAGCGCTTCTCTTCCAGGACATCTCAACCTACCTCTTTTAATTGATTGTCTTAATTCACCAGGTTGGAAGATAGACGGGGTTTGACTTGGCCTGTGGAAGGAAGTGTTCTGTTGCATGGGAAAATTAAATATGCATCATGTGTATGATAAAGAAAAGGGTAAAGAGAGAAGAGGAAAATTACTTTTCATCCTCATGGTTCATACAAGATCAAGGGTATCTGGTATTCAGTCTCTTCTCTGAAGGATATGTACACATTCTGTTTCAAGATACTGATATTTTGGCTTGAAATAAAGTGTGGTTTTAAATCCAAGAAGTGTTGGACCAAACAGTGAATGTGCACTTAAAATTACTGCATTTGGGATGTGATCATTTTTAAAGAAGATAACATCTGTTTGAAAGCTGAACAAGAACTGAGCTCATGGGTTTGCAGGAATTTATTAAATAACATAAGACAGATTGTCCTTCATACAAAACACATCTTTTTTCTCTTTTCTTTTTTTTTTTTCTTTAATAGGAGAACTATAAGCACTATGCAAAATGCAATCAAAGGCTGCTAACACTTCCACTCTACAAACAGTACTTACTACTAATTATTTGCTGGATCAAGCTGGTACTAGGGCTGGTGTGTGCCCTCTGAAATAAAAACCATGCAATTTTAAAACTGTAGATATCAGTGCCCCTTGTCTCCGCAGCTTTTTTTTAGCTTCACACCTTCTTTAGCAGAGCTAGACTCTACACACAGCTGGCTACGCCAGGATTTCTGCTTCCTCACTGCAGTATTTTTCAAAACTCAGAGGTGTTTGCCTCTCATCCATATGTCAGTTGAGTTTTTTCAGGCACGAGCTTAAGGGGGAAAGGTGAAGATTTCTGCATGGATATTACAGCTGGTCATTAAGAGCAAAGGTTCTTCCTCTTTACCCCAGATATTTTAGGCTAATTTTATTTATCTATTTTAGGTAAATAATGTGCAGTAAGTAGTTCATGTTGCTCAGTAAAGATAGTCATTTGGATTTGGACATCAAACATAGTGTGTTCTACATCACTTTCCTTACAGAGAGCAAGGCAGACACCTTTGAAGCTTCCAGTGGGACATCTTACTCGTCTAATTCAAATACTTATATTTAAGCTTAACAGCCTATATGGAAATGTGTATGTATGTGTTTATACTTACATATAAAAGGGGGTTTTTTAAGCCTTTCACTCACAGTGAGAACTTAATTTCTTCTCACAAGCATGCAGTGATATATTTGGTATATTATTTAGATTATAAACCAATCTAACCATCAGTATAAAATGTTCAATGTAACATGATGATTTGAGGACAAAAGTGGTTGAGACATCTATTTAGATGGCACTCTTGCTATATTTAGTACTCTGAACTGAAAAATCACAACAAAACCTGTCCCAGGAGAATGTTCTGTCAGATGGGGTATTGACAGGACTGAAGCTAATGGTACGTGGAGTGGATGCAGCTAGACCCCTCCAGCACTGTTTACTCAAGGCAGTTTGCACTGTCTGGCCAGGGCTCTCTGCAAGCTGCCCTTCACAGACATAAGCAACTTAAGTACATGGTGTCTCATTTGGAAAGCCTTGGAGGCATCTTCCTCTCTTCATTGGTGACATAGAGAATTTACACATTTATGTTCAGAAGAAATCTCAGTGTGGGAGAAAATCAGGTACTTAAGCTTGCGGATGGATCCCTTGGTAGATGAAGATAATGGCAGGAGAGAGATGCATTTTGATTCAAAATGAGGAAATAGAGTAACTTTGGTTTTATGCCAGCAAGATTCACAGATTCACAGAACTGTAGGGGTGGGAAGGGATCATCAAGTCCAACCCTCCTCACCAAAGCAGGTTCCCTAGGACAGTGACTCCAAGCCTGTTTATTTCACTTATTCATGCTTTCTTTCTTTTTCCTCTTTCATTTAACCTTATTTCTTTGATATTTTCACCCAGAATATTTTTCACTCATTCATCTGTCTGTGTGTGGATTATTTTCTTCTTGGTCAGTTTGCACCAAGATACAGTATTTCACTGTTTTTGAGGTTTCCCTCTCAGTAGTCACAGAGACCTCTGGCATGATGTGCCTGGTAGTGTGGTGCACAATGGCTCCTCATAGTGAGAAGCCAGCTGTGGGATGGGGATTGCAATCTAAAAAACTGCTGATCTTGTTTGTTTAGGAGTGCAAGCTCTGCTCTGACCCATGTGTCAGCACTGGCGAGAGATCTGGGAAGCAGAAGCAGTTTGAAGAAGGGGCAATGAGATGCCTTTGAGTTCTGGGATAAAGAGCATTAGTGCAATGAACAGGATCGGATAGGGAGAGGTGGCAAAGGAAGGAGAGCAGAATAAAAAAACTGCTAGAGTCAGGTCCACATAGTAAAGCCTGTGGTAGTCACCACCCCAGAACATGCTTCAGTGCTGGAGAAATTAAACACAGTCATGTAGTAGTGCAATGATTCTTCATATTGTATAATAAATGTCATCTGCATAAAGTGACCGCATTTGCAACTCTCAGGGAGAAATGGACCATTTTCTCATCTCAAAACAATGATATGTATTAGACAAGAACAAATTATGGAACTTGAATGTATTTATTTTAATTCGTTAAATGGTTTTTTTATGGAGTAGAAGTGATTTCCTATATGAAAATATTAATCATAGGGAAATGTTTTTTTTTTCCTGATAAGTACTTTATACTACTAAATGTTTCTGCTAGCAACATGTGCAAACAAATCCAACAGTAGCTGTTTTCTTTCTCTCTCAAAGGCAAGTTTCTCCCACCTTTTTCCTTTGTCAACATGACTGGCAGGAGCCAGTCAAAAGATCGAGTTCCTTCATTAATGCTGTCTGGTTTAGCCACTTTATTGAAGTTCTAGTGGAACATTCTCACTGAGGACCACGGTCATTACAGTTCCTATGGACAAGTGTTAGATTAAGTTATATTTGAATTCAAGGGCAAAACCATGTTTGTGCATGGCAGTAACGTCAGCCATACAAGCGTAATCAATGTGCAGCACCGTTCAGTTGTGCAGAGCAATGAATTGTGGCTTACTATGAGTCTGCCAGTCCTCTGAATGGCCGAAATGGTCAAATCTTCAACTCAGGAGCAGAAGAAAGCCAGTAAACCCTCCTCTGAATTGCATGCCTTCTGCCTCTATTATTTAAGCTCCTTCTAGCCAAAGAAACTAAGCTATCCATTTTATAATATTTTAGGCTTTGCCTTGTTATCTTTGTCACAACTCTGTCTAATGTTTACCATTATTCATGTTCTGAAAGATCCTGAAGCACTTCACAAATCATGACACAACCTATTAACTACCCAAATGCTGCTTTTAAACCTGTTGGTTTGTCCCATTCCCTTGACTACAGATACGTTCTTGTTTTTCTTTCACCCATCCCTGTAATAATACAGAACTTCATTGCCAAAGGGGTAACTTAGCTGATTGTTTTCCTTTTTAATGATAAAAATGAAACTTACTTGCTACATCTATGTCACAGAGCAGGTATACAACACTCACCAGTCTCACCTTTGCAGTTTTCTTAGTAGCAGCTTCCAAAGTTGAGAAAGCTCATAGCCCATGCTATGTTTCTACCAGCTTTCATTATTTGTTACTCACATTTCATGATCTTATGCCAGAACTATTTACCTCTTATTGCCCTTTCCAAAACAATTTAGAATTCCTGAATTTCTAGTGCATTGCTGGTACTCTTTCAAACTAGTTAGTTACTCGTGTTGCCGCTTTTGCCAAGTAAGCACTCCATTTGGATGTGGGATACAATTATTTTCTAGGTAGTCACACAAATGACTGAAAACAGCATCATCAGTATCACCACACTTCATACATAAACTTACTTCCTAAGAGAGGAAAAGTATCGAATTATATGGTGTGGTGTAACTTTTGAAGCCTTCTAGACCATGAGAGCAAAAAAAGGTAGCTTGGCATTGGTTTGGTGTTATATGCCACCTGTTAATAAAGCATCAAAACTCAGATCATTATATCATTATATAAAGCATTTTGAGGTGTATCAGACCCAAGCAAAGAATTTGCATGTTGGTCTGATAATTTGTCTCCTCTAGCACAGTCTGGACCATACTTCTCCTGAAGAGAATGTCTGCCTATAGCATTTATTGGGGTTTGAGTCGTTACAGATCCATTACTCAGAAGAAAAAAAAAAAAATTGCCCTTGCAGCACTGGTTCATGACCTATGGTATGGGAAGCCCAAACTTCAGTGAGCAGAATGTAAACAGGCATTGTGAGATCTATGAGCACTCACAGGCAACCAAGAAAAGTCTTGAGTTGGGAACCTGTGTGTGAGAGAGAATAATTTCATCTGAAACCCCAAGTTTAGTATTTTCTACTGGCTGATTTAGCTTATGGTTACTCTAAATCCCTTTCTTTGCTCCACTTATAGTTATTTAGGGCATAGCAATTTAGGTGTCCGTCAAACCATTATGAATTCTTGGTGCCAGACATAACATTTAGGAGTTGCAGCAATGAATATGTCATTGGATTTTTGATTCTTTCTCTCAAGAGAAGTTCTGTTTTGCAGTTTTCTTACAGGTTATTGTGACCAGGAGCCCCATGATTAGTCCTCCTAAAGTCATGAGCTTCTCCAACACAAAAATGTGACCTAACCAGACTGTCTGTCCGAGCCTTTATCATCCATTTTGATTCTGTGATCCTAATGTTCTCACTATGAAGACTGCATATTGGACTCTATAACTTCCTTTGGCTGCATGCCAGACCAAGAAAAGGGATGGTTACTGCATTTTATATAGCTCCATGACCTCTCTAAGGCTAATAGCAAATTGCCAGTGCAGCTGTCAGCTGGGCGGTTTGTGTTTGGCTAGAAGCAAATGTCAATAACAATCAGCATCTGTGGTGGGTCCTATCCTACCGGGCAAATCTTCAAGTGAGAAGACAGCTCCAAGTGAAGCCACTTATTTAGCTGTCTAAATATGGATCAGGAGCATCCATTTTTTGGTGTTGCTGTGGTTTTGCTGTTCATATTCATGAGCAGTGTTGTTTCCCCCTGCCCATTCCAACCACCTTGGATTAGACATGACTAACATGTGCCTAAGAGGAAATGTTTCTATTAAAAGGATTAAGTTTTAATCCGCTGTGAATTCCCTGTGTTACACAATGCTGAGTTAGGTTTGAATGTTATCTATCCTTTTGTATAGACAAACTGAAGTCTCAGGGAGGACTCTGTGGAGTGCTAACTTGCTGTTATCTTTCAGTTTAATCTTTAAATCTCATAAAATTTAATGCAGTTCTACACTAGAAGGAACTATGACATCAGTTTGTCTCACTTCTTCTATAGTGCCTTTCTCTAAAGACTTGACCTTCTGAGTACTGAAATCACCTTTAGATAAAGGGCATGGCACAGAGATAATAGGAGACACCTAAATGCCCACAGTGGCAGGCAACCAACTAGGTCAGATCTGCTTAAATAATCCTGTGGACAGTCTACAATTCATAGAGAGGACAGGGAAAAAAAAACCATGGTTACTTCCAGATTGAGAACTTGCACTCAAGGTCAGTCTGGAAGTAATCAGCTTGTGTCTCCAGAGTCTTCTATCATGCAAGTACATCCCAGATGACTCCTACCGCTGTCTAGCAATAACCTACCATCCCCAACATTCACAGTCCCAGAAAAGATCTTGTATCAATCCCTGGATCATTACATTGTGAAGAATATACTACGGGTAGAGCTCATCTTAAACTACAGTGATCCACTATTAAAGTAGGGAATAATTTCTGGAGAAATTCCTTCAGATCTTGTGAATTGCCATTCACTAGTGGAAATCCAAGAAAATGCAGTATAAATCACTTTAATCTCAGTTTCTGGTATCAAGGATGGCAATATTACACTTGGACATAAATGGAAGTAGGTTATGCTTTACACTCGGGCTGATTCCAGTGCTTTAGCAGAAACTGTACTTGCTTCCTACTCATTGCCAGGATTTATGGTTATGTAATAGGTTGCTTAGACAAGGATTCCTGTGATATTTTTAGCCAGTTTTTCTTTCTTTTTTTACCTCTCCTTTTAGGCCAGAGATTTAGAACTCTGAGATTTAGGCTCAGAGATGTAGTATTTAACCTCAGAATAGACTTTCTCCCCTAATCTTTCTCATTTAGACATGAATATTTTCTTTCCTTTCTTTCCTCCTGCCTGTTCACCTGTTATTGATGATAGGGCATGTACTCAGCAAAGCAGGAGTCTTTGTAAATCTCCTGAATACCTGCTCAGGGCAGAGCCACTTGGCTCATGACAGATATCACCAAAATTCATGGAAAACTGAGCATCTCATTACTCCAGCTTCCTTAGAAAAATCACTCTGCAACTCTTCTAAACATCAAACTATGCTGAGTTCCATCTTAAGATTTGTTTGATCTCTGAGCCTTCAAAATCAAAGGAAAGTAAAAGAAATGCCTGTAGCTGATTCTCCATCAGTGTACACATACCACCCTCTTTAATACCAAAGGAATTTGTTATGATCTCTGTTATTCCTGTGATCAAATAAATTAAAATAATAAGACAGCTAAAATAAAGTGTTACCAAATCTTAATCTCTAAAAGTGGTACGAAATATGTTCCAGTAAATAAAAGCTGAAAGAGCTAATGATCTAGGGCTTTTAGCCTATTTATGGGGAAAACTAAACTAAACCTAGATTCTACGTTTCGATCAGTAATAAAAATGCACAGTCTAGAAAATAGTCAGTCTAACAAATGTATACATTTGACTCCAGCTGAAAATGTGGATATTTGTTAATCAAATGTTTTGGTGGGGAGATTCACTCTGCAATTTGAGAGGTTCTGCATTAACTTCAAAGGAAGCGTCACAGTCTCTAGTTGCTTTTACAAGAAATCATTCATAGACATCTTTGGAAATAATGCTAACAATTTCAAATGTCACAGGCAAGTAACAAGCACTTTGAAAAAGGATCACATTCAGTGTAAAATACAGAGTCAAGAGCAGTAGTTGGGCAGCCATGAGAGATTTCTTTCCAGGTGTAGTAATTCACAGTTTTTGCTTTTCTTATATAATGTAATTGTAGAAGTATAAGCAAACTCACCTTTTCATCAGTTAGGAAGAGGACGAGGGTTTGGTTCATGGTAAGAGTTTTGTACACTCTTTGAAAATGTTCTCTTAGCTGTGTATGACATGGGAACACAGAAAAGATGATGCTGAAACCTTGGGTGTTGTGACAGAGAGAAAATGCACAATTTTGTCATCTTTACACTTACAGTTTTGTCTTAAGTTGTGTCTTACAGTTTTTCCTAGGACACATTTCCTAATAGCCCCATTAACACAGTTAATTCTTAAGTGTTGAGGAAGATAGGGACAGTGGGATGGTCTTCTCCAAAAAGCCCACCATGTTCACCAGTGAGGTGCTGGTGACCACAGCCCCAGAAGAAGTCCTGTAGGAGGGACTGTACTGCTTTTTGCAGAGGAGGATGTTGTCACAGTCAGGCTTTATAGCCTCTGGACACCTTCAGTTGAATGCAATGGGTGGCTTTGACAGTCTCCAGATGGAAATGCTCCTGAGCAGACCTGAACTGACTCTCCTAATGTCAGGAAAAAAAAAAATTCCCAACCCTATGCCTGACTTTTTTCCTTGTCTATGTTCAGGACATAGCTGAAATCCATAGCTTAATACATCATATAGTATGCATGATGGGAGCCTCTTAACATCAAAAGCCAGGCAAGAGGGCAGCACAGGGTTGTCTATTTGCCTTTGCTGGGGCAATTCAGATTTCACAAACACCATTTAAGCATCTGCTGCTCCCTCTCATACCCATCAGAGAACTCCATGTCTAAACAACCCCAGGACAGTGAGCAGGTCCTGGCTGGAAACACTGGACACGGAGAAGTCCAGGAAATCCAGGTGACATCTCACTGTCCAACAAGCCAGTGAAGTTGCCACAAGACTATGCTTAAACCTCATCTTAAAAATTAAAACTTTTATACAATTTTAAAATTACATATAAGAGTTGTGACTAAACATTATATTTGTACAGTGTTCTCATCAGGTCTTCAGACATGCTAACAATGGCTCTGTCCTTAGATACTGATAGTGAATCTCAGCACTCAATTCACCTTCCCAATCGTCATTTTGTTGCAGGGTTTGAGAGGTACCAGGACACCCAGGGCACCAGCACAGGGCTAGGAGGACCAGTGAGGATACTCAAGCCCTCTTGGAATCAAGGGGGCCCATAGCTGTTTGGTATCGCAGATATTGCTACACACCTATATGTGGGCAACTGAACTGACCCCTGACCATCAATGGTTTAGATACAATAGAAAATTAAAATAATTTTTATTTTTCAGAATACAGTTTCAAAATATTTTCTTCCAGGTGTTGCACTGAGAGTCTCTGAGGCTTTGGCTGATGTCAGCAATGAGCTGAAAAGCTTAGTGAGACAAATTTCTTCTCTTGTCCCCTGCAGTCACTTGCCCATCTTTGCTGCCTTGCCAGATTTTGTACTTTTTGTCATTTGTTCTTGGCTCAGCAGATGAAGATTAGTTTAGAAACAAATGAAAGAAAAGTAAAATGCCAATGCTAAATAAAGTAATGCATGTTAATGGGCATCCTACAATTTCTTCCACTTTAGCCAAAATTGTCTTTAACAGTGAATGAAAGGAAGAGGATGGGAAGCAGATGTTTCTACTGTCTGTAGCAATTGATTGTAAATTGGCCTGACACTTCCCCCAAAGAGTTTGTCAAGAATATCTGATACAGTGAATCAGTCCCAAACCCAACGTTGAACCGCCAGTAGCTCAACCAAATTGATCACCCATTTGGACATGACGGGCCAAAGAAACCAACCACTCAGAGAAAAGGTTTCAGCTTAACATAAACACACTTATTTTGCCACAGGCAAAGAATTAAAATACTAAAGTGATTAAAGCACTAAATTAATCCTATACCTAACATTGATAGCTATACCTCATGTTGATAGCTCTAGGAGTTGGTTATCAACCTCAGTGAATCAAATTTAGGCTTCAAGCAGAGGTGAAAAAATAAAATTTTGGTTCACTCTAGAACATGTTCCTTTGAAAATAAAACTACCATTTGGGAGTAGATGTCACCTCAATTCAGATACACCAGAAGACAAGAATAATACATGTTGTAAGTCAGTTGTGGAGCATGAGGTGAACTAAATGAAAGAAGAAAATTAAAAAATAAAAAAGCCCCTTCACCTAAACCATCTCAGGTAAGTTTTAACTAAAGTTTAGATTTAAAACTGTATTTTATTCATTAGGATTGGGTTTGACTGACAGTAAAGAAGTCTTATAATGAGACAAAAGTAGGCTCTGGTGTTTGATCTGAAACACAAGGCATAAAATAGAGGAAAATTATTTTAATGCAAACAATTATTTTAATGCATAGCAGTGAGGATGTACAAAAACACTACTTCAGCTTGTCATAAAAGCAAACTGGAATAACAGTCACACTTCCCATAAGAAGAACTTAAATAAATACACTCAAAAGAAAACTAAAAACCATATGTCTCATTTTGAAGCATGAGAACCAAAGAGAAGATAATAGAGAAAACAGCATGGAAAGAAAAATATTAAAGAAATGGGTTATAAACACTATTGCCAGAATGTTGCATAATGATCACTTTTATGAATAAACAGAACTGGAAATGTTACCCTCTTGCTTTCCAAGAATCTTCCAAGTTGTCAGGAATGTGACATGCTTATTATAGAGGACAGTTTTCTTCACCCGAAGCAGTGATTGTTGGGCACTTTATGTACTCTTCGAGAAGTACACATGCTCTGCTAGCTTTTCAGCATGCCTCGTGTTCTGTTCATTCTCTGTCAGCTCTGTGGAATTGAGCAACACACTTTAAGGATGATGGAACTTGAGAGTTTATCAAATTCTGATTTCTAAAGAGATAAATAGTACATCAGAGTCTGGAATTAAAATGTCTTTTTTTCGAGCAAATATGGGAAATTTCAGCTGCATTTGTTTTCCCGGATTTTCCTGATGTCACTTTCTTTCTGAGATAAGAGGGAAAAGAGGAACTCCGTGGTTGGTGTAAGCCTAAGAGGAGTTGTTATGCTAAATAAAAACTCAGTGGTGCAGATCAGTGTTTTTCATGTACTAAGACACAAACACTGTGGGAGCTATAAGCAAATCAAAAGATTAAATCCTGCTAGAAAAGGCTTGTAGACATTCAGTCCCCTCCTCTTGAAGGAAGAAGACAGAAGACATTATCACTGCAGGTGCATGCACAAGCAGATGTTCTCCCTCATCCTGCCTCATCTTCTTTCCTTCTGAAAGAATTGTAGGCTGGAAAACATAGCTCCCTGGCAGGCATGAACTTTGCAGCCAATAATTACAGGCAGTCTGTGGATGCTAATTTCATGCAGCACGTTGTAGATTGTAATTTCATGCAGCCAGTTGACGATTTCCCTCTGTATTCCCACTCCTCCTGTGGCCTGGCTATGTGCAACTCTGCTTATGCCGGCTCACACTCATCTTTGCACTGAGGTCAGTAGGCCTCAAAATGGTGGTTGCAATGATGGAAAACCAATCTGAAGGGGACGGTAAAATGTTGGGGTGGGGAAAAGGTGGTTAAAGGAAGATAGATGGGCCAAAAGGGCAAATACAGATGTAACACACCTTAGGATGTTCTTCTGACCTGAAAATGAGAAAGCTGGATGCTTTCTCATTTTGAAGAATTTCTATTTGCATAAGTGACTTGCTTTCCCATAGCAGTATTTCAGAGAGTATTTAATGGGACAGGTCACCAAGGTTGTGTCTATATTAGCAAACTAATGAGTACATCTGCAGAGGCACATAACACTGACTGCTGCTTGCTGCGAGGCTGCGTGGGACCAGTTCAGTGGGCAGCTGCATTGAATCCCTTTAGCAGCAATATGCCCTGGTCTGTACCATGTCGTGCATGAAGTTTCAGCATCTCATGGCAGGAAAGAGCTGAGAGCAAGCTGCAGCCATGCCAGACCAATCTTTACAGTTTAATCTTTGGGACAATTGTAGCCCTTGGGTCCTATCCCCCAGGCCTCCTTAGTTTACTTGTTAGACACAGAGCTAACCCAGCTTGGAAGCAGCCATTAAGTTTTTAACATGGCTTTGGCTTTCCTAGGTAAGGCGTATGTAGGTGCAGTTCAGGGGACAGGAAAGACCAGGGACTGGTACCAGTTAGCAGTGTTGACCACTACAGGCCACCTCCAGTCAAGGCCTCATAACGTACCGACACAGATACAGTAAGTGTGCAAGGATGTCTTTTCCTGGGCTTGGAAGTTTGATGGCCCAGGGATTACTGATGATGCAGCTATATGGTTTCCACAAACTTTGAAGATGAACCATTAATTTTTTTCATAGCTGTAGGGAAACCCTTCAGAAAGCATTCCTCCTGCAAGAGGAACATAAACATTTAAAACTTAGTCTGAGAGATGGCATGGAACAAAACATGCAAATTTTATGTCTTCTACAAAACAGCCATAATTAGAATTAAAATAATGTGGGGTATCAATATTGTATGCCTTCTCACTTTCTGTTAGAGAATGGATAATTTAGGTCTAACTTGAAAGAGCACTTGGCTCCAATGATTAAGATACTGTGTTTCGAGAGAAAATAGGCCAAACTGCATCAAAAACTGTTGATGATTTATTTTATGAAAAGTTTCGGTGAAGTTTTCTTATACTATTTAAGATCACGTGCACATTAGTGTTTCATACATTCATCGTGGGGGTTGTATTGCTTATGCTTTTTTCAGCCTGAAACAGTAGATTTTGCATTATGTCCAACCAGCAAGTTGCCAAAAATTTAGCCTTAGAATTCCAATTGACTGAGCCAGATTTGGCTTAGTCAGATACTCTGGTTGTATACTTACAGTGTTATTTATGTCCAGTGCTGCCGTATCTGTAAAGCCTATACAGATTACCCTTACGGTACAATAATTAATTTCTGCAGAAATACATGATAGTCTATGAAGCTGTGCAAAAAAAAACCCAGAACTTCAGGTATTCACCGTTCTAATTTCTTCACTACTCAGCCATTTCCACTGAATAGTAGTCAAAAATGCTTAAAACCTACCAAATGGACAGTAAAGGAATAATTAATGATCGTCACTATCAGAAATGATAGATCTTGGGGTTTAGATCTGTGGGGCATTTGGAAGTCCCCAGAGATCAGAGCAAGCACCCTGTGGATAACCTTAACATCAGTGCCTGCAGCTGATAGTTTCATAGCTTAATTGGAAACCGAATGAAGAAAAGTATTCTCTTCAAATGCTCAGGAGTTTCAGCTATAGAAGTACAGCCAGTCACAGCAGTTAAATATTCTCTAGTGACTTTCTAAATACAGGTGATGCATCGCTGAGTTTTGTTTCTGTACAAACAGGATACTGACTGCATGCTACAAGTTAATTCACTAGTCAAACACTTAAATGTTCGCAAGATGCATCTGCCTGTGAAAAGAGGTGTTACTACTCACAGGTGCTATAAAATAAGAACTGCATATGGAGTCTGTTATACCACCTCATGTCACAGTGGAAGCATATACCCTTTTACAGCAGCACGATACCACTTGAGATAACAATGCCATACAGGTATTAACACTATATGCACGTATAGTATTATTCTTCCTCTTTTATTGCTAAGCAGAAATAAAAGCAAAAATTAATAGCTGAGCCACAGCCTAAGTCCTTTGCTCATCTACTCCTTCAAGTATTTCCCCATGCCTACAGATACAGTATTTGCAGTCTGGACCCAGATTACAGGAGCTTGCGTCTGAGAAGTTGTAATAGTCAAAAGATAAAATCTGACATAACTGAGAGGCTGTATCTGAAAGGGCAGCTGAAAGTGCAAGAGATGCAGACACATGAAACAAAGCAGAACAGCTTGGTTGGATATGAATTGGGGATGAGTGAAATGCACAGTCTTAGAGGTGATGGAACAAGATACCACACAGCATCTACATGGAAGACATCCTGTGCACAGGAGGTCAAAAGAGATCAGACAAGCATACTGAGACTTGGGGATCTACTTTCCAACTGATCTGTATGCTTATTTCCTAGTAACAAATGACCCTTTTAAGAAAGAAAGAATATACCCTGGGTTATGTTTTCCCAAACAAAGGAGACAGCTGAATGGAAAGCTGGAGAACAGACTGAATCAGTGATGGCAGAGGAAAGAAAAATGAAAACAAACTGGAGTAGGCATTATGATGAATGCAGTGCAAAGGGAGCCTGACTACAAAAGTTTAAATAATGCCAGGTGACTTATTGAACTAACGTGAATGTAAATAAAAACCAAAGTCACACTTTCAAAATATAAATACAACAGATAGGTACATTAATGTTCCCCAGTGGCAGTACTATAAATAGCACAGAAAAGGTAGCTGAAGGTCATCCAAGGGCAGAGTCGAGCCTGAGAAAAGTCCAGATTCTGCAAACTATGGAGAGCTGAATTTGGGCAAACACAGGAGCACAATGCTGGCATCAGGAATGAGCCACTCATGGCAGGAAGAGGGCCAGATCCCCAGAACCCCTCTGGTCATGGCATCCCTTGGAAAGTCTTTTCTAACCACCAGTACAACAGCCACAGCTTTATAGCTACGTTTCGGAGTTGGCAGTATCCTCTTGGACAGATGTTTTATCCATAACTCCAGTTGTAGTATTCTCAAAGTAGAGTAAACAAGATCTTGCTGTCTGCAGTTTCCTGGATCCATTCACGAGATCTTATGGCTAGATCATTTCACAGCTGTTTTAGGAGTTCTCTAGGTTATTACACAAATGTTTACTTCCAGAAGGAGAAACCAAGTGCATTAGATCCAAGTAACAAAAGCTTTGTTTCTTCCAGCTTCCTGCTGTGGGGTTTTGACAGGTTAAAACAAATGAGAAAGTTGAAGATACCACCATGATACACTGGAGAGTGCCAGTGAAAGGTCAGAGCATCTCCTAAGTGCTGTGGGGCTGCAACATGCCAACAGCCAGCAGAGCACAAGGAAATGATGCAACTAGTAAATGCCATATGGAGGACCTCCTCAGCCCAAATAACTAAAAGCAATTCGCAGCAGTCATTTGGGAAGCAGCCTTCAGCACAAGCCAGTTCTGCCCAATGGAGGCTTTGACACACACCTTCCTCTGTAGGGAGGTGCATTTTGATCTGCAGTGACATGCCTCTATCAGTCTACCTCCTTAAGGAAGACAGCAGGGGTTGAAAATTTTCAAAATCACTGTGTGGCTTAAAAGTCAGTTGCAAACTTAAGGTTTGAATTAAATTCCAAGTTCTTCCATTAGTTAAGCAGTCTGAAAAATATCAGAGTACTCAGAATGGTGGAAGTGAAGAGGTAGGCACCTTTGCATCACTGAAGACAACCAAATGCAAGCTCTGAAAAAGCAGGTCCCACTAAAGCAACACGAATTCTGGATCTGAAAATGATACCACACAGAAAGTGTCAGTCTGGACTGACTCCAAGGGCTGCATTTAGGCTTTTCTTTTCATTTAAATCACATATAAACAAAGTGATCTCAGGTTGCTATGAATAAATACAATTCATAGTACACAGTAATAGAAATACGGGAATAATGGCAGTTCATTTTCTTTCTTAGGTGGATCACATGTATTTAAAAAAATGATAACACAATTAAGTAGATTTTATCGGCTATAAGAGGGTATGAAAATGTAGTTCATTCTTACTATATAAATACTCTTTCAGGGCAGCCAGGTGAGATTCTGCTCTGTAAGTAATTGTGTCAAGCACATGTTAGTGTATTCCTGAGGTGCTTAAAGTGAGAAATCACACTGATTTTAGGGCGATTCACAGCCGTTGCTTTTAGAAGATTAATTTGTAATTAACAATGTCAACAAACTCCATATGGAATAATCTAATGAAGTCTCCTCCCCTCTTCTTCTTTTAACTTCTCTACATTGATTTTTTCACAATGAGGATGACAGAGCACTGGGACAGGCTGCCCAGGGGGGTTGTGGAGTCTCCTTCTCTGGAGATATTCAAGAGCCCTCTGGACATCGACCTGTGCGACCTGTCCTAGGGAACCTGCTTTGGCAGGGGGCTTGGACTCAATGATCTCTGGAGGTCCCTTCCAACTCCTAACTTTCTGTGATTCTGTGATTAAACTCATGTTGTAAAGCTATATTGTTCTACTCAGTAGACTAAATTAATTCCCAGCAGGAGCATAAGAAAGTAATTTCAGGCATCCAACATTTATAGTAGTAGAATAAGTAGCATATTCCAGGGCAGAATGCCTACTTCACCAAGCAACTAGTGGCAGTGGTATCAATAATTACCTTCTTTGGGAACCAGCAGATATTTATGTTAACTTCACTGACAGGGATTTTTGAAGTTTGGAGCTTAACTGGTAACTTTATATGAAAATACTGGTGTGCTGTGTCTTAAAAATGGCATTAAAAATACCACCTCACTTTTTTATTAAGACAATTGTACCCATGCTGTCTTCAAAAGCAACATTCCTGAGACCTCCCTTTCACAGCATGGTGGAAGAGCACAGAACCAAAGAATGGTTTTGGTTGGAAGGGTCCATAAAGACTAATTCCAACCCTCTGCTCTGGATAAAAAGAGAAGAGCATGGCACTGATTTACCTTCTACCAAACAGGCATGGGTTTCCCTCTGAAAGCCCTGCAAAGACTTCCCTGCCCAAATCCTACGGGCTGGAAATTCAAGTTGCTGTTTAGAATCCCAGCTAGATAAGAACTCCCACTGCCGAACTCAGCATAGAGAGACAAACCATTAGTCAGTCGGCTGTGAAATGTAAATAATTTTTGCCTTTCAGAATATCCTCCCTGATTCTGTCAAAATCCATCATGCACAACTGCTTAGTCAAGCAAATGGTGACACAAAGTAACACTAAAAAATTCCAAAAACTTAACAGCCTAGCAGTGAACATCTTCATTTCAGTCATTCTTCTCAAGATACCCTTGCAAAAAATACTCTTTTACTAATATGTCTCTCCTGAGCACTTTTCAAATAACAAAAACTAATTTTTTTAAAAATTAGAGATCCAATCTCTGGTGTCCCTGATGAATGGTGAATTGGGAGCAGCTCTGATGGTGTCACAAGCCAGGTTGTCTCATTCTTAATTGCAGCCAACAGTAACATTTGGCCCACAATCAGTGAAAAATCAGTAAAAGCCATACCACGACCCAGATTCCTGCACCAGCAGAGGCATTTCGTTAGCTGTAAAACACTCTAGCAGCCACACTTCTCTGAACAGCCTCCTGATCTGATTTCCAGGAGGGTGGTGACCCTGCTGGGAGTCCCCTCTGCCTTGTCAGGGGTGGGAAAGGGAGGAAAAAAATTGGCTTCATGAATCAGCTGTTGTCTGGGTCTTTAATCCTACTTCCCTCGTTGGGTTCCCAGGCTGGTTACATGGAAAGCTGAATTTCATTATATTTCAAAGCTGCAAAGTGGTATGAACAATGCACACTGTTGGGTGCCTTGAAAGGTCCAGTCCAAGTGAAGCAACTAAATTTCACAGAGCATTTATATAAAACTATCAATTCTGAACAACATCAACAACAAAAAAGTTCCTCTATGCCAAATTTAGTTTTATTTAAAAAAACTGAAATAGTAACATTATTTGAAAATTATAAGGGCTATTAAATCAAATTAAATGTAGAGACTATATCTTTTCATTAATAGAAGAAAATAAATGCATAGGCACATTGAGAAATAGCTAAGTATCTTAAATAATTCCTTGGAAAGATAGAAAATACAACTTAAGCTGAATACTTATTTAGCTATTAAAGTTGTCGAAAGCAATGTCAGGCAGATAAATTGTACTCAAACAAAACTGCAATAAGACCATGCTGAGAGACAAAGAGTCTTCTAGATGTCAGGACTAACCCTACTTTTAACTTTGTGTTTACCACTTCGTCTTTTTTCTTTGATTTACTGGTTTGTGCACTAGAATAATCTTCCCCAGCTACTGAGAGGTTCCAACAGGGGATCTTCACAAAAAGCTGTCAAAATAAATGTTTGGGTCAGCTTCCTTTCATCTTGTGCTTTCAGAAAGAAAGCAACTACCATGGTAGCAGCAAAGAAACAGCTGTCCAGGTTAAATGTGATTATTGCCATCAAATTTCTGAAAAGCACTTCTATCCTGACTTTTTTCCCCATAGTTTTTCCTTAATGTGCACAGTATATTCATATGACCCACCAATGAATTCACAATGTCACTTTTAATTAAGAATACTGTTGTACTGATGAGCATCAGAAGTATGGCTATTTTTTAAACAAAGAAGCAAAGAACTAAGCAATTCTCAGCATATTTCTTTTTAGAGATTGACTAATTAATCCATTAATTAGTTAATGTTAATTAATTTCAGATACAAATCTTGCCTACCGAGTTTTGTCATGCCTCCTAGCGTGGAAGCAAAATCAGACTTAGAACCCAACTCATATGCTTTTATCTGCTCAGTCATCTCACAATTTAAAGGTTTTTAGCTACATAGGCAATCGATTAAAGCTTAGAATCAGAATCACAGAATCATTTATGTTGCCCTGTGAATTAAAGCAGCCTTCCAGGATCCAACTTTCCCTTACTCTGTGTTGTCTCATAAACTTGTTAAGGCTATACAATTATATTTTAGTAAGAGCTCTTATGTTACAAACACCAATATTTTTATCCCTATGATCATTAAATGCTCAGGTAATACCAGGGTTTGGCACAGAACATCTCCTGCAGCATAAAATAATAGTGATTCAATCCTGCTGACTGACTTCCAAAAACAGATCTGCTGAACGGAGCAGCTGTGTTGAGTTTGCCAGTGGTGCCACAGGTAGTTGCTCTCTCAAAGAAAAGATATGAGGCAACCAAAATTTGTGGGTGTCCCCTGCCCCTCAGGGTGATTAGATTTGTCCTGGGAATCAGATTCTTTGAAAAGAAAAACCCAGTTGGATACTCCTTTTCAGCTGGTGTGAAACAACCGGATTACAAAATAACTCTTGTTCCTGATTCCCCGGAGGCAAATTCTACTTAGCCACGGATGAGATGCTGGTGTGCAGGCAGCTGGAACCACAAAATTAACCTTTAATGAGGCCAGGGTCTAAGTAATCACTCCGTCCTCCAATGGCAAATTAAAGTTGGAAAATTAGTCTTTATTATGGATTTTTTAGAATAAAGAAACAGTATTTATTCCAACACCGCAGTTAGGAAGTCTAGGAGTTTGTGAGAGATTAATTTAGATAGAGGCATGGTAATTGATCTCAGGTATTTCTGGAAACCATGTTCTTTCTTCCAATTCAGTAGTCTTCCTTAAAGACTGCCATGGTAATCAAAGCTTCAGCACCAGCAATACTATCCCATGATATAGAATGGGAAGAGACCAGACTGGGAGCTTTTAACTAACAAAAAGAGTTGTGCAAATTTTCATGTGGCCATTTGCATCAAATTTTGCTCATTAAATTCATCCTAGTATTTCTCAGGAGGGCAAGAGAAGGAAGAGCAACACCGGGTTATACATAATGACTTCAAGAGTCCCATCATAATGTAGCAGAAGCATTGAGGCAGGAGAGATTCATATAGAGTCCTGTAGATAATCTTTGTCATTAGCTCCTATTTGACATGACACATGGATCTTCCAGAATGAGTCCTGATGTTGTATATCACTGGATGTAGTCATCTCATTTTTTTTCAGGGTAAGACAGATTTATTTCTTCAATTCCAATTTCATTACAATTATTGCTTACACCAAAGCCTCTTTTTCTCTTCTTTTTCTGTTATTCACATTCTGCTCTCTCCTCTGTTTCTAAACAGCCATCATTTGGTACACAAGGGCCATCCTGCATCCAGGATGATGGCAAAGGCTGCTCACCTTCAGCCACAGTCTGGGCTCTGGGCTCTGGCCCTGTCCTCGACTCCCTCAATCTCTATATTGGGTCAGGGAGTCAGAAAGAAAACCCCTTATTCCATTGTGACACACGAGTTCCCAGTACAGGAAAATGTAAATTGGCTTTTTAAGTCTTACAAATAGATAAGAAAGCAATGGATGAGTGCATGAACATGTGAAAGGGCTTGCTGCAGAAAGTAAGAGAAAGAAAGAACTGCATCTCTTAGGCAAGGCTGCTATTCCCTGACAAAACTGGCTGGAGCAATGAGTTGTCTATGGTTCTTTTGAACCATAGAACTTAGGAAAAAAAAGTAAATCAAACTGTTTGGTTGATTACTTTGAAGACTGCAGGCCACATCAAGTTTCCAGGGATGTTTGAGGACTCCCCACTGCAACCCCACTTCCCTGGTCTGGATGTTACTGGCGCCAGCCATGAGTCCTGGTTTTCTGTCCATGGAAAGGAGGGAACAAGCAGAGGCATGGGGATGGGGTGCAGCACTGCATCTGCATGTGTCCTCCGGGCTGGAGGCTCAGGCACATTACTGCATCCCAAAGTGTGGGCACAGCCATCAGATGCTAGTCTTTCTCTCAAAAGACACTACAAGAAAACAGTGTGATGTTCACACCATGCTCTTCCTCCTTTCATATAATAAAGCATTTGTGGTGACCCAGCCACTATTACTTCCCCTACAGTGTATCTTTGTGTGCATACTTTACCATAGTATCTGAAACAGAGGAATGAGCTCCTGCCCTTCTGCAGAGCTGCCTTGCAGTAACCTGCTCTGAAATAGCAGCATGCTCCGCAAAGCAACTGTCAAAACCTGTGCATCTTACTTCTAATTACAATTTAATTTAAAAAACTAATTACATTTTTTCCTTAGTTTAGATACTCAATTGCAATCAGAAATAAACCACTGTGAAAGTATCACTTAGGGGTAGTCTGCACTGCAAAGGCCATCTACTTGTGCATCCATGTCAAAGCAAGGAGATTCAAACTCATCATAACAATGTTCAGCATTTTCCATCTGGTTTTTTTTCCCCTGAGTGTTATGCAACCACTCACTAATTAATCCTTATAATAATGAGAAACAGAAAGGTCAGATTTATTCGGGGTTCTGCAAGAGTCAGATGAGCTGGGAGTAGGATTGCTGGGGAAGTGGTTCTGAGCCTTTTACTCAATGCAGAGTTTCTGCTAACTTTTCACACAGAATTCATTAGCTAATTTTGCTCCCAATTCTTTTTGTCTCCCTCAGCTCCCCAGTAATTACTATTAGCTGACATACTGCCTGCAACAACCCAACACTTTCCAGACATACAACCAAAAAAATTTATTTTTACAAGGCTGCCTGTAAAAATACATTGCATGTCTGAGATCATGTTGAATTAGAGAGCCTGGGAGATTTTCAGCACTGGTATGCACAATGTATTCAGACTGGTAGCGACCAAGTTCACTTTTTTCCTCTTGCTTGATGTAACTTGCTGCTTCTTCAAGCTTTCTGACTGCTCAAAGTCAGTAAAATGGGAGTTTCATTGGTCATGGAAGTCCCTGTAAATGAAAATTTCTTCTTTTCAGAGCTTGATCCTAGTCTCACTTAATCATAGCGGGCAGGATAAACCCAACTATCGCCAACTTCTCCTAATGTAAGGAAGAGTTGAGTCAATTATTTTGCATCAATTGTAAAATAATTTGAGTCAATTATTTGTATATCTCTGTTATTCTTTGATTCCCAGGAACTGTAAGGCCAATCCGAAGCTAAAACCACGAGTTTTCCTCATGCTTACCAGAAATCCGTATTTCTAAGTGTATACTATATACATGCACTATGTACGTACATATTTATATGCTATATATATATTTAAATGCTTCCAGATGTTTATGTATTTTAACAGATAAATATAGAAAGTGCTTCACAAAAAATGTCAGAAGTTAACTTGCTGTTTTTCTTGAGCCAGGCTGTCAGGCTGAGCCGGCATCCGTCTGTTCTCGTCTGCCATCGTGCGGTTACTGCTGCAGCAGAGAACCTCAGCAGCTGCTGGGAGCAGGAGCCCTTGCACTTCCCGGGGCCTTGGGCAGGCTGGGAGCTGCCTTTTCCCTGAAAAACTGCCTGACAAGGTGAACGAAATTCAGAATACTCCTCCACACCTTCAGTTATTTTGCTAAAGGTTCAATGCATGTTCATAAAATAAATAAAATAAAAATAAAATAATATTATAAGGGAGATTATAAGATAAGATAATGTAAGATACTTAAAATGAACCCACTGATCACCTTCCTGCAGATGTGGTGATGTAGAATACAGCTCTCTCTGGGCTGACTGTGATATTCTGGGTGTTTATCCCATGGAAGCCCAGGAGCTGAACCTCTCTGTGCTGGATTCCCTTTGCTCTGGGGACCATCCATATCTAGAGAGCTTCTCCTTTTTCAGGTCTGCTATATGAATATGTCCTAATATACAGTCCTTTCACTTTAGCTTATTTAATCCTATCTCCCTGTGATTATGCTACTGAGAAAATATATCCAATGTAAGATGTATACAATACAGCTACATCAAGCAGAGGATCTTTTGACTTCACAGCTAGTTAAACAAGGCTTTATGCATCTAGCTCCTGACTCAAAGATGTTCTGCAAGTTCTTAGTCTTCAAGTAAAGGCTAACAAAGATAATAAAATTTTATTAAAATTTCATTTATTACAAAACTATTAAAAGATGTCATCTCCCAAGAATTCCTGTACAATGCCATTCAATTTGCTATAGTTTTCCCCACAATTAGCAGGAAACAAAACTGATATATTTTTTGGATAATGCCAAAAGACTGTTAATGTAGTATGTGGTAGCTTTTAAATACTGCATTTGAAGAGCCAGTGTGCAGGGATTTCACACTTGCATAAACACCAGTATTCTGGATAAGTGCATATTTTGTTTTTCTATTGAAAATAACAAAAGAAGGGAAAGTAAACGTATGTCACTTTATTAAACAAAGGATAAAATAACGCTTTAGAAATAAGCTACAGAAGTGTGGGGATTTTCTTTTTCTCCCCAGAGTGTATCCTAAGTTTGTAAATAGTTAATATTTTCTTTAACACCAGTTAATCTATAAATATCTTCTTGACCTCTGGATAACAGCAGGCTTAATACATCTGTGTGTCAAACACCGCAAGTTTTACTTTGATTCACCCACTTTAAGATAAGCCATCATGTGTGCCAGACAGCTGTTTTCTCTCATAGCTTCCCACATAACTAAAACTTCTGCATAGTTACAAAGCAGAAAGTGACACCAGAATCGCAGAGATGTATGTGCATTACTCAGGACTAAATGGCTTCTGCTTACTCACTTCAGCCAAGTATAAACCAAGAAAAAGTACACTAACTTAGCTTCTAAAACCAAATGTCTTGTCAGAATGTTTCACCCGAGTAGTAAACACTCCATCTTCAGATTTTCCCTCTTTTGCTGAGTGTCTGAAGTAAACAGTAAAAAATTGTGCAACTTTTGTTCAGGGTGGTAAATACAATTTGAATTAATAGCTCTGTTCATTATAGAAAGTGCTTTCCACCACCTAGATTGTTCAATATAATCAATGCATATTTTAATGCTGAATAATTAGCTGCAAAATTCTCATACAATATAGCAGAGCCCTCTGTATCTACTCTCACGTATCTGCGAGCACTGTGTAAACATTAGCAAGTTAACATTACTATTCTAAATGTTAGCATTTTAACAGCCCTTAAAATTACGCAGATAAACGATCACCATCTTACAGATACTAAGGACAAAAAGACGCTTGGAATATTATGTGCTTCTAGTTTGGGCATTGCAGTGCCTAAAATTTGGTGTCTGGAGTCATAGGATAATATAAGAGAGCCAAAGGCTGCTCTGTACAGTCAATGGGAAGAGTCAAGTCCTTCCAAAGTCTAGTGTTCAATGGGTGAAAAGAATTATGACCCTCTAAGGAGTGTCAGACAAAAACTGCTCACAGCTAGAAAATAGGAAATGCTTGAAAGAGATCAGAAGGAAAATGACATAGAGAGTGCAAATATTGTGTTAACTGGGTGAGTGTAGCTAGGAAGTAATGTGGCTTCTGCGTGGTCTAGATAGATGTAACAAAAGTAGGAATTGCTTTGGACAAAGTAAGGATGGTTGCTTAGAAGGTGATACCTTAACTTGAGGGATCAGGAAGTTCCAGGGAGACTCTTGTTAGAGCACACCATTTTGCAAAGCTGGTATCAAAGCCTTACAAGCTTTGTAAACTCATCAAGACCTAAATGATGCTAGAAATATGGCAAAATGCAATTGGAAACCAAAACCAAAACCTTTCCATGTGTACTGTGCAATATATACAGATACATACATGAAATAGTTTGGATTTAAAATAAGTTTGGGGTTTTTTTAAAAGCTTTCACCACACTGGTAGATATTATGTCTGTTCATCATCTTGTTCTGCCAAATAGGTGGAATGCCTAAGGGGGATGGTAACCACTGCCAAGATTTGCTTAGCAAAAAATGCTTTGCCTGTTTTAGCAATAATGCTCACTCTACCACATGTTTTCTAAGCATAGTGGTGATTTCTTTCATCTCGGTTTCGGGACAGACAAACCAAGAAATATTAATAAGGGTTAATTAATCCATGTGTAACCTCAGCAGACTCAAAATCTCAATAGGAAGCTGGAAGCAGCCTCGTCAGAAAGAGAACATGTGGTCCCTCCTCACTGCCAGCATGTTAGTTCATGCATTTTACATGCAATCAGCATTATGTAAAAAATACAGTGACTAAGAAACACAAAAATAACTATTACAAGAAGGATTGTAAGGCCAAACATTCCCTCAAAAGGAGCCTAGAGTCAGTTAATTAATTTTCCACCTTTTACTGCAAATTTCTTGTGCTTGAGGTTACACCATGGTTCAGGAAAGCTGTCTAATAGGAAAGCTGTCCTTGTGAAGCCTCTTCCACAACATGGTGATTTGGGCAGGTTCCTGCAACTCCCCTCCAAGCCCCTACAGAGAAAGGCTTGCGTTTCAGCTTGCATGGTTGGTCTGTGGCACTGTCAACCCACAAGGTCATTATGAGAAGGCAGGCAGAGGTGTCTCCTCTGCATCGCTTCTGGAGAAAAATCAGCAGGAGCTTTCATGTGTTGTAGTGGATTCAGGCACGTTGCTGTGTATTATGGTGCTATAATACTTGAAGACCTGGTCTTTGATGGGAAAATGTAGATGCTTCCCAACTGGAATCACAGCAGGGTTTTAGGGGTGAGCAAATGTTGCAGTTTAGTGTAACTGCTGCTTCAGTGGCTCTTGTAGGCTGCAGTTACAGCTTTCTGCAAGCCCCATGTTTTGAAAAACACTGGTACAGTCAAGGCCAAATTTGAGACCAAGCCTATCAGAGCTGGTCATAGCGCCTCTGTGAATCACATATAGGAGAAAAAAAAACTGCTGGCAGGCGCACTTTGCCACCGGAGCGGGACTGAGAAGATGTAACAAGCTGCACAGACTCCAAGGCCAGGCCTGGAGGAGGGGGGGGGATGAAGAATGTGAAGTTTCCCCTGCAGCTCGTGGTGGAGTCCATGGTGAAACGGGTGTGGCCCCGAAGCCCATGGATGAGGACGGGGAGCAGAGACCACTATGCCCTGTGAAGATTGATCCACACCTCAGCAGGTTTGCCAAGGGACTTGTGACTTTGCGGGTGACCAGGCCGGGGGGTCTGGACCCGGACGTCAGCACCCTATGGAGGGGAGAGTCCTGCTGAGAGGCCTGTGGTGAGGGGATGACTCCCCGATAGAGAGGACTCACGCTGCAGAAGGTCGTGGACACGACTCTGGCGTGGGTGGGACCCCACGGTGCCGCAGGGGAAGGGTGTGTGTATGTGGAAATCCCCCCCCCCACAGCTGAGATGGAAGACAGCTTGGGAGGAACGGACTGAAACCCCTCACTCTCCATTCCCTGCCCCCCCTGTACTGCGAACGGGAGGGAAGAAGGGAGCGAATCTCTGATTAAAGTCATGAGTGCGAAGAGGCGAGGGGTGGGGGGAGGAAGTAGAAGTGATAATATCTGGGGAAGAAAAGCAGCTTGTTGGGAATCACCGGAACCCCACTGCCCATTCCCTGCCCCTCCCCGCGCCATGTTGGGGGGGGAAGAAGGGAGTAAAATTGGGATGAGTTTTAAGTTTGCTAAGAAGGGAGGGGTGGGGGGAAGGTGCTTGAAGACCTGGCCACTTCTTATCTCGTTCCGGTTCACTGGGTGTAGTAGTTGTAGTAAGTAGTAATAAATCACCTTTTTCTTTCCTTTATTCTGTGCTGCGTCTGTTTTGCCCATTGCACTAATTGCAGAGTGATCCCTCTGTCCTTATCTCAAGTCCTAAGCCTCCTAATATCTATTTTCTCCCCCTTTTCGGCTGAAGGGGGGAGTGAGCGAGCGACTTGGTGGGTATTTGGCCTTTGGTTATGTCCAAAACCACTACAGTCCTTTTTGGCGCCCAACGTGGGGCTCGAACCCACGACCCTGAGATTAAGAGTCTCATGCTCTACCGACTGAGCTGTCCCAGAGGACAATTTCTGCAAAGTGTTGGAGTTTGCAGCTCAATTTGAGGATCACTGAAATGTACATCATTAGAGCCTTTTTTGGATTTTGTAGATGACAACTATTGTGGGCAGCCCCTTTGCTCACACCTTAAGTGATTTGTCCTTGTCTGTAGAAGTTCATGTTGTGTTTGGCTGGCTCCTGAATTTCACTATCCTCTTTTACCTACTAGGTTTGATACCCTCTTAGTTTTTCTTACTTCAGTTTAGTTTTCTGTGATGTGAACAGATTGCAGAGAAGCTACTCTCCTGATCTCCTCCTTCTAGGACTGAACGGTAGGATTGGAAGGGAATTCTGGACATTATCTAGTTCAACCCCCCTGCTAGAGCAGGATCACCTACTGCAAGCTACACAGGATTGTGTCCAGGCAGGTTTTAATCTCTCTGGAGAAGGAGACTCCACAACCTCTTCAGGGAGCCTGTCCTAGGGCTCTGCCAGCCTCAGAGTGAAGAAGTTTTTCCTCATCTTGAGAGGGAACTTCCCATGTTCCAGTTTGTGCCAACTGCCCCTTGACCTGTCACTGGGCATCACAGAAAAGAGTCTGTCCCCATCCTCTTGACACATGCCTTTACTTATAAGTGTTGATGAAATCCCCTCTCAGTCCTCTTCAGGCTAAACAGCCCCAGCTCTCTCAGCCTTTCCTCATATGAGAGATACCCCAGCCACCTCATCATCCTTGGAGCCCACCACTGGACTCTCTCCAGCAATTCCCTGTCTGTCTTGGAGAGCCCAGAACTGGACACAGAACTCCAGACGTGGAATCCCCAGGATATTGTTACATTATTATGCAATCAATCATAAGCTGGTTTGGGTTGGAAGGGACCTCAAAGCCTATCTAGTTCCACACCCTGCCATGGGCAGGGACACCCTCTGCTAGCCCAGGTTGCCCAAAGCCCCATCCAACCTGGCCTTGAACACTGACAAGTAAAGGGCAGGCCCTGATTCCCTGGGCAGCCTGTGCCAGGTCCTCACCACCCTCACAGAGAAGAATTTCTTCCTAATGTCTAATTGAAATCTACTCTCTATCAGCTTAAAGTCATTACCCATCATTCTATCACTACATGCCCTTGTAAACAGTCCCTTTCCATCTTTCCTATAGGTCCTCTTTCAGTACTGAAAGGATATAATGTTTCCACAGAGCCTTCTTCAGGCTAAACAAACCTGACTCCCTCAGCCTGTCTTCACAGGAGAGGTGCTCCAGCCCAATGATCGTCTTTGTGGCCCTGCTCTGGACTCACTCCAACAGGTCCGTGTCCATCTTGCACCAGGGACCCCAGAGCCGGACACAAAACTGCAGGTGAAGTATCACAGGGGCAGAGTAGAGGAGGAGAATCACCTCTCTTGACCATGGTCATGTCATTTTTGATGTAGCCCAGGATACAGCTGGCTTTCTGGGCTGCAAGTTCACATTGCTGGTTCATCATCAACCAACACTCCAAAGGGCTGCTTTCAATCCATCCTCCACCTAGCCTTGTAGTTTTTCTTGTGATTGTGCCAACCCTTGACCTTGGCCTTGTTGAACTTCATGAAGTTCACATAGGCCCAACTCTCAAACCTGGCAAGGTCACTCTGAATGGCATCCCTTCCCTCCAGTGTGTTGACTGCACCACACAGCTTGGTGTCATCAGCAGTCTTGCTGAGGGTGCACTCACAATCCCACTGTCCATGTCTCTCACAAAGATGTTAACCAGTGCTGGTTGCAGTACCAACCCCTGTGAAATGCCATTCATCATTGATCTCCACTTGACATCGAGCTGTTGACCACAAGTCTCGAGTGAGACCATTTATTATTATTATTTCTTAAGTTCCCAGAACTATGGGAACTTCTGACAACTCATGCAGAGTACAAGTAGTTATCTTTCAATAAAATAGACTAATGAGAAAATTTCTCATTGGGTTTCAACAAGTGTGTTTTGTTCCTTGTAATGTAATGTTGACATATTTTGGGCTGCTGTTCTGGGTCTGGATGTCAAAGCACATTAGACTTGTACATTGTATTCATTAATTTGGTTGGTAAAAATAAATTAACGCTTACCTTCCACAGTTCAACTAGATGATTAGGTATTTTGAATTCAACTGGCAGTACATTTATAAGCAAACAACTGGAAAAATGTTGGCATAGATGTGCTGAGGTCATCTGCCTTATCTGAAATCATCAGGTATCTTGAAATCCAGTGAAATTCAGAAGCGCATTTGAAAACAGACCAAATTAATCTACAGATTCCCATCCTAACTCTAATTTATTAAATACCTAGAAAAGCCATGACTTAAGTCACCTCACTAACTATACAGATTAAAAAAGGATTTAGTCTGAATTTAAACTGGCAACTATGAACGTTTCAGCCCTTGGTCATAACCTTCATGTCAGAGTTTTCATGTCTTCTCATGACATGTAGTAACCCTGAAGGGACTGGGCATGCAGAGCTTATCTTAAGTGTATTTATAACGTATACAACCCTTCACAAATGCAAAGAGGACATAGCATGTCATCCGACATGTACATGGTAACCAAAGCCAGGATCTACTCTAGCTGACAGTAATGAACTCTGACAGTGAAGCAGTAGTTATTTCTGTCCTAAATGACAAACTGCCATGTCCTATTATCTAGAACCTTTAAGGCCTGACACACTCTATTTCATCTAATGAAAACAGTTGAAAATGAAAAGACAAGTTAACATATGCCACTAGGAATGGATACAGAGCTGTATTTCCCCAGGTAGCCAAGAACTAAATACCAGTGATTTTTCTAACCATGGTTGTGTTTGCTGGTTTGTTTTATTTTTGAGATGTGTTTAAACTTTAAACAAGTACTTGAATTAGCATCCCAGCGTCACCTCAGCTCTCTACTTTTCCTGGGAGAAGAAAGAAAAGATTGAAGTTATCACAAATAATTACGCCTAGCTGAGCAGACATTGTACTGCAAGAGTGACAACCACCATTTATAGTCAAAGAGTCAGTTAAAGCTAACACCTTGTTGCTTCTTTCTCTGCTGGGAATGGATGGTAGCAATGTACGTGTAGATGAACCTCACAGTACAAGACAGTTACCTTTTCCTAAGGGAAACTCCATTTATTTTTTAGCTCTGGATCATCCGTTTGCCTCTTATTTGTTTTGTTGCATTATCAGGGCTTGAAGTCGGTGACTGCAATTTTCCTTTGGTGTTATGATTAGAATTCCTACCGCAGTTATCACTGATACCACTGCATATCTAGACATCCAAAGTCCCCTTTCCAGGGGCTTCTCTGTCAGAGTAATATTTCCAAAATTCAGTGCACAGGCAAGGGCTTGGCCCAGAGACTTAATTTCGACATAGCATTATCATAAACCATGCAAGTACAGCACGTCCTGGAAAGACTATGTGCCCTGGTTCATCGTTAAAGACTCATGCTTTTAACGGAATTTTATCTTCCCAGACATTTTTAAATTCATTAAAATGAAAAATACTTCTTTTGGGTTCCTGGAAGTAGTTCATTCATTTAAGCTTAAAATACAGGATAGATATTGTAGTAACTCTATCTGTCAAAAAACATGACATGTTAGAAAGGCTTAGGAAATACAGTCTGCGTGCCTCAAAGGCAGCTGAGGAGCTGCAGGGCATTAACAATGCTGAGGATGGGATGTACTTTTATACCACTCTAGCAGGGACCAAGGACCCTGAAGCATGGTTTAATGACAGGATTAAAACTTGACAAACCTTCACAATTTCCTTTTCAAAATTGCCTAAGTATTTGGGGCAAGAGGGCAATACTCAGTTACACAGAGATGAACAAAGTATTGCCACCCTTGCCAAAACTTAACATGTTTTTTGCATATGTACTGTAAATGAGTGAAGTATCAGGCCCAAGACGGGCAGTTTTCAGGCAGATTATCAAAACTAAAAACATACTTTTGAGAACGTATTAAATGTTGTTCAGTTCAGCTCTTTGTGATATAGTCCAAGTTTTATTGGGCACCCATAATGAAGTTGCAGAAGCAAAGGAAAAAATGTTTCATATATTGCAGTAAAAAATATTCACACTATTCACACTCATCATCCATCTCAGCTATAATTCAACTGATTTCATCAAATCTTTTAGTAGTAGAATATGACCCAGCTGAGAATCTAAATACCACCCAAAATACAGTAACCACCCTGAGTACAAGAGAAGATACCTCTAGACCTTTCCTTCTGGTACTGTCTGTATCAGAAAGAACAAAACAGGAGTCCACAAAAGTGTCAGTTCTGCAAATGGGGTGAACAAGATGGGCCAGTAATATTGGATGGCCAAAACACAAGTTCTTGTGTCAGCATTTAAGTATTCAAGCTCAGTTGTTTGGGTTTGGGGTTTTTTTTTGCTTTTATCTATAATGAAAAGGGTAAATTCTAACTATCCAGGTCACAGTTTTCAGAAACTCTTGAAACGTGTTTGAAAATGAGTCTATAACTTCAGCTTTGCCTTTTGCAAATCATACTTAATCGTAAGGTTTCCTTACAAGGATATTAAAGTATCTTTCCATTTTCCTATGTCCTATGTGCTCTTTGACTCCTTTAAAAAGATTTTGAATCTTCAACTTTGCATTTTTAAGAAAAAGGTGCTTTGTTTCATCTGCTAGATACCAGTGGTTTTGTCTCTGTACATAGTATTTCTGTTTCTATCTATAGATAACTCTGGCAGAGAACAAATCTGGCAGCAATGCAATAGAGATGGTGTTAAGGTATTAGCATGCTGAAGTATAATATAAATCCTTTGCACATGTCACAACATCTGAATTTGTAGCTCTGAGACTCTGCTTGTTTGAGTTTATTTCCAGTGCCTGGATTTGTATACAATTTGCTAGAGGGACACAATAATAGAGCAGTTCTGAAGCTGAAAATAGCTTTACTAGTTTTTTTTTATTGGAAAAATCCAATTTAAAGTAACTAAGATTCTCTGTCGCATAACTCATATTCATGTTTGCTAGCTGGGTATTAAATGAATAATTCAGCACCATAAAATTGCACTACACATGCAATAATACTAATTAAAAAAACACAGGAGCTAACTTCACTGTTTATCTGGAAAACATGAGCCCAAGTCATGACATTTGTACCCAGACCTCAGTTTCCCTGTTTCGCAGGTGAGGCAGATGTACTCCTGGCTTTTGACTTGCATCCCATTTCAATGTCTTTTTCATTTGTGTGTATATTGCTCATTTACCTCTAACAAGACAAAATGAACGTGTAGGATTCAAGTGACTTTTTTTGGTAAGGGATTCACCAAAGAACAATAAAGAATAAATTTTTATTGGATACAGGGAGGCTGAGCTGAGGAGCAGGTGTTTGGAATGTATACAGAGTGGTTTGCTTGCTGCCGGTGTTTAAAGCAGGACAGCAAGGAGAAGTTGGACAGTGCCGTGCTCTTCAACTGGTAAACTCTGTTTGCAGATGGGATGGGAAACAGTGGAAGTTCTGATTACCAATTTAGACTCTTCATCCCAAGAGGTCTTACTAGATCCCAGGTCCTGGGACAAATCCAGGCTCTTTGTTCATGTCCCTTGCATTTCAGAGGCGTAATTCAAGACATATGCATTTATCTGCCCAGACGAAAGCTCCTGCCTTGTTGTGCAATATGAGCATCCCTTTCAGCCTTCATCAACACAAGTCACAGAGCTCACTGAGAAAAGGAGGGAATAAATGAAGGGTTGGAACACATCTGTTATTACAGTGTGTGAGTTCAAATCAGAGTTCTTCCAGTCTCTTTGAGCTGCCAGGCAGTCAGCAATGGACTGAGAAACACTCTTGAGTGCCATTAACAGTGGATGCATTTATACATATGGGGGTAATGAACACTGTAAGTTTGTTTTTAGACCCCTTTTCATTCTTATTTCAAAAGTGAAAACATACAGAATAAATCCCAATTTTCCCCAGTTATGGATTGATAAGGACAGGGAAGGGGAACATCAGATGCAGCAGAGCAGTTGTCAGAGAAGCCTGCAATAAGAAGCAGATACCAGAGTCTGCAGAGGCAGCAGAAGGCAAGGTATTTTGACACAACACATATATGAGATTTTTAGTAAAGTAAATGGTGCATGGCAGGGAGCAAAGCAGGAGAGGAGACACTGCAGGAGCATGAGTTATTCTGCCAGCAAGACAGTCTGAGAAAGAAAGTTAATATCTCCTGCGGAAACAGTATGGATGGGAGAAGTCCAAAATTACTAGAATAATTTTTTTCCCATGAAATGACATGATAATGAGGGCAATAAGGGCAGGAATGCCACAAAAATAGCTGTTGCTACATACTCTATAAAATTGTGCTTTTCTCACTGTCCCAAGCCAGGAATCATGAAGAAACCAAGGAGAAAAAAAGCCCAAAAACCCCAAACTTCCAACAAAACCAGAAAGTGAAGATATGGGGCTAATGAGCTTATACTACCAAAGCCCTGTTTTAACCTACATCAGCTCCTCATCACACATTGTTTGTGTTCTGACTTCTGAAACAGTTGGAATAAATCACCCAAGAGGCAACTGCTCGAAACACAAACAAAATCATCTTATGTGTTGACCTGATACAAGAAAGTATTTTGGCTTCTAAAATAGTCAGTCATGATCACTTGAGTTCACAAACTCCTTCCAAGGTGCAAGGTTATTACCCCCAAAATCTTAAAGTTCCATAAAAAAGAACATTTCTAAGACATTTAGCAGAATATTTGTGAAATGGATTACCGACAATCTGTTGTTTGTTATGTAAAGGATGCTTATAGGCAAAAATTTGTCTCAGTTCTGCATACTTATTAAGTGAAAGAATAGCTAAGTGTTTCTTTAAGAGATGGATTGAATGAGCCCTTGAACATTTTTTGTATCCATATAGAAAAATAACTCTGATATGAGAGTTCCATGAATGTCACAATGTTCAGAATGGTTTTATATACACTAAAAATACATTTATGGTTTTCATATCCATTGCAATAAGGTTACGAATTTTAAATTTTGAAACATTCTGTAATTTCATCAGTATTCATGGTAGACTCTATGGTGGAGCATCTTTACCAAGCAACCTCAGATTTACATAGAAGCAAGTGACAGCAAAACATTTTACAGAACACAGAGCATTTGTCATGACAGGCATCAAGACGAAACAAGAACTGCTTCTCAAAAAGTTTATTCTCCCCTGAGCTGAATATTGGTGGAAGTCTTTACAGCAGTTATCTTTTCTTGCCACTTTTCCTTTCTAAAAATATCTGATCATCTTGCCTGCACAAACAGGACCAAACCCATCATGAATTCATTCTGAATGTACAGCGCACAAAATAGGGGGTTTGGCACAATGTCGGTGTAAGGAGGGGACACACACAGAGGCATTGTAAGGAGCAGACACACACACACTCCCCCTTCCCCCCACTCCACTGCAAAGGCCTTAACGGCTCAGCTGGGAGCTTCCACAGTTTTCATACACTCATGCATGAGGAATGCAACTCCCCATGAATTCAATAGTGGGTCAGATTTGTCTTTTGAGATTAAGGCTCTCATTAATATGTTGGGAGCATATGCATTCAAAGAGGGTGTCTGACTATGACGAATGTCACTGCAGCATGCTGAGAACTCCTGCAGCACATTTCACTACCATGAATCTTGCAGACATTTTTCTTGCTATAAATCCTCCCCAAGTTCATGAAAATCAGCCACATAGCTGGTCTCATTTTAGAAGGTTCCTGAACTTGGAAAGATTGGGTTGAAAAAGATTCTTTGGATAACGTTATGGCCCCACTGTTGTCAACAGTTTTGTCACTGATTTTGTGAGGGCCAGAATTTCAAGCCTAATAACTGAAGGGATTATCTGTAAAAAAAGAGAAATAATTTAACGAGCTGCTAGTTAGAGCTTGCACTGATCTGGGCTCTGCCCATGTTAATGTGGCTACAGCTTAAACCCAGTCTTCAAAAAATTCACTTACCTACCTAGAAGCACTTGGTTCACACAAAGGTTTTTCATCACTTTCTGTTTTCACCAGTAAAACTATATCAAATTGTAAATTACTGCACATTTTGAATTTTCTGTGAATATGTGGTTAGTTAATCAATTAATGTGGTTATTTAATTAATTAATTAACCAAATTACTTCAATTAAAGAAATTTTCTTTCTTGTGAACTAACTGATACTAAGTCTTACTCTGTTTTCACAAGCACAGTTGCAGAGTTTCTTAGGCAGAATAAGACACAGTCTCCAGCAAGGAAAACACAATGTTTTGAAAGCTATGTGAAAACTTGGGGATCGTCCTTACCCTTTGGTTCTCCCAAAGGTACACCCCTGCTTGCTCTCTTCAGCATCTCTGAGTCTTAGTAAAACTACAGGTCATGAAATGTGATGGTTTGCTGTGTGAAGAGTTCATCAGTGAGATGTAGGCTGTGTCCTGATGGTTAACAACAAAAACGCCTTAACAGATTTGGACATGAAATTCAGCAGCGATGTACATAATGGGTACTTGCAGTGTGGTCTTCATGCTTCTTCTGGGCCTTTCACTGAGTGCTCTCCATAGCCAAGATCTGCATTGCAAAAAGCTACTGAACAAAAAGTCAACCATCTTTTTACTGTCTGAAAAAGCACTCGCTTTGTGCAAGCAGCCGGACACTCAGGAACCCCGGATACTGAGCATGTTGTGTTCTTAGAGTTGATTTGGCCTCAAGGTTATGATAACGTTTCTGTACATGTAACGTGTATATCAGCAGGCATTAAACTGAAGGAATAACTTGCCTGCATCATAGCGATACTTGCTCAAAGTTTGGGGTTAGTTGGATATTTTGCTTCAAGGCTCTAAAAATTCTTAAAAAAATAAAAATAAAAATAGAGCACTGAGAAATTGTGTAGGGGGTTCCCAATTACTGTTTGTTACTGTCCCAAACTCCCACTGAAAGAGACCCCCTCCACCATACCATCTTTCAAAAGGAGTGTGGGAATTAACTTCAATGTCAGCTACACACCTTGTAACATCACTACCAAGGAAGCTGGGTTGCACATTTTCAGGGAAAATAAGGTTCAGTGTATATCTTTCATCCTGTTTTTTATCCTTTTCTGCATGGAAAATATTCTTGCTTTGGCTGCAAATTAGATAACAATTGGTCTATGAGACAAGAATTAAGTATTTTGCTGGGGTTTTTTTATATGTATTTTCTCTTTCTGTGTTACTTTTAACCCTTCATGGAGACCCGATATAACCTTACTTTTCTACATTTTTGTACTTGATTCAAAGACCTGACTGTGATAAACCGCTGCAATGAAGATACTTGGAAAATCTGGTGGTATCATTCCAGCCTCTGTTGGAGAGCTTCTAGATTACAAGAAGATTATAAATGCTTTCCCCTTACTACCCCAGCTCCAACAAAAGGAAGAAAAGAGAATTATTATGAAATAAACCTTGACACCCTCTGACCAGTAGATAGCCTTGCTTGGTACTTCCATGCTTGAGATTTGTTATGTAATTTAAGTGTCATTATTGCTTTTACATGATTTTTTGTTGGAAAAGGGCTGTATGAAAAATTCAGCTCAGCTCATCAATGTATCAAGCTCCCCACAAAACCCAGGGAAACACAGGTAAAAAAGGGTGAACAGGAAGCATCTGATTGATATTTGTGATTAACAACTAACCTGCGATACATTGGAAACGTTCAGAACATGCAGAGCCAACACTGACAGCGCAAGGGAAAACTACATGAGGTTAAATGATATTCCAGTGCTCACAGTGAAAACGTTGTGCACTGTTTACAGCTCATGACAAGATTTCAAACTGCAGGAAGAGAAAGGAGTGATTCAAATGCCAAGCTCTTTCAATCTTGTGATACGCACCTAGGTTTAGAGAGATGCAGGATTTGATTCACATTCAGTTCTCACCAAAGAAGTTGTGTGCTTTGAGGGCACCGTTTACAGGCATTTTAACATCCTGTTACTTGATTAAAAAATAAATAAATTTAATATATTCACAAAGCCTTTGTGAAGCACAGAACATTTCATGTGGATCCCCACAGAGAGTGTAAAAGAGAGGGTACAAGCACAGAGCTATCTCCAGGAGGTGGTGGGTGTCCACCTCTACCAGAAACCAGGCTTCTACCTTGCTGCTGTCTTCCAGCCTCTTAGGGGATGTTACAAAGATGCTGCAGGTACTCTCTTCTCTAGGATGAACAGTAGCAGGACAAGAGACAACACGTACAAGTTGTTGCAGGGGAAATATCACATGGATTTAAGAAAAAAAAATAATATTAATCCTGAGGAGAAATAATCACTGGAATAGGCAGCTGAGGGAAGTGGTGAACTCTCCTTAGCTGGAAATTTTCCTTGGGTAGACAGTGCTCTGGAATACCTAAGCTATGCCTAGCTTTTGGCTGAAGATTAGACCAGATGCTCTCCAGAGGTCCACTCCAATATGGAATTTTCTGTAACTCTACCCTATAACTCATCACTTCTGTTATTTTCTAAAGTGTGTGGGTAGTGCTTAAGAAACATTAGGTTGTGCAAAGTACGTGTTCACCTACTATATGAAAACATGAAAAGTAAGATGATTGAGTTATGTCCATGGGATTCAGACAGTGGATATTGCTTGAAAGTTAAACAAAGGTATTCATATGGAGCGAGAGTTGAGAAACACTGGTCACTGTCTATCCCAGTTAACTTAGGATGCCTGGGCACATACACCAAGAGGCACAGAGCAGTCTGTATCTGTACTAGCAAACTGTCATTGTTTCCAAAGGAAGTATCTAGAAGCAAAGTGCTTATTTGGGCTGCTCCCTGGCCAATCCTCACTGCCAGCCTGCTGCACAAGGTGAGCATAAGGGAAGTCCTACCAGGGACAGGGGAAGCACCTGCTAGATAATATTCAATTAATTTATCATGCAGATAACAGTGGTCCAGTGTCCAGAAATGTCCCTGATCAAGCTGGGATTCACAGCTGAGAAGTACCAAGGGCATCACCCTTTATCCCCGGTCCCTGCTCATCAACAGCACTGCTACAGCGTTTCCCAGGCTTCATTCAGGCGTCTGGTTATTGAGCTTTCCCTGAGAGAAAACTTATGTATTGTTGACAAGACAGCCGGCTCTGTGGTACAGAGAGAGCACAGTTGCACATGGCCACCACATGCACCTGACAGAACCTTACTGTTCCTGACCTACAGTTGCTTCAGTGAGCTGCAGAGCAGGTCTATGGACATTCTGAGCAAGAGAAATCCTCCACTGGCATGACAAACAGGGACAGAGCGTCATCCGCCAAGGCTGGGTCCCCTATGGTGCGCGTTGGAGAGCTGGGCAATGAGAAACCAAATGAGGTTTAATAAAAGCAAATGTAGAGTCTTGCACCTGGGGAGGAATAACTGCTTGTATCAGTACAGGCTGGGGGATGACCTGCTGGAGAGGAGCTCTGCGGAGAAGGACCTGGGGGTCCTGATAGGTGACAGGTTGGCCATGAGCCAGCAGTGTTCCCTGGTGGCCAAGAAGGCCAATGGGATCCTGGGGTGCATCAAGAGGAGTGTGGCCAGCAGGTCGAAGGAGGTGATTCTCAACCTCTACTCTGCTCTGCTCAGGCCCCACCTGGAGTACTGTGTCCAGTTCTGGGCTCCCTGGTATAAAAAAGACAGGGAACTCCTGGAGAGAGTCCAGAGGAGGGCTACAAAGATGATTAAGGGCATGGAGCATCTCCCCTGTGAGGAAAGGCTGAAAGAACTGGGGCTGTTCAGCCTTGAGAAAAGAAGGCTAAGAGGGAATCTTATTAATTTTTATAAATATCTGAAGTGTGGGACACAGGGCGAAATGGCCAGCCTCTTTTCAATGGTCTGTGGGGACAGGACAAGGGGCAATGGCCTCAAGTTGGAGCACAGGAAGTTCCGCACCAACATGCAGAAGAACTTTTTCACAGTGAGGGTGAACTTTTTCACAGTAGGACAGGCTGCCCAGGGGGGTTGTGGAATCTCCTTCTCTGGATATATTCAAGACCCGTCTGGATGCCTACCTGTGCAACCTGTCCTAGGGAACCTGCTTTGGCAGGGGGTTTGGACCCAATGATCTCTGGAGGTCCCTTCCAACCCCTATGATTCTGTGATTCTATGAGGAAATGCCCTCTGTCCCCCAGATGAGGAGGCTGTGCCCTGGGACACAGGAACTTGGCACCTGCCAGAGGACAGCACAGCAGCTTATCACTATCAAATGCCACTGTGGCACTACACCATTTAAATGTCACCCAAAATTCCTAAAGGTTTGGGATCAAGAAATGAGGGATGATGTGCCAGGCTGGTTGCCTATTGCAAATCTTTGACTTCAAAACTCGTAAAGTCTCCATGCACACTCATTACAGCATCCCTCAACCTTATGGGATGATCAGCAAGTCTCTGTTCCTATGCAGGGTGTGTTGTGAAGATGGAGCAGTACGTGCCCTGCCCTAGCACTGATGCCACATAAGGAGGGGGTTGGAGGCAGAAGTGTCTCGGGCACAGCGGTGTGTGACCAGCCGCTGCCTGCGTGGCAATACCCGTGACTCCACTGTCAGTGTAAAGCCCCTCAGGTAAACCCTAATGAGGCTGTTCGTCAGGGTCTGAGGGGTATGTACATGGGTTTGGCGGGATTTTATGGTAATCAAAGCGCTCAGTGAGCAAGTGCCATATGTGTTCTTACAGTGCCACCTTGTGACACGCAAAGGGAAAGTTGTGCACTCAGAATTAACAAGTACTATTTTTAACTGGGACTTAAATGAAGTTTCCAGTAACACCTACTGAAAACGAATGTATTCAATCAGTATGCTAATCCATTACTTTTAGTTCCTTCATCTGACATTTGGAAAATCCATACATCACTGTAACTTTGAATGCCTTTTCAAATAAATTCAATGGCAATAACAAAACATGGAGTCTTCACAAGCATGTGCATCCCATTTTGGACAAGGGTCAAGTCTGGGAACAATGAATAAATGTTGAAAAAAACATGCCAATTAAAAATCCATTTAACTCTTTGGGGGTTTTTTTGTCTTTTGAGAGGGAAAGCTGGCAGAGTTTGAGGACTTCAAATGCCCTTCACCTGTTGAAAAGGATCTTTCAGAGTGCAGTGTTTCTCAGAAAGGACCAGGCCAACAGATTCAATCGAGCTCTTGGAAGTTTATTTGGACCTTTCTAGCTGCCAGCTCTGGATGCTAGTCTCACACTCTGCATTGATCCAATGGCACATTGCTGATTTAATAGATTGAAATATGAAAAATTCCTCCTTTGTCGCGTTGGGGGCGTGAGTCTCATGTTGACTGCTTAGAAAATTAACACTAAACCCTTAAATAAGCATTGACTGGAAGCCAAAAGAGGGACTGTAACCTGGGGCTACTGCTCTTGCTGTGACCTAAGCCATGGGAAAGGCTCTGTATCAACTTCTCAACTGGATTCAAATACCAGTAGTGGCCTGTTTCAAATTTTTCATCAAAACCCCAGCAATGCTGGAAATTGAGACACTTTAGATTAAAAGTTACAGTCAAGAGAATAGTAATGACAAAAGGCAGTTTATGAGAAGATTACTGAAGTCAAAATACATGGTTTAATGGCAGCAGATGCTGACTCCCAAACTATTTTGTCATATAGGACTATATGCTTCCATTCTAAATGAGATTAATTACCTGCAAAGGTAAACTGATACACTCAAGAAACCAGAACCTTTCATCAGTAATCAATGCATCTGGAGTTCTCCCAGTTACCAGAGATCCCCAGCTGGTAGCTGTTCTACAGCTGCTGCTGTTTCCTCTGAAGGACTTCTGGAGACCCAGAGGTGAGTGGGACAATGACATGGAAGTGTACTGTTTCTGTCCCACAAACTCAAGCAGAGGGAGTGTGGGTTGCTAAATGCAATTGGGGAGGGAAACAGTGGGGAACTGTGGTGTTTGAATACCCTTGTGGTAAGCGCTGATGTAAAGCTGGGACTGATGAAGGATGACCGTCCCATTTGGGAGGCCAGTCTGGATAACTCAATCCAGGTATCTTGCACCCTTTCTATTTTCCAAATAGGAAATTATTTTCTCTGTGTTCTAATGACTTGAGACGTCTTGTCTTGAATATCTGGTAAAATTTTTCATATTACTAATGTTTACTTGCATGAGTAATCCTAAGTGTTTTCTTGGCAGTTTCCTTCTGTGCTTGGGTTTGAAATATAGCTCAAAAATTTAAGAAAAGGACTAATCCACATCTGTGCTTTAAAATTTCCAGCACATTTTATTGATATAATTAACTTACAAAGTCATCTATATTTTTACTGACAAAATTCATCTTTCACGTTCTTCTGGACATTTAGAAAATGTACTGGGCTCTTGGTATCATTTGGCTGCAAAATAAGGAATTTATTGTCACATAAAAAGTCCTAGACTTTCAATAGAGAATATATAAGAAAATCGTATTCAGCCCTGATGCATGGTATTCGTCTCACCTAACTTCAGACACCAACAGCGTAGATATGTACAGCTAAACAAGTCACTCCAGTGTCTTTTTATAAGGCGATAGTACATGGTATGGGATGATGTCCTTCTGGTCTACTTTAGCTATCTACGTAGAGAACAAGATGAATTTATACCTATATCGTGCTGACTAAAGTAACTGCTTCTCTGCTGCTAGGAGGAAAACTGTGTCCCTGCCAAAACCAGGATACTAGCCACCTAGCTGTGGTTAGATTAATGACATCCCCATTGTAAAAAGGCAATAACAACACATTCATAAATTCCATTTTAAAGAACAATTTTCAGACATCTTTTTAGTTGATGTATTATTTTAGCATCATTCCATTTTCTCAGGGTTTTTTAGGGGTTTTTTTGCAAGACGTATTATCTAAATTGTTTTACATCTGATACACAGCAGAGCCACCCTCCCAAAGCCTTCCATAAAGCTTAATTCTGTCATCTACAAAGGCTAAGAAGTCACTGCACAGACTATAACACTTGCCTGTGCCTCAGCCAACTTAAAAAGGTGTTTATATGGTGTGATACTGGCTTCAGTAGTGTAGGTGAAAAATCTACCTAAGATTTCTATTTCCTAATGGAAAACTGTCTCTTGTAAGTGGGAGAGGAAGAGGTAAGGGAATCTTTCCTCATTCTATGGGGAGAAAGAGGTTCAAGCAATTAAATGGTTGAAAAACTAGTACAATCTCTTCTTGATCTACTAGTAGTTCTAGAGTATCATCAGACAGAATTTTGCAGGAATTTCAACCATATTCACTGTTTCAAAGAGAAGTATTTAGAAACTCGTACGGAAACGTTCTGCATAACAACCAGAATATCACAGTCCAGCTGTGCAGTATAGTGGATTTGTAGGAATAAAAGGTTTACAGTTTGCTGAATGATTTTTAAAAAACCTTGAAAAATTTTAACCTCAGAAACAGTTTTGGGTTGGGTTTTTTCTCTGGAGACTTACTTCATTTAAAAAAAAACCAAACCAAAACCCCACAACCTTCACCTTCCCTTGCAATTAAGCTAAAACTGTTGCAATATTATGATCCTTATCTAAAAAAACATCAAAATTGTCTTCAGGATTTGTACAGCACAATGGTACTTGTATTGTCCTTATAGTATTTAACAGCCAGTGCTGAAATTCTGTTCATTAGCTACACCTACCTTTATTGTTTTTTCTCAGTGGCACTTTCTGACCAGTGTTTGGGAAGTTAAGCAAACTTTGTGAATTTAGTTTCATTTCTTACTTACAAATTTAAATGAAAATACTGACCATATTCTTGAGAGTGAGAAAATGAAGTACTAGTGTCTCATCTTTACAAGAAAAAACCTTGAGTTCTCGCACTGTGTTATGAAGTCGAATTAAATAATGCAAGGTAATATTGAAGTCCAGACAGTCTGCAACCTTGACATGAGTTGGCAGGTCAAAATGAGCTTGTAGGTACAGTTTTTACTTGATCTATGAATTGATGGGAAAACTGAAAGAAAAATTCTGTTTTTAATAGAATTGAATTGCATCTGAGTTGCTTAAATTAGGTAAAGCTGAAATAACTTTTTCCCAGAAAAAAAAAATGCAACCAGAGTTGTTAAAAAAATAAGATTGCACTTATGATTTTGTAATTTTATCAAGTCACTTCATAAAATAGTGTTCAGCAGCCTAAGATAAGATTAGCTGAAAATCTAAGACACAATTAGGAAGATTATGCCTAATTTCCTGAAAACCAGCTTTTGCCTTTAACCTGTGTGACGCTGGCATGGTACTGAACCTGCTGGAAGTTTTCAGCTGAGTGCTATTTAAAAAAAAAAATCAATAACTGAACTGCTGAATAAGAGAAAAACATGGTCTCCTCTAATCTTTGAGCAGCTATTTTCCTTCCAGTGTACATGCCATTATCCCAGTAGCACTAATGGGATTTGGAACCATGTGTCCCGAGACAACTCCTGTCTCTGGGACCTCTCTGAGAGATATCAAGCATTTGCAATTCTCACTGACCTTAACAAGAACAAGTTTGGGTCTTAAAGACAGCACTTCTTTTTAGGTTACATATAGTAGTTCGTTGTGGCAGAAAATCTGGACTGTGAAAAAGTGGGAACTTTCTAAGAGCGAGATCTTCCAAGCCTTTATGCATGCGTGGTAGTGATGCTGGCATAGAGATTGCACTATCAGAAAGTGTTAGAGAAGAAAAAAAATCAAAATTCATTTACAACAATTAAGAAATAATTACAGTCCTAAAAAAAATCAGTAACATGTTTTATACTTTTTTAAAAAATAATTATTTATCATATTTTTGTTGAATTCATCTTTCTTTGAGCCTCATCCTGTAAGGTCTCCCTCCCACTCCCTCCGTCTGGAATATGAATCTGATTCTTTATGTACTTTCTCTTCAACTTACTTTTCAACTCTGTCCCCAAAGCTCATGAAATTTCAGTGATTAATTGAACAGAATCTGGAATACTTCCAAGTCTACCTTGTCCTCATTGGTTTGACAATGTTCCTGTGCTCTGGTCATTAGTACAGCATGACCCTGCAGAACTAACTCAGCCATGAAGCAAGTTAATCAGTAAATGAATAGAGTTCCTGAACAGCGAAGTTTTATCCTGAGTTCACCAAAGCAATTATGTGTTAATTAATTCTCTGCCAGGCACAAAGTAAGACAAATATAGGAAGTATGATCTTCAGAGAAATAATTTTCTGGGGAGAAGGTCAAATCCTAAACTGATGTAAATTGTCAGAACTTACTTTACTTACATTTACATTGAGCTGTTATGATTTATACATTCTGAGGATCTGGCCCTACTGTAAGAGGATTCACTATTTTAATTTTATTCTTAATCCTAATAACCAAGAGCAAATCCATGCCAGCTGAGACCTTTTTCAGAGAAATGAGTTTCCTCTGAAAAATTGCTTCATAGGACTTAAATTATAAATAACAAAACTGGCATATCTCCATTTTCTAGATACACATAGATGTGTCTTGTATTAGACAACATATATACATCTAAATCCTAGCTTTTTTACTGTTAACCTCCTTACAAAATTATACAGGTAACTTACTGGAAAGAGACAGGACTAAAATCCCCTGGAACGCACAGACTGAGATTCAAAAGAAAGTTTTGTATTGTTTATTTTCCTCTATTTGAAAATTTAACTCCTATGAGCATAACCCAAGTAGACCATAGCTCAGAGTTCTGCACAAGCAAAACAGCTTTCAAATCTCAAATGAAAAATACATGAATAATCTGTTCCTGTTCCCATTTCAATCAGTAAGATATTTATCATTGATTTAAATGGGAACCAAAGCATGTTTTAAACCTAGTGAACTCTTTATTATTTCAGAACCCATTTTTTATAAAATGTACACCCACGGGAATTCCTCAGTTTTCAGGTGTCCGTTTTGTAACCCTTTGAAGGGATTTAATGTTCAAAGGATTCCCAAGTTTAGCCAATAAAATCTCAAGGGACCATTATCTCAAGTCACTTTGGGAAGAAGAGGCATGTACCAGCTGTAGATATCTCATTAATCCTATGGCTATGAGTCTAAATAAAAGTCTCTTATTACCAGATATTTTTGGAAATGAAAGCGTTTCAAATGGTGACTGTGCCAAACATGCTGCTCAGCCTGGTTGTCTAGTCATCATGCTTCCTCAAGGAAGATGTCAAGTCTTTGTGCTCCATTTCCATCAACAGCCAGTTTCATTGCTCTTCAGCTGTGCTTTCAATCCTAAAAACATATTTACATGGGAGTGCGATGAGAAAAGCATTTCCTGTCAGATTCAGCTGAATTGCACAGGTGTAGCTGAAAGCATACCAATTCATGTCAAAACTTCATATTGGATATGCCTAAGGGTTTATGATTAATCATAGAATCATAGAATGGCATGGGTTGGAAGGGACCCCAAGGATCATAGAGTTCCAACCCCCCTGACACAGGCTGGGCCACCAACCTCCAGACCTGGATCTACACAAGGTTCCCAGGGCCCCATCCAACCTGGCCATGAACACTTCCAGGGACGGGGCAT